>JAJOZX010000163.1:850000-1395000 GCA_023014485.1 Bathynomus jamesi
GATTAATTGCGTCTCATCCAAAATACTTTGAGTTTCTCAAATTCTTTTGAATTTCTTAACTTGAAGTTTCTTTCCGAAATCTGACGAAAAGGTTCAGTCCTTTGCTTCTGTATGTGAAACTTTTTTTTTTTAAGGGATGGATATACATGATTTGTCTTCTTTTGTAATGGATTTTGGCCTCTCTTAATTAATTTTTTCTTCCTCGGAATCGAATCTGTTTATTTAAAACGTCAGTCTTAACATTAACGCCAAATTTCCTTAGTCACCACATTCATACTAAAATAACTTTCTCTAATATTCTGTTTAGTTTGGATGGAATTTATGTTAACAAAATCTTTTTATCGAGTCATTTCCAATTTATAAGGCAACCCTCGTGCAGATCATGTGGTCATCTCGATCAACAGCGTTTAGAAATGTCATGGTTTAAAATATCTTTGAGTAGTTTTGTTCCTTGAAAACAGACCGTTGTCTTACAATTCGCTGAATCAGTTAGAATGAATTAGGTCTTGATACACACACACACACACACACACACTTGGAAAATACTACTGCTGGATCTGAAATTGGAATCAGGTTTCCCAGATGAACCTGAATCAGGTTTGTTTCTGTGAATTGAGAATGAAAAATGTAGACGAATTCAAATATCTGTATAGAACAGTAGAAAGTACGACTTTTATTTCATTGAAATTTTATTCAAACACTTATTATGGGCCTCTTCCAACAATGCTTATCTTCTATTATTCCCTTATATTAACCCTGTTCAATAACTGATCCTTTGATTCTACGACAGCCTATCTATAAAATGTATTGACAAAGCAAGTTTAATTAAAACCCGATGAAAACTGGACATGTACTCTGATTTTATCGGGGAAAATGAGATAGATCAAATTATTTTGCATACCGAGACTCTATGATAGCATAATGTTATCATGGATCGAGGTCTAAAGTAATCCGACTATAGAACTACTTAATGTTTTACATGAAAATAACGTATCTAATTACGCCTATACATCTATTTACGTTAAAATAAATGCGATCTTCTGCTATTTCTAATTCGTTTACAACTGGTTTTGAGCGCTTGCTTCGAAAATCAGAACAAGTTCAGTTCAGTATAGAGTGGCCTACATGAACCTTTTGCCTGAGATAAAGTTTGAAATGATGACCTACAGATCTACAGAAGCTAAGGCTAACAAAGACCCTAAGATCCACTCTAAGGTTAGCCGGTGAGAAAGAAGAGAGTAGGGGATTAAAAGAAGAGAATAAGGGGTTAAATAAGTAGCAAAACCTATCATTCGTGGACTAAAATAATTCAGAAAAAGAGAAAGACTCACCATCATCATTCGCCGGCCACTGCCGACAAGTCGGAAAAAATAGTTGAAAAGAATAGGAAAGAGGTGAAAGATGAAAAGAAGTAAAATAAGAACGCTTACAAACCATGCAAACACAGTCTTAACTCAAACACTGTCATACCATGCAAACTACAGACATGCAAGTAAAGAGAGAATAAGAAAAAAAAAGTATGAAGAGTATATCAAAAAGTGGGTTAGTTTATGCTACGAGCTACATCTAAGTTCGTATTAGTCTAATTTCTTTTTTTTTCACTACCATTAACAATGACCCTCTGTTTCCTAGCACAAAGCCATTCCTCTGACCAGTTAGCTACCTGAGTAACCTGACCGCGTATACCATGCGCTTTAACCTTCGCAATTAATCTTCTATGAGGAACTGTATCGAACGCTTTTTTAAAGTCTAAATAAATAACATCATAAATGATGATCTACAGATCTACAGAAGCTAAGGCTAACAAAGACCCTAAGATCCACTCTAGGGTTAGCCCGAGAGAAAGGAAAGAGTAGGGGGTTAAGAGAAGAGAATAAGGGGTTAAGTAAGTAGCAACACCTATCACTCATGGGTTAACATTCATTCAGAAAAGAGAAAAAAAGACACCATCATCATCCGCCGGCCACTGCCGACAAGTCAGAAAAATAGTCGGAGAGAATAGGAAAGAGGTGAAAGATGAAAAGAAGTAAAATAAGAACACTTACAACCATGCAAACACAGACTTAACTCACAGTCATACCATGCAAACTACATACATGCAAGTAAAGAGAGTTACAGACATGCAAGTAAGGAGAGGATAGGAAAAAATAAAAATTAGGTAAAGTTAAACAAAAAGTGGGTTAGTTTACTCTACGAGCTACATCTACGTTCATGTTAGTCTAATTTTTTTTTTTTAAATTTTATTGCTGGCATCACACGCTGGCATGTCACAAGCTGGCATTAATCGTCAACAGACTCATCCTCGACCACTACCACCAGAGCTCCTGTTGCTAATTTTTTTTTTTATGTTAAACAACGTTAATATTTTTAGAATGCCTATCTAGACGGTTCTTAAACATATTAACGCTGGTAGAGTGAACGACTGACGCGGGAAGATTATTCCATTTATCAATTACTTTAAACTTGATGATGATGATGGTCATTTAGAATGACCAGAAACAAACACAGCGGCCTACTGCACTAATTCCTGGATTATTATTAACAAGCACTATCGGAAGTCGAACTCCCGATTTCAGTGTCTTTGCTTAAAGGGAAACTGTGGTACCTGCAAAGCTATGAGAATTGATCGTAAATGGTATGTTAGGCTATTGAAATTGAATTAAGGGCAAAACCACGGGTCGCTACGTAATCCGAACGCGGAATACGGTCTCTCATCCAATACTCTCCGGACCCAGTGTCCCTTAACTTTACTGATCTCCGGGAAGCGGTATTACGACACTGGCCACTGGCCACCACATAGCACCTTTGCATTTAGGATCTGCATTAAGACTAACCATCATTTAATTCTTTTTGTAATAGATCAAAACCTGTAATTTTATATTTTAGTTGCACAATTTCCTTGAAATATCTACAAACAAAATAGAACACTGCAGCTGTTAATAAAACAAGACTAATTTTAGTTAATTAAGAAGAGTCGATACTTATTACGTTCCACCAAAATTCTAAAAAAACTAAAAAAATCTCAATTTCAGCTACAGAATTTAGACGAAATTGGAATCGGAATCAAAGATTAGTTCACTGTCGAAAGTAATCAGAATCATCATATGAGAATGAAAAACAAGAGAAGAATTGTTGGGCCGTGTCTGTATCGTTGCTTGTTGGATTGCATTTATGCTTGTATGAATGATTCCACTACATTGCTACTAGCTATTCGCAAAGTATATCTAAAACTAATCCGTGAATAGACGCCTCTATATGGGCTTCACTAACCGTCTCATATGACCCAGTGGAACGATAGTATTTGCGTAATCCATACCTGAATGTATTCACAACGTCATTGGAAACTAATATCCGAGACTCCGAAAGTTATTCCACTCTTCTACAAGTTCTACAACTTTCATACTACAGCAAAACTACTTTCCCTTAAAAACAAGCGCGTTACTCGTTACTTCTGCACAGTTATCAGTTTCAGAAAAACTGTGGTGTCAATCTTAGCAAATTCTTTTTGTATTTTAAAGACTTCAATCATTTTCTAATTTTTTATTTCCTTTAATGAGAATGAGTTCATGTTTCGAAAACCAGAATTGTATTGTGTATGCTCTAAGTGGGGCCTAACTGATGAGCTATAATACGGGTTTGGTACAGAACCTAAAGTTTTATAATAAAAATTTCTTGAGATGAACCTTTATACTAGTTTTTTTCGGGTTGTTTTTTTTTGCAGGGGAGGGTCTCAGGAACTGTATGGTTATTTTGACGAATTTAGGTTCTTATGGTACTAATTATACATGACTAGTCTTTTCCTTCATTTTCTATACCCAACATTCTTTATTCATTTTGCATTTTTTTTATATAGGAATGAGGGGCCAAGCGCAAATGCCCTGCAAAAAAGCCCCCACCCACTAAGAAGAAGAAAGGAAAGAGCCCTCTATGAGGAACACCACTATTAATAGCTTTAGGAGAAGAACAGTGGCCATCTGCAACCGCAGCTATAGATTGGTCAGAAAGGAAATTAGAAATGGAGACACATATAGAATGATAGAAACCGACCGAAGGAGGGCAGTTTTGAAATTAAAGATTTGTGCCAGACTACCAAAAGTTTTTGATATGTCTAGCACAACAGCAAATGTTTCACTGAAATCCCGAATGGAGGATGACCAAGAGTCAGAGATATGCAAAAGATCCCCAGTAGAACGTCCCTTGTGGAAACCATACTGACGATCTGAAAGAAGATTGTGAGAAGAGAGGTGTTTAAGAATCTTCCAATAGGATATATTAAAAAACTTTAGAAAGGCAAGAAATTAAAGCAATTGGACAATAGTTGGAGGGTTGAGAGCGGTCACCCTTCTTTGGGACAGGCTGAATTAAAGTGAACTTCCAGCAGGAAGGAAAAGTACCACATGAAAGAAAGAAAGACGAAAGAGTTTGCCGAGGCAGAGTTTTAGCACAGAAGCACAGTCTTGAGAACAACAGGAGGAACACCATCAGAACCGTACGCCTTCCAAGAGTAGAGCCCAGATACGGCGTTTGGAAGATATTCTAATTTCAGACATAGGTAAGTCAGGAGGAGGAGATGGAGGAGCAGCATCGGAATTGTCCAGGGTTGAGTTAGAGGCGAAAGTTTGAGCGAAAAGTTCAGCTATGTCAGAAGAGATGGCAACTGAGCCGTAAGAACGGTAAAGAGGAGGGAAAAAAAGAAGTAAAATTGTTGGAGAGGTTCTTGGCTAGGTACCAGAAAGAGCAAGAAGAATAGAATTAGATAGGTTTTCACATTTTTGTCGGATGAAGGAATTTTTGGCGAGTCGAAGAACAGATTTTGCTCAATTCTGGGCAGAAATATAAGCTGAGTGAGAGTCAGGAGTTGGATAACGACGGTACCTTGTGAAAGCCTCCTTTCTGTGCGGATAGCATTAAAACAAGCAAAGTTAAATCGAGGTTTTTTAATTAGTGGTAAGAAAAGAACATAGAATGTATGTCTGCATATAGTTACATATCTTCCTGCAGTTTTAATTCCAATGTGCTTATCAATTTATCAACGTAAAATTTCATTTGTCACAGTTAGATCATTTGATTAGCAGAAGAAGGCATCCCAAAACAAATCCCCGAGGTACTCTGCTCAATACATTTGCCCATTCTGACGTTTACCGAGATTAACACCACTTTCTGCATGCTTGAAGACACGCTTATCTATCTGAATGTGCGCTAAGATACCACATAGCATTTGGTATTATTGACTAGTCTTTTATGAGGACCTTTATCGAAAGCCTTCTGCAAATCAATGTTTACCGGTTTTGCGTTATCGATGTGATTTATTTAGCTTCTGAAAAATCCATAACAAGATGGTAAAATCCAGGAAGATCTGAATAAAATCGTTGATTGGTCAGTCACATGGCAAATGAGATTTAACGTCGATAAGTGGAAAATTTTGCATATAGGTTCGCGTAAGGGTAATTTTGCGTATAGTATGTCAGGGAAGGAGTTAGCAAGCGTAGAGCAGGAAAAAGATTTAGGAGTTATCGTGCGAACAAAGTGCTAGGTTTTATAGCTAGGAATTTTGATTACAAATCGCGCGATATTATTGTTCTTCTTTATGAATCATTAGTTAGACCCCATTTGGAGTACGCGATCCAATTTTGGAATCTGCATATAGACATATAGACATAGACAAAATCGAAAGAGTTCAAAGACGAGCAACTAAGATGATTCCGTCGCTTAGGTCGAAGTCGTACGAGGATAGGCTTATGGAGTTAAAATTGACTACACTCGAGACTAGGAGGTAAGGGGTGATCTAATCCAGGTTTTTAAAATTATGAATGGGTTCGATAATGTAGATAGAGATAGCTTTTTCGAAATATCTCAATATAATAGGACTAGAAATAACGGGTGTAAGTTGACAAGTAAAAGATTCGAGACAGCAGTTGCCAAAATTTTTTTTCGCATAGAATAGTAAATAGCTGGAATACAAAAAACAAACAAAAAACAAACAAAACATCTTTATTGCCGATCATTCACAATCCATAGCCACTTAACCTAACATACAAGTACAATCTTACGTATACATTGAACTTAATACAAAAATTAAGTTTGCCGGTAGAAGTAATTAGTAGCACGTCTATAAACATGTTTAAAAATCGATTAGACGCATATGTTGATAGATTGGGTATAGTTTAAGGTAATAAAATTAAGGCTTTGTTGTTCGGAACCCACGTAAAATTGTAGGTCCTCTCCGCCACCACGGAGGACATGCACAATACACAATTACGAACACAGTTAGGTAGACCAGCCATGAGTGGATCCTAGGGTCTTTGTTGGTCTGAAACATTATAACATTATAACATTATCAGTTTAATTTTACAGCCTCAAAGTTAATCTACAATGGGTGTTAAACTTTAATTAGACTTTAAATTAAAGTCTTCTTTGAGGATGCAATTGCATTTGGAATAGATTCAAAGAAAGTCGCAACTGTTGTCTATCGAGATTATATATTATATATGATAAAAAAAATTTGGATCACCTGAAGATCAGGGCCCCCAGCCTCAATTACCAAATGATTTCTTCGTTAAAACTAACGAAAATATCACGACTTAACCAATCGTCAAGGGCGTACAATTAACCTAACCGGGCATTCAATTTAATTTATTATTATATTTGGTACTGTAAAGCAAAAAACAAGAATACACGGGGGCCCTGGTCTTCAAGTGATCCAAAAATTTTGGTTTTGGTTCTCTACGCAATAGAAAAGCTGTTTACATAGAAATTAAATGCATAGTTTCAATATATTACTCGTTATATGTTGTCAAACAAAATAATATTCTGTAGGTATATTTTAAATATATAAAATATATTTTATTCTTAATTAAACGTAGACTTACAAGTTACAGCATAAGCTTAGTACCTATTTTAAACTTTTTATATTTCAGATACAAGTATATAACCAGTAAAATACTCCAGCATGCGTTTAAAACTTGTAAAAAGTTTTATATTAATTACCGTTAGGCCTAGGCCCCAGAGTAGAGGTTCTCGAACTGGGTACGTGTACCCCTGGTTGTACGTGTACCCCTGGTTGTACGTGAGAGGCCAACAAGGGGAACGTGAGAACAGAAAATGGAGCAATCCAAGAATAAGCACCCCAAAGTCCCCAATCCACACCCCAGTTAGACCCCAATCCAAGAAACAGCATCCCAGTTCGACCTCAATCCAAATTAAAGGATTTCAACATCAACATTCCTCGAAAACTTTGTCCAGGTCATTGCTTGATCGCATTTAGCACACAGCATCACTTTTTTAATAAGATTTTTTCCCTTACACCAATTTATTACTGGCAATGGATCTTCAACCAATAATGGTAACACTTCAGTTGGAAAAGTTGATGCTGTCATCTTGCCCTCAAACTTCTGAATACTTTTTACATTTCAGGACTTATTTATAAATATATCGAAACCTACGGTAAAATTATTGAATGCCCGGTTAAGTTAATTGAATGTCAGGTTAGGTCACCTGTACGCCCTTGACGATTGGTTAGGTTAAGTCGTGATATTTTCGTTAAAACTAACGAAAATATCACGACTTAACCAATCGTCAAGGGCTTACAATTAACCTAACCGGGCATTCAATTAACCATTTTAGAGCAATTAACTCTATTTTAACTCCATTTTAGAGCAATCCAAGAATAAGTACCCTCGTTCGACCCCAATCCAAGAAAAAACACCCTAAATTGATTTGGGGTGTTTATTCTTGGATTGCTCCCAGAAAATACTTTAATAAAACTATATTTCTTTATTTGCACTAAAATATAGTGTCACAACAAGAGAGGGAGTGGGTCATCTAGCTTCAAAATGCGGAAGACTGTTGACATTCAATTACCGAACATAGACATAATGAGGTTCTGAAGCGTATATCCAGTACATCCGAGTTTACGCAGAGACCTCACTAACTTAGAGGTAGGATTGAAAATGAGTAAGCAGAGGTTACCACAGACACGCCTATTTTCACAGACACAAGACCTACGAGGTCTAGCAATCTACTTCAAATATTAAGTTATACAAAATAATCCCAATCGTACCACGATTAGATTACCTTTGGTTAGCTTCCGCCCGAATTGTTCATTCTGACGAAGGTCAAGCTTTTCACTCCACCTTAGACCTACAGTTTAACGTGGAATCCGAACCACGCCCCACCAGCAGCCCAGCGTCTTAACCACTAGGCCACCCAGGGTACCCATTTATCTACCAACCACTTTCTTTATTGTGTGGAAGGATGAACAGCTGGGTTTTGCTGCGCGCCGGCTGCCATCATCGGGTCTCGAACCCGGGGCCGATGGATTTGTAGTCAGCGACGCTAACCACTACACCACCGAGGCGCCGAGGCTATAGTAAAATACTTATTAATACCTAATTAAATTAAACTAAAACTAATCTTAATTATCATCAATTTAAGTTAATAAAATGGTGTTAGATAATTATGGCTAAAGAAGGTTTCCTGCATTATTTGATCGTTTTCAGGTTGATCATTTATTAGGTATTTAATTAAATCACATTTGAATATAATTTTAAGGGTCTTCATAATATATATTAAAAATTAGTCATAATAAATTCCTCTTAATATTCAACAGTAAAAGGGAATAGGAGCCTAAGATACGACAAAAGAGGGTATATTTTATATTATTTTATCACTTTTAGGTTGATATTTTGGATCACCTGAAGATCAGGGCTCCCAGCCTTCGTTAGTTAGCCTTATAAAGCTAACTAAAGAAAATATCACGACCTAACCTTAACCAATCGTCAAGGGCGTACAGTTGACCTAACGATTGGTTAGGTTGAGTCGTGATATTTTCGTTAGTTAGCCTTATAAGGCTAACTAAAGAAGGCTCGGGACCCTGATTTTCAGGTGATCCTATATACCTTACCTTACCTTATGAACCTTATGTTGTTTCGTGTGTTGGTCTCTCTTCACACGGAGGTCAAGCTGGTGGCCCCGCCTCTAGGTCTGGCCTGGTGGAGGAGCGAGTTGCTTTCTTGCGCTCTCCACCGTACATAGCCAGGCACGCCCGGCTCATCTGGTACCGTCCTGAGCCAGGCATCCAGTCTTCTCTTGAAGACTTCACCTTTGAACCCCGTTGCGTTTCTGAGGTCCTTTGGAAGCTGGTTGAAAAGTGTTGGCCCACTGACAACAAAGCTATTTTCCTTCAGGGTTGAGGAGGTCCCTTGTCGGGCCTTTAATTTGGGAACACTATACATTCTGCCTTTCCTATTTTCCAGTGTTGTTTGAATGGTAATTGGGTTTAGTTTTAGGTTTGGTATATATATATTAGTGGTGGACCGGATGTCAGTTTTTCAACATCTGCGGATCTTTAATTTCAATATCCGCGGATGCGGGTGCGGATATTTAGTTAATCTATCAATATAATATAGAATTATGAATATATGACAATTTTTCAAATTTCGTGATATTACTATTATGGCAGGCAATGCATAAGAATTAAAATTAATGTTTTCATTATGATAAAAATAATAACTTTCTCAAGAGTTTCAGCCACAGAAAATTTAATGAAACAAGTTTCATTCAATTTTGTGTGTTACCAGCTATTTATATTTTGAGGTTTATATATTTGTTTGTTCATTAATAATTAATACTTTACATGAAATGTGCATGACTGGGCCTTATAAGCTACTTTATAAGCTAATTTAATTGTAAATTGCATAATTTATTAGAGGTAATATCCGCATAACTTCCGCAGTCAGAAGTGCGGATGCGCTATCCGGTCCACCACTAATATATATATTTGTGTGTGTGTGGAGAGAGATGTTGCAATTTTTTTTATTTAAAATATCGGATCACCTGAAGATCAGAGTCCCCAGCCTTCTTTAGTTAGCTTTATAAGGCTAACTAACGAAAATATCACGACCTAACCTAACCAATCGTCAAGGACATACAGTTGACCTAACGATTGGTTAGGTTAGGTGATATTTTCGTTACTTAACTTTATAAGGCTAACTATAAAAGGTTGGGGGCCCTGATCTTCAGGTGATCATATATATATTCATATATATATATATATATATATATATATATATATATATATATATATATATATATATATATATATATATATATCCTTAGCTGTAGTTCTGCTGCTTTTAACTTAATCATAGCTAGATAAATTCTGCCTCACCACTGGAAAAGAAATCTGCTATCACTCCTTTCGGCTTCCAGCATTCCTAATATGGATATTTCACCATTTAACCATTGCCAACCTTTTTACAATCGGCTTTTATCAATCTTATAATAATAATATATAATAATAATAATAATAATATTAATAATAACGTGGTAAAATATCGTTTACGATATTTGTCACCTTTTAACCTTTCTAGATTTTAACTCTCGTTTTACCTTTCTAGATTTTATATACTTTTCATTTTTAAATACTTAATATATATATATATATATATATATATATATATATATATATTATTAACACATAGGTGATTATATAAACGTATTGTTGTATACATTTTTTATTCATCATTATTTATTCACTTTTTTACATTTGTTTTAACTTTTTTCTAACACTAATGATGGAAATTTAATTTTTCCGAAATGTCTGTCAATAAAACACATCCCATCTCGTCCTCTTATTTCTCACTAAGTTGCGATTCCTTACGAACAACCTGTTCAATGAAGTATATTATTCTCTGATTTTACTGCATATATATATATATATATGGTAATAGACATAAATAGATAGATAGATAAAGATAAATTAGTTAGATAAAGAAAAGGTGAGTGAAATTAATCTGATTTTTCTGCTGGATTAAATCGATTTCTTTAAACTACATGATGAGATACTAATTGGTGCTACAAAACCCGTTCACAGTGCTTCATGTTGCGCTAAATGAGGCGAAGAAACGCGTGAAAAAGTGGTGCAATTGAGAGGTACAAACTTTCGTTTTAAATACTCTACACATATACTGAAAGGCAATGACTGGAAATCTTTCTCTTTTTGCTTTTCCAATTCACACGTCAGAGTTCGAATGGATAGAGAGAATTTATCAATTGAGAAATTTCGCAGTGTGTGTGTGTGTGTGTGTGTGTGTGTGTGTGTGTGTGTGTGTGTGTGATTACGGGTTACAGGATAACAAAGGCAAATAAAAACTAACCTGTTAGTTAAAAATCTTTCGGACGGATCGAATCCTTTTAAATATATTGGAGGTAAAATAATGTAGAGAAGTAGTTGTTGTTGTTGTTGTTTGGTAGTTATTCAGGCGATAATTTTTTTCCTTAATTTTTTTACTGACGCGCTCATAATATCCCACTCAGCTATTCTTTTGATAGTACGAAGAAAATGAGGTGATCGGAAGCTGTAAAACAGCAATCTAAGATATTATATACATTGGAACCCTTTCACCATCGCGGTACATTTTTTCCCTGCAACCCGACTAGAAGGAAGGCCTATAAAATAAGTGGGCAACATTTTATACGCCCACAATACGAGTTCCCTTTGGCAAATTGCGGTCTTCCTCTCTCTCATGAGGTTTACTCTCTAAATATTATGGTAATGAAGACTTCGGAATAAGCCAAAGAAAGGCCTAAAAGTGGATCTTTTGTGGGTCTCTTTGTAATCTGAAATGGTCCCAAAATGGATTTATTTGTCCTCCAGAAAACTGTCGACCACTGAACAGAGGAAGAAACTACCGACTGAAGAATGGATTCAGCGTAACCTGTTTTTGAATTCGGCACACAACGAGATGGTTGAGCTTCGTCGATTTGCTATTAGAATGACAATGTCCCGGGCGGCGACAATCTTTAAGACGATGGCGCAGCACTTCGAGAAACAAAAAATAGAAAATGTCGCAACAGTGTCCTTTGGGTTACAAAACGTACGAGGACTTTCACGTACAACATGTTGTTTACGTGTTACAACCACCAAAGTGCGTGGTTTAATATTTGGCAACGAATCAAATGGTTACTCCAACCATGTCATGATTATATTTTGAGGTCGTTTAACCTCCATCGTAACGGCAAAGGTCGTGTGACAGAGGAGACCTTCAGCTTTACGTGGGATCCGAACCACGGGTCGCTATACCATCTGGACGGAAAGGACGGTCACCCATCCAACTTCTACCCAGACCAAATGTCGCTTAAATTCAATCATGTCATAATTCTACTAACCATTATTAAGTTTGTTACCAGAGAACCAAATGTGGTTAGTGGAATCATTGTGTGACTGGATTAACCAATTTTGGATTGATTGGCAGGGTTAACCATGAATTTGGTTGGTCCGATTAAACACTGTTTCCAGGTGTAAGAATCTTTTAACTTAATGTAAATATAATGCTAAATATTGGTTTGCCACTTGAAATATATATATATATATATATATATATATATATATATATATATAAGAACAATAATATAAAAACTAATGAGGAAATCGTGGATGAAAGTATGAATTAGATATAGAATTAAATATCGGTGAACCATGCATGCTATTTGTGAATGTCCTTTCACAAATGACAAAAACTTTAATCAGTTCCAAAACTCTCGTCTGAGGAATTGATAGAAATACAAATTATGAGTTACAATTAATATAAAGAACTGTACAGCTAACTATGATCGTAAACGAAAGTTATTACCATACAATAATGACAAGAAGCTATTATTATTGTGGAAAACTACAGCTTTCAAGAAAATATTGTTGCTTCTTGTATAATAATGATCAACGACCGAGCTACGTATGAGAAGTCTCCTTGTCGTAAGCCGAATGACCTTTACGTCATTGGCAACGATGCTGCAAATTGTTCGTGTTCTGCATAGTCGTACAAGCGGAACAGTATTTTGTAAAAAACTGTTACAGGAATTTTCATTAATAATTCAGGAAACTGGTACCCATGCAATGAATATAATATATATATATATATATATATATATATATATATATATATATATATATAACCTTTGGTTAGCTTCCGCCCGAATTGTTCATTCTGACGAAGGTCAAGCTTTTCACTCCACCTTAGACCTACAGTTTAACGTGGAATCCAAACCACGCCCCACCAGCAACCCAGCATCTTAACCACAAGGCCACCCAGGGTATTGCTGCGCGCCGGCTGCCGTCATCGGGTCTCGAACCCGGGGCCGATGGATTCGTAGTCAGCGACGCTAACCACAACACCATATATATATATGAAATGAAATGAAATGAAAAGGTTTATTGGCAGACTATAGTCCATATGACAAATATTAATAACACAATGACAGTTCATATACTAAGGATAGAAATATATACAATTGATTAGAAATAATACTGCAATGTCAAAGTTAAGTAGAGCTACAGACAGACGTTTTCGTACCAAGAAGTCCATAGCTTAGAGGTTAAATGGCAGGAATCATGGATAGCTTGGATGATCGGGTTGGTTGATTTTTTAATTCTTTGCATTAGACTGTGTTGAGCACGTCTCGTTACCTCCGGGAAGCTCGGGACATTGCGGGTAGCAAACATTTGCGAAGCTGAGCATCTCGGGGGTAATTTATGTAAGAGTCTAAAAGACCTGTTGTACAGCAAATTTAGGGTTCTGCCAGAACCTTTTTTATAATTCACCCAGAGTTGCTGTCCGTATATATTACTGCAGAAAGTACGAAAGTGTGTGTCTTTAACTTCACTTGTACAGAATCGAAAGTTCCTTGTGGTCATATTCGCTTTAGCACACAGGCTTCGAGATTGTTTTCTTATATCCGAGTCATCACTCAAGGAGCTGGTAATAGTTTGACCCAAATACTTAAACTCTTGTACTTCCTCAATTACTTCACCATTCATTTTAAACCTTATATCAGCTGGCTGATTACAGCTTTTAGGATGAAATTGCATAACCTTAGTTTTTGTAACATTAAAATGAATATCATGTTTCTGCGAATACACTTCGCAGACGTTTAGTAGCCGATCCAGACCTTTAACAGAGGGACTTATTAACACCATATCATCAGCATAAACTAAGTTATTTATCCTTGTGTTATCTATACAACATCCCACTGTTGCCTCATTAAGTGAAGCAATTAATCCGTCAATATACGCATTAAACAGCATAGGGGAGAGCAAGGAGCCTTGTCTCACCCCGCAAGAGGAGCCAAAACACTCGGATAGTACATTGCCCCACCTAACAGTGAAAGATTGGTGGGAGTACCAAAATTTCAATAAATTTAATATGTACATGGGAACCTTCCTGTCTTCTAGTCTTGCAAATAAAATAATGTGGTTCACTCTATCATATGCCTTACTTATATCAAGGAAACAGCTATAAATAGTTGAATTACTGTCAATGTATTTAGATATTGTTTCTTTAAGTACATAGATACACAGGTCAGTTGAGTGGGACCTTTTAAAACCAAACTGATTAGGAGATGTCCATAGGAAATCACTTAATCGGAGTAACAAGAGTGTTTCTAGCAGTTTCGAGAAGCAGGAAGCGACAGCAATAGGCCTGTAATTATTGCTGGACAGAATGTCTCCGTACTTATTTTTGACCAGGGGCAAGATATATACCCTCATAAACTCTGCAGGGATATAGCTATGAGCAAGCATGGCTGATAGGAGCAATGATATATGCAGACATACTAGGTCATTTGCATATTTTAAGTGCTCATTCGATAAGTCATCTACCCCTGACGCAGAACCAGTCTTTAACTCTTTAATTAACCTCTTTACTTCAGAAAATGATATCAAAGTATTTTCCCTTGTCCCTCCCACAATCGTTTCGCTGCCATCTATCTTAAGATTATCCCTACTCACACTGTTAAGAATGTTAGAGTAGTGGTTTTTCCACAGCTTTGATTGTCGGAGGGAGGACATTTTTGACACCCGTTTGATTCTTAACAAATTTCCAAAAATTTTTATTATCGTTATTTATGCGAGCTTCACAGGTTTTTGATGCTCGAATAGACTCTTCTTCCTGTTTACATCGCCTTATGGCCGCCTTATACTGACACCGACTTCTACACATATTCATGTATACTGGTCCTAATCTGGGTCTACCATGAAAGCACCACAAATCATAGGCGTCTTTCGATTCCTTCTTCAGGGGGGGGCAATAAAATCATTCCATCCAGGAATAATCTTAGTATGATAGTTGTAAGATTTAATCAGGGGGCTTCCTGCTTCTCTTAACAGGGATATTATCTTACTATAATACCTATCTATGAGTTTACAGTGAGAATCATTTGAGCAAGGATTATTACAGGCAAGGTGCAAAATTTCTAAATTATTAAAGAGGTGACTTGTTCTGTCTTTGTATTCTATTTTCTGCTGCATGTTAACATTGGACCAATCGACGCGATTATTCTTACCTATTGAGTTCTTGTTAAGTCGTGTTGCGCATATATATATATATATATATATATATATATATATATATATATAAATTGTGTGTGTATATATATATATATATATACAGTATATATATATATATATATATATGGAGAAGTGATCAGTCTTTCCTTGTGAACAGACATGTTTTATCGAGTGTCCAGTGTTACCAATTGAATAAGTGGTTTTCGTTGAAATGTCTTTAAAAAAAAATAGTGTTTGGCGAATTCTTAACTAAATTACCTCGTCTTACTAATCATTCATTAAGGAATATATTTAATTTATTGACTTTATTCATTACTATATTATTTGATTAAACCAAGGCTAGTGCACGTGGCTTGCTTTGTTTGTTTTTCGAATCTATTAGAAAACGAGGTTTAATAAGGTTCATTTTACCTTGCTGCGTTTCAAGAACATTTTTGCGGGCTTACGAGGGTGACGGCACAATAAGCACGCGGTAGACCAACGCTGTAATTTATTAATTTCGAAACGCTCGGTTTTTTTTTGTTTTTTAATTAATTAATAGCATGGCACCCCCGTCAAGTACTTGCAGTCGCTGTGAAGGGAAATTTTCCGCTTACGCGTTTATTTAGGCTAATAATAATGAACAGTTAGTTTGCAGGTGGTGCTCAAACATAGAAGTACGGAGGAACGAGTTAGAACGTGAGAGGGAGGCTAGAGTGAGGCTTGAAGAAAGGGTGATGCTCCTGACGGCAAAATTAGAATCCCTTGTGCTTTCAGTTACGACCCTTCTGCCTCAGTTTCTACTAATAATATAAATAGTACTAATAGCCCTCTCTCTTCCTCAAGTTCCCAACTCTTCGTTTAATGTGTAATGGAGCCCCATTGAGAAAACCTAAGACTCGTCTACCAGTAATATCAAACAACAAGTTTTCTGTTTTAGGTTTTGAAGATGCTGATGAACCGGAAATACGACTCGTTGGCGATTCCGTTGTTCGATGGCAGCTCGAGCAATTCTGTGGGAGAAACCCTCGTCGTAGGCGCCGTTACTACTACCCTGGTGCAAAGGTGGAGGATATAACAAATAGTGTTGACCATTTTACAGAGGGAACCTCTGAGGACACAAGGTATGTTATTCACGTTGGTACTAATAACGTTTTAAATTCTAGATTGGAAGAGCTGCTGGCTAGGTACAGGGACTTACTAGAGTGACTAAAGGAAAAACTAATAAGATTGTTTTAACAGGTATATTCCCTCAAATTATCCAACGTAGCGATTTCTACAGCAAGGCGACCTATATCAACAATAACCTAAAGTCTCTTTGCCAACAAGGAGTGCATTTTGCGAATTTTTGGAAGTTTCTACGGCAGGAGGGACTTGTTCCTCCGAGATGGACTTCATCTTAATGACGTTTAAGCTGCGCGTTTAGGAAAACTATTTCATAACACTCTTCTTTTCAGGCTGCCGTAACTCGAACGGTCCCGGCGTAATTTCCTCAAATTTCCTTTGCGCTCACGAAGGTATCGCAATTACAAACAATTTGAAGGTTCTATCCTTAAACGCTCGTAGCCTACGAAATAAAAGAAACGAATTTTTTTCTTTAATTGCTTGTAAAGACTATGATTTAATTGCGATAAATGAACCGTGGCTTAGCACTGAAACACGTGACTTTGTAGGGGAGTATCAAATTAGAGGTTATAGACTTTTTGTTAAAAGCAGAATAGGTAGGCGAGGAGGCGGTGTTATGTTGTATATCAACGATAATATTGCTAACATTACAGAAGTAAAGCACACAATTCCAGAACCGATAGATTCGACTACTATAGCAGAACTCAAATTGAACGATTTCAAACTTGTTGTTGCCGCTATATATAGGCCCCCTAATCAAACAGCTGATACGGACGGAGCGTTATATCGTAAACTAAAGAGAATAATAGGTAGTGAGCAGGCCTTAGTTATGGGTGACTTTAATTGCGCCAACGAGAATTAGGATACAATGCAGGGAGACGCGGAAGGTAATCGTTTAGTTAATTTTCTCGAGGATAGATCACAATATAGTAGAGTTTGTCCTCTCAGTAAGTCACTCGAAACCAGCTAACTCGACTAAAATTCCTAACTTCCAGCACTCAGACTTTTGTAAATTTAAAAATGAATTGTCACCGGTCAATTGGGAAAACGTAATGGGCATCTCTAACGCAAAACTAATGTGGGAATCGTTTGAAACAGTGTTTAGGACTATAAATGAGGAATGTGTACCGTACAAGATTAAGCGTGCGAAAGTAAACAACAAGCCCTTGTGGTTTACTTCTAGGGTAGGAGATATTATGAAGAGTAGAGATCGGGTTTATAGGCTACATAAGTGCGATAAAGACAATTTGTGATTACAAAACAACTACATATCTCTAAGGTGTGAAGCGAAAAGTGTAAAAAAAAAATCATAGCGCGAAAAATCTCCATAGCTCGTGACGGCAAAGAAAATCCCAAGCGTCAATAATAGGAATCCAGTAAAAAGTGTCTTGGGGCTGTCGAAAAATTTTAACGGAGAGCTAGTTCCTGAAAACAAGCAAATGGCTACCTTGCTAAACGAATTTTTTACGTCAGTTTTTACTATAGAAGATGTAACGAATATCTCTACGGTCATGGACATAATTCCTTTTGATAACGGTCAGTGGCGGCTCGTCGGTAGGCACTGCGGAACTGCAGCACCCCTAAATTTTTTATTTACAATTGAAATAATCAAGAACAATATAAGGATGAGCTCACTGAATAACTTTTTCAATAACTTTTGAAACTTTTATTCATTGCTCAATGCTCATCCTTTTATTTCAGTAATTATTTCAACCAATTCTTAGAGACAGCACCCCTAGAATTTTTAGTCACGAGCCGCCACTGATAACGGTAATACTTTGGATAATATTGTGGTTAGTGAAAGGGAGGTAATACGCTATATTGGTAAAATGAAAATGCATAAATCACGGGGCCGGATTCCATATATCCCATACAACTAAAAGAATTAAAAGAAAGCATTGTTGTGCCGCTAACAATTTTTTAATGCGTCTATTTCTGAGGAGTGCGTAACAGATAATTTCAAGTTAGGAAATGTAACACCTATCTTCAAGAAAGGCTATAAAGGTGCGGCGGGAAATTATAGGCCAATTGCATAACTTGGTTAAAAATACGCTGCACGGTTTTAGGCGAAACAAATCTTGCTTAACTAATCTTTTAGAATTTTTTCAAAGCGTGGTTGAAGTTTACGATAGTCATCGGGCAGTTGATGTAGTGTATTTAGATTTTCAAAAAGCGTTTGACACCGTATCGCACAAAAGACTCATTGAAAAAAACTAAGGCTCATGGAATCAGGGGTTTAGTAATAAATTGGATAGAAGAGTGGTTGCGAGGTAGGAAACAGAGGGTGGTCGTTGATGGAGCGGAGTCGTGTTGGGCTAATGTAGCAAGCGGCGTTCCTCAGGGTTCTGTATTGGGCCCCTTGCTTTTTTCTAATATATATTAACGATTTAGATGTCGGCCTAGTAAGTACAGTTTCAAAGTTTGCGGATGACACGAAGTTAGGTGGTAGGGCGATTAATGAAGATAGAAGTAAAATCTAGGAAGATCTGAATAAAATCGTTGATTGGTCGATCACATGGCAAATGAGATTTAACGTCGATAAGTGCAAAATTTTACATATAGGTTCGCGTAACGGTAATTTTGTGTATAGTATGTCAGGGAAGGAGTTGGCAAGCGTAGGGTAGGAAAAAGATTTAGGAGTTATCGTCACTGGTGATTTAAAAGTGGCGAAACAAAGTACAGCAGCGGTCAATAAGGCGAACAAAGTGCTAGGTTTTATAGCTAGGAATTTTGATTACAAATCGCGCGATATTATTGTTCCTCTTTATAAATCATTAGTTAGACCCCATTTGGAGTACGCGATCCAATTTTTAAAATTATGAATAGGTTCGATAACGTAGATAGAGATAGCTTTTCGAAAAATCTCAGTATAATAGGACTAGAAATAACGGGTGTAAGTTGACAAGTAGAAGGTTCGAGACAGCAGTTGCCAAAAACTTTTTTACGCATAGAATAGTAAATAGCTGGAATAGTTTGCCTGTAGAAGTAATTAGTAGCACTTCTATAAACATGTTTAAAAATCGATTAGACGCACATGTTGATAGATTAGGTATAGTTTAAGGTAGTAAAATTAAGGCTTTGTGGTTCGGAACCCACGTAAAATTGTCGGTCCTCTCCGCCACCACGGAGGACATGCACATTGCACAATACACAATTACGAACAGAGTTAGGTAGACCAGCCATGAGTGGGTCCTAGTGTCTTTGTTGGTCTGAAACATTATAGCATTATATATATATATTCAAAATTCGAAATTTTTAATTTTCACTCCAAAGCTATAAACTGGGAAGATGTTGCATCCAGCATGGAAATAATAAATTGGAAAACCATTTTCGAGGCCAAGACAACGGAAGAGATGCTAATAATGACTTTAGAGGAGAAGACGTTAGAAATTGTGGGAAGACATGTTCCAGAAATATAACAAAGAGGAAAGAGAAGCAGGTTCGAGAGAAAAAAGTGGTTATTGTTCCGAAAGAGGAAAAGAGTAACTACAAAATTAAGTAACTGTAAAGATAACAACATCAGAAACATATTAAATGATAAACTGCAGAGTATCGATGACGTCATACATGAACTAATTGAGAAGCATACAGAAAAAGACGACGACGACGCTATAGAAGCGATAAAGGTTAATTCAAAGTACTTCTATAATTTTGCAAACAGAAAGTTGAAAAAACCATGCGACTATTGGATTTTTGAGAAACGAGAACAGTGCTTTAGCCGATGATCTGACAGAAGTATGTGAAATATTAACAGCTCAGTACAAATCATCTTTCAGTATCCCAAAAACTGACAAATTGATATACGATAGAAACGCGTTCTTTGAAAAAAACAAAAAGGGTAAAGTATAACGGATTCGACTTTACGACAGATGATATTACACAAGCTATAAGAAAACTAAAAGCACACTCAGCGGCAGGACCGGATAAATGGAATGCCACACTGCTCAAACACTGCACGAATGCAATCGCTGAGCCCCTATATATTGGATATGGAGACGATCACTAGACACGGGAGAAATACCAGGCATCCTGAAGAGCGCGAACATAGTCCCAATATATAAAGGAGGAGATCAATCCGAGGCCAAAAACTATAGGCCAGTGTCGCTTACATCTTATTTCACTAAAATATTTGAAAGAATAGTTAGAAAATCTATGACGTTTTGAAAACTCAGAAATATTCAATGATAACCAACTTGGGTTTCGGTCAGGCAGATCATGCCTATCACAAGTAATGGAACACTACAACAACATTATTGGTGCACTTGAAAGTAATGAAAACTATGATGTAATACATACAGACTTTGCTAAAGCGTTCAACAAGTGTGACCATAGAATAATAATACATAAACTGAAATACATGGGAATAACAGGAAAAGTAGGGAAATGGATATATAATTTCATTAGTGAGCGGCGGCAAGTCGTTACAGTACAAGGAGTTTCTTCATCAGAATCAGAGGTCCTCAGCTCAGTACCACAAGGAACAGAATTAGCTCCACTACTCTTCATAATCATGCTAACTGACATAGATGAGGACGCTACCAGAGACAGCACAGTAACGTCCTTTGCCGATGACACAAAGATCAGTAGAAAAATAAGAAACCCGGAAGATATAAGATCTCTACAAACAGACATGAACAGAATCTACAAGTGGACGGAAGACAACAATATGAGGTTTAACACAGAAATTTCAGCTGTTAAGGTACGGAAAAAGAGAAGACCTAAAATCCATGGAATATTATACTCCAAATGGACAGGAAATTCAAAGAAATTCTAGAGCAAAAGATTTAGGGGTTGTAATGACTAATGATGCGAAATTTGAAACACAAAATAAGATAGCAGTAAACAGAGCAAAGAGAATAACTGGGCAGATACTGAGAACCTTTAAACGAAGGGATAGGATCATAGGAATATAATGATTCCTCTACTGAAAACACTGATCATACCCAAATTAGAATACTGCTCGGTCCTAACATCATATTAAAAAGAAGACATTAGACAGCTAGAAGGGACTCAGAGAAGCTTCACAGCCAAGATCAAGGGGTGCAAAGAACTAAATTACTGGAAAAGGTTACGCGAACTAAACCTATATTCACTGGAAAGGAGAAGAGAGAGATACACCATTATTTACACTTGGAAAATAATAGAGGAACTGGTCCCTAATCTTATTCTGAACCCTGTAACTCCCCAAAGACCTAAGGAACACGAGTGGTGTTACAGTGGACATCTTCAAACGAAGATTAGACGCCTGGCTCAGAACAATCCCCGATGAGCCGGGGTACCTGGCTATGTGAGGTGGAGAATACAAGAAACCAACTCACTACTTCACCAGGCCACCGATGGTAATTGGCTACCAAAACCATCGTAATACGAAATTATCGCTAAACGAATATAGGAAATATATGTTAAAGGCTCAATCCGTTCCAAGACCATCGGAAGTTGACATTTTTCACCCAAAAAACATACTTTATAAACATATTAAAAACATTTTAAAGGTTTAATATCAATGCAAACATTGTTAAATAATTCATAAATTGACAAATAAAATTCTTACCGTTGGCTAAAAAGATGGCTGGCTTAAAGGGGTTGATGGAGAAGATGAGGTGGGATGGGAGAAACTTAATTCTTGGAAGGAGAGTCTCCTTCCATAAGAACCTCTGGAGGTTCAGCTGAGGTTTAGGTTGAAGCTACAGATGGTTCTTTTTCCAATCTTGGCCTCTTGGCAAAAAAGTTGTCCAATGTTGTCTGCGTTGCAGCCTTTCTCCTGTTCATTAACAGCTTTTTGAAGTGGGACATGACAGTGTATTCATACTGGCAATTCATAAGCTCTGTTGTCTCTATGGAGGGATGTCTGACAGCCAATCTCTTCACCTGGTCCCAATGATAGAGAATTTCCTTGACCTTTGCAGTTGTCATATGGTCAAATGAGCGTCGCTGATTGGCTTACGCACGCGCAGTTCACTTTCGAGCGCTTTGATTGGCCGAAAATAACGCCAGCGTGGTATCGTACCGCCATCGTAACACAAAATTCTTATCGTTATATGAACACACATGGGGTCCTATGAAAGGGCCATCGTAATACAAAATATCGCAGTACGATCGCATCGTCATAGGAGACCCTACTGTGTGTATATATACACACCTCGTTAACCTCGTTCGGGTTCCGTGCGTCGGTCTTTCTTCACACGAAGGTCAAGCTGGTGGCCCCGCCTCTAGGCCTGGCTTGGTGGAGGAAAGAGTTGCTTTCTTGCGCTCTTTCTTCTGCTCTTGCGCTGGTACCGTCCTGAGCCAGGCATCTAGTCTTCTCTTGAAGACCAACTTTGACCCCTGTAACGTTTCTGAGGTCTTTTGGAAGCTGGTTAAAAAGTCTTGGCCCCCTGACAACCAAGCTATTTTCCTTCAGAGTTGAGGAGGTCCCTTGTCGGGCCTTTAATTTGGGAACATTACACATTCTGCCTTTCCTATTTTCCAGCGTTGTTTTGATGGTAATTGGGTTTAGTTTGAGGTTTGGTACCAGTTTGTCGATCATTTTCCATATGTAGATTATGGTATACCTCTCTTCTTTCCAGGGAGTTCAGATTTAGTTTACGTAGTCTTTCCCAGTAGTTGAGTTCTTTGCAACCATCAATCTTTGCTGTGAAATATCTCTGCGTTTCTTCTAGTTTATTAATTTCTTCCTTTTTATATGGGGACGTCAGAACTGAGCAGTATTGAAGTTTTGGTACGATCAGTGTTCTCAGCAGGGGAATCATTACTGTCTTGTCCCTCCTTTTGAACGTTCTTAGTACCTGTTCAGCGACTATTTTTGCTTTGTTTATTGCTATCTGATTTTGTGTCTCGAATTTGCCATCATCGGTCATTATTACCCCCAAGTCGACCGCTTTCGTGCTTCTCCGAATTTCTTGTCTATCTGGAGCATAATATGCAGTCTGTTTAATTTCCTCATTTCTATCATATCTCAAGAGATGAAATTTCTCGGTGTTAAATGTCATATTGTTGTCTTCTGACCATGTGTATATTTTGTTCGTGTCCCTCTGCAAGGCCTCCACTTCATTTACATCGCTGGTTTTTCTGCTGATCTTTGTATCGTCCGCAAAGGATGTTACTATACTGTTTCTGTTTACTCCACTGTCTGTGTCTGTTAGCATGATAATGAACATGAGTGGGGCCAGCACAGTACCTTTTGGTACTGAGCTGCGTACTTCTGATTCTGATGATGATACACCTTGACTTTTGACCACCTGTAGTCGTTTTCTGAGGAAGTTGTAGATCCATTTTCCCACTTTGCCTGTTATTCCCATATATTTCATTTTATGTACTACTATACCATGATCGCATTTGTCGAAAGCTTTAGAAAAATCCATGTATATGACAGCATAATTTTTATTGCCTTCAAGTGCATCTAGGATATTGTTATAATGCTCTATAAGTAGTGATAGGCATGATCTTCCTGATCGGAATCCGTGCTGATTTTCGTTGAATCTTTCCAATGTCTCCAAGAAGTCCTAGATTTTCTTTCTGATTATTCTTTCAAATATTTTGGTCAGGTGGGACGTCAATGACACTGGTCTATAGTTCTTTGCTTGAATCTATCCCCGCCTTTATATAGAGGGACAATGTTTGCTCTTTTCAAGATGCTCGGTATTTCCCCAGTGTCTATGGATCTTCTCCATATCTACTATAATGGTGTAGCTATTTCATTTTTACAGTTTTTAATTAATAGTGCGTTCCATTTGTCCCGACCTGCAGCTGAATATGATTTCATTTGTCCTATAGCTCTCACTACATCTTGTGGTGTAAAATCAGTCTGTTATACATTCTCCTTGCAATTTCTCTTTAAAGAATGCATCTATGTCAGTTATCGCTTTGGCACTTTTTGGGGTACTGAAGACCGATTTATACTGGGCTCTCAACGTTTCAGATATTTCTTTTAGATCGTTTGTTAGTTCATTATTTCCTTTCCTTAAGGGTCCGATCATAGCTGTAGAAGTATTTTGGATTTTCCTTTATTGCTTCTACCGCCCTTTCCTCTGCCCTCTCTGTATGGCCCTTTATCAGAGTTTGCATTTCCCAATCGATATATATATATATATACTGTATATATATGGGAATGAACTCAGAATGGTTCCCTGAGTTTTTTTCCATGCACGGTCTGTGTGTATCATATATATATATATATATATATATATATATATATATATGCATATAACTGCAATGACCACGCAGTATATAAATGAATAGAAACGACATAAGTATTAAGGAACGCTTCTGCACACGAGGAGGAGAGATAACGAATAAATGAAAAATGAGGCGAACCGCCTGGGAATCGAACCCAGGGCCTTCCAATTGCCGGTTGGACGCGCTACCATTATGCTACGGACCTCAGTTAATCACAAATCGAAATTCTCCCACATAGGGCAGAAACCAATGCCCTGAGAGGGCACCCTCGCAAATCGTGAATATGCGCATATAACTGCAATGACCACGCAGTATATAAATGAATAGAAACGACATAAGTATTAAGGAACGCTTCTGCACACGAGGAGGAGAGATAACGAATAAATGCAGTTATATGCGCATATTCACGATTTGCGAGGGTGCCCTCTCAGGGCATTGGTTTCTGCCCTATGTGGGAGAATTTCGATTTGTGATTAACTGAGGTCCGTAGCATAATGGTAGCGCGTCCAACCGGCAATTGGAAGGCCCTGGGTTCGATTCCCGGGCGGTTCGCCTCATTTTTCATTTATTCGTTATCTCTCCTCCTCGTGTGCAGAAGCGTTCCTTAATACTTATGTCGTTTCTATTCATATATATATATATATATATATACTAGCTGAGGTACCCGACGTTGCCCGAGATAAATTTCACATTGACCAAATAATAAAAATTTTCACGGCTGCGTTCTTTTCTGTAGTTTAATCGCGGTTACCCCCATTACCCCCACCCCTCTACTCCATTACTCTCTCACCCTCATTCCCCCATTACCCTCCCACCCCCACTCCCCCATTACCCCCACACAAAAGTAAAAAAGCCATTACCCCCATTACTCCCACCCTCTCGCAATTACCCCACCCCCTCTCCCCCAATTACCCCACCCCCTAGCTATAGTTTTATTGACCAAATAATTTAATAGTTATGAAAATCTTAAGAGTTAGAAATCTAGACAAATGTGAAGCTCAAAATTTTCACGGCTGCGTTCTTTTCTGTAGTTTAATCGCGATGCTGGGGCCTTCGGACCCAAACAGACAAACAGACAGGCTGACCGACTCTGTGTTGACATTCTTCATCCCATAAGAGGTTCCTGTGCCAAATTTGGTAGCTCTAGGTCAAACGGTTTGCGCTTGCATAAAGGACAAACAAACAGACAGGCGAAAATATATAATACTGTAGATTATATATATATGAAAATTATTTCACGAAAGTAACACGTGAAAATATTTATGATGAATAAAACCACGAAGGAAAGGAAACACAGAGTGGTGCTCAAGCGCTTTCGTCTAATGACATCCTGAGGATGTCATTAGACGAAAGCGCTTGAGCACCACTCTGTGTTTCCTTTCCTTCGTGGTTTTATTCATCATATATATATACTTACTTACTTACTTACTTTAGGTTACTTTAGGTGAGTTTGAACGACCTGCGGTCGACCCCTCGGCAGCATCCCGCCTCATTTGCGGGATTTGGTGAAGGAGGGAATTGCTGTCTGATCTCCTCCTGCCCTCGTAGCCAGCCACGCATGGCTGGTCAGGGACTTTGCACAGGAATCTGTCCAGCTGTTTCTTGAAGTTATTCAAGTCGGTGTGCTGGAGACTCCTCACTTCTCTTTTGCAGGACATTGAAAAGCTCTGGGGCTCGTATTTTGAGGGTATTTTTCATCCTCGTTTTCATGGCCCCTTGTCCTACTGCAGCTGGGACCGTACAAAATCTGCCTCTTCTCTCATTCCAGTTTGTTTCTATTTCATTTCTAAGGTTAGGGACAGAGCCCTCAAGTATTTTTCATATGTATATTATTGTGTACCACTCATGCTTCTTTCGAGAGACTAGAGTTCCAGGGATTGTAGTCGAGACCAGTAATCTTCACCTTCCATTTCCTCTATCTTAGACGTAAAAGTCCTTTGTATAGCTTCAATGTTCGCAATGTCTTGTTTTCTGTGTGGGCTTGTGAGTACTGAGCAATACTCAATTATTGGTAGGACAAGACTCTTCCATAATTTGAGCATAATGTTTGCTTTTCTGCTGCGGAAGCTCCTCCAGATGATTCCTATTATTTTTCTAACCGTTATAATTTTGATGTTATAGTGCTCTCTGAATTCTGCATCCGACGACATTATTACTCCCAAGATCCCTGACTTGTGGATTTGGTGCTATCTCTTTGGCTTGCAGAGTTTTGTACCCTTTTTTCTGTAGCTCCTTGTTATTACCATATCTTAGAAGTTGGAATTTTTCTTCGTTGAACTTCATATTGTTGTCTTCTGCCCACTAGAATAATGTTTCAATGTCATTTTGTAATTTTTTTATGTTCCCTTCGTTCAATATTTCCTTACATAGCTTTGTGTCATCTGCGAAGCATGTTACAATACTGTCCTTGATTGAACTCAGAATGGGGTACTTTTGCATTATCCTCCCAACACTAATTTGGCTGACGCCTGCGGCGGGCTGTTTTTACCGTAACCTAACCTAACCTAACCTAATACCAACACTAATTTTTTTTATAATGGAAGGAAAATAAAGTACCATAACCAAAACCAAACCAACATTAAATAAAAAAATTAGTGTTGGGAGGATAATGCAAAAGAACCCAGAAGGGTCCCCTGAGTTTTTTCTGGGAAAATTCAATCACTATAGTCCGAATAAGTAAGGGTAAATGACGAACACTATAATTTTTATTTTTCATGACGTTAGCCCGACGTGGGCTCGCAAAGAGGCCCCAAAAATTTAGCTTTCCTCACCAGCTATCTGCAAAGCAGATAGGATCCAGCTTTGGGACAGGATCTAGGGATTTGGACTGTAGTGGATTTAATTTTCCCAGAATTCCTTGTTCCATGCACGGTTGTATATATATATATATATATATATATATATATACTAGTACAGTTCCCGCCGCTTCGCTGACGGTTAGACAGGCTAAACTACAAAAAAAGAACCCAGCCGTGAAAATTTTGAGCTTCACATTGTGTCAACATTTCTGAATCTGGTATCTCCCAAAACCTCCTCACCCCCATTCATACAACTTGGGGCTAACCCCTCCCCCATTACCCCCACCCATCCCCATTACCCCACCCCCACCCTTCCCCCATTGCTAAACTACAGAAAAGAACACAGTCATGAAAATCTTGAGCTTCACATCGCCGCCCGTAATACAATTTCTGAATTTTTTTCTCACAATTTTTTCTCACAATTTCTGAAAGTGTGACGGACAGACGGACAGACAGACAGACGGACAGCTCTCTTATTATAATGTAGATTTTATTTATTTATTTATTTATTACGTGCACGTAAGGCAGTCTATTTGCATGTATAGGCTTAACCTGTAATTTGGTGTGTTTACGAATTCCGACTTGTAACTGTTTTCATTCGTGTGACTTTTGTTCGACAAGGAAATATGTCTATTTTATTGTTTAACCCCGCATTCCATTGGATGACGTAAGGGAGGTCACTGCAGCATTTTTTATCTTATCTCTCTGACTGTATATAATAAACCCTTAACAAGGATACTTAGGACAGACTTTTTTATTGAATAGACGTGATGAAGCAAGAATCCTCAGCTACTGAGTTGGCTGAAGACCATCTACAGTACCTGACTATGATAACCTCGATAGGCCCGAATGGCCTCGTGTTGTCCAAGTGTAACGTAATGTAGCGAGTTCTATCTTAGATAACATTCCGTGATAACTTTCATTCAAAACCGACCTTTAGAGAAGATTTATGCCGAGAAGAGGATTAGGACTTCCTCATGCGATCGGCTACGAACATAATTACTCCCTCAAACCTTTCTTCATAACCTTCAACGCTCAATTCGAAAGTAAAACACTCAAGGATTTATCTCTGCTAAACTGCGAGCCCTTTACCTACGAAAATCTGAAGAAAGATTAGCTATGATGAAGTACCAAATAATTAGAAAAAATCCAAGAACCTCTTCAGTGTCAGTTACTTCCGTTTAGAAAAAGCTCTTCCTCCCCCAGGAAACACCCGCCAGGGGTAGTCTTGTGGTAAAATGCTGAGCTGTTAATCTGCAAGTCCTGGGTTCGAATCTAGATTCGGAAACTTTAGCAAAACGTTCGTTCGTTCCCCCTTTAGGGGGGCATAGTGGTTCCATCCCACGGGAAGGAGTTGGTCCCTCATTATTATTACCTTCTAAGTATTATTATTATATTACACAGGAAACATTAAATGCCTGAAAAATAATTATAAATACACACGTGTTGGCATATACGAGTGTGTGTGTATATATATATATATATATATATATATATATATATATATATGTATTCATGAATTTACCGCCTATGAATGCAAGGGGGTTATATAAGAGTATATGTACAATAATAAGGCAGCTTACAATACGTACATATTACAAACAGGTGGTCACTAAAAAGTCTTTTGTTGCTGAAATGCATATAATGACTGTTTTAGCACGCGTACATGAACCATCCATGAGAGCTTCTCTCATCCATTTAGGTATGTCAAATTGCCATAAAAAGGTTTTTAACGACATTTTTAATATACTATTATTCACTGCTAAATAAAGAATTATGAGTTATCTTTTTATGTATGTATACATATGTATAAACTGCTAATGAATTCAGGAAACAAGAGGGCCAAACTGAAGTGCCACCTTTCACTGCCGCGGACAACATAAGTTACACCTGTGAAAGCTTTTTTAGTTTTAAATTCCCACCTGCGCTCTTAACGTATTATCAATTTTATTACAATTTGGAAACGGAAATAATCGTACAGAAAGAACGCCACTGGAAAAAAACGTAAGTGTATAATACACACAACATCCTTTAAAAACTTAAACAGTTAGTTTATTGCTTACCTGTCTTTAAAATAATTCAAATTTCACCTGACGTTGCGTGATTAAACCAACTTGACAGTAGTCAACCCAAACAATTTTCACGTAACTGATAATTTCGTATTAAACTTTGAACCAAAATTACATATTTCGGTTACTAAAGCGTATAATATAATTTTTTTTTTATAAACCACAAAAAGGTACGTAAGAAAGTGCGCGTAACACACACGCACCACACAAGCGTTCGTGACCAACTGAACTATCATTTTATGAAGGAAGGAGAGCGAGCAAAGAGGCCCGATTGATAACTGAATGGGGACGAACCAACAAACGAACGAACCAACCAACCAACCAACCAACCAACCCGACCTGAAGGCGTCCTTACCTTAGTAGGAGGACCTCGCATCTTACGTGAAGAGTGAAGACTTTTTTACTCGTTTCCTTTCAAACCTTAACTATTTGTACTTCCTTTCCGAAGTAACGATCTTTCAATTCAACAGTTTTTCAAGTTTACGACAAACGCTTCATCGTTTCTTTTATATTTACGCGCATCGTTCTTCACTTATTCCATATTATTCGAGTTACGAAATTCACTATAGGAACTGAACGGTGTAAATACTTGCACACAATTCTATACACACGTACACAAACTATACACTTCGTCATCTAGCCTTCTTAAATTATATAGGGTTAGTATGCAGTATTTTAATATATATATATATATATATATATATATATATATATATATACACGTATGTGTGTAAAGCATGTCCATACAGAATACATACAGCTGTACGTCATGTTCACATAAAAAATCATATCAACATAGCAAATATTTGCATCCTACAACTCTAATTTTAATGATAGTAATTCCGACACTATGCAATACACATTTTTTATTTTTACCCAAAATGTCTGTCGAAAACTTTACATTTCATTAGTTAATTAATTAAACAAAGCTGTTTATTATAACACGCAATTTCCACCTAAATACAAGGTATTATATAACACACCGGGTATGACCTGACCTTTGAAAACCGAGACACTTTTTTCTTACCGATTTGGTCATCGAAGTGAAAGGACATCATACACAAAATGCCATAACAGATATTATCAACCTCGTTTTTCAACGAACAAAAACGTTGTAACACAACGAACTACTAACAAGCATGCCCGAAATTTAAAAGAATTCTTTCGTTTTTTCAATTTACCTTAAACGTAATATTGCTCATTATGTATTTAGGCGAGTAGTATGGGCGAAAAAGGAGAGAGTGTAGAGCAATTGTAATATTGTGCAAATGTTGCAAGGTGCCAACCTCCACCCCCCCAGTGTGAAAAAAGGGGGGGAACTCCCCCAGCAAGCTGGGGGAGTCCACCTAACCTCTTTGGGAGAGAAGGTGGGACGGCCTCACCCTCCCCAAAAGGGTATACCTAACCTAAGAGAGAGAGGAGCCAGAGCATCCTTCACCTGGGCATCCAGGTGCATAATGAGAGTTCAGGGTAGCATCACCGGGCTTAGAAGTGTCTTTCAGCCAGTTGGCTTAATCAGCCACTTAGCTTAATCAGCCATTTGACAGTTGGCTTAGAAGCCTTAAAAGGCACAAATGGCTTGTATAGATTAATAACCTTCAAGCAGCCATCTGTCCTAAAAGCACACACACATTATACACATACTCGTATACACCATTATTATTATTATTGTACACACACACACACACACACACACACAGCATCTATATACGATCATAGATCTTCAATATCGAAGTTAAAACTCGGAAACAATTCACTCCGTCATCAACGTTGTTTTAAATAATAACAATAATAATGATGAATACACTTAGATCTCCTCTCTCTCAAAAACTTCAAATTTACGTTTAAAATTTTTTTTTAAATAATTTTGTTTTAGACGTTAATACCTTTCAGGAAGCTAATCCGTTTCTGAAAATCTCATAACGGCTCGTATCCTCAGAAAACATGCCTTCGCATTTGTTTCTGTCTAAACACCAAAACAAAACTTTTCTCTCCGCATTCACTGGCAAGCTGTTTGGTCAATTTTTTTTTCCTTTCCACTGACACCAAAAAAAAAAATATATATTTATTTATTTATTTATTTATTTACAATTAACGCGATTCATATTATCCAATAAATTCAGCCAAAAATATTCGCTTTGCAAATTTCTCAAGTAATTAAAATTTACACGGTATGTATTATCCTTTTTAAAAATTATGGTTTGGACGGTATTCATCAAGTTACTATTAATTAAAAGGAGAATAACTGATAGATAGATTAATTAAATACATAATTTAAAGATGTGATTTGCAACCAGTAGGGATGACCTCAATCAAGCTTTTGAATGCCCAACTGATGTATCGATACATTTCCACAGAATATAATTGTGGTCAAAAGGTCACTTATAGTTGAGTGGATCGAAATAACATCCAAAAATTAATAGTCATTTACAAAAAGTTTATTCAAAGACATTATTTTATATATATAATTATTGTATGTGGCACACACCTTTTTTACCCTTTATTTTATAGTGTGTCCACTTTGATGCTTTTTGTTCTGCTATCTTCGCATTTGTTTTTGTCTAAATTGAAGTAAACACCAAAGCAATCTCTCTCTCTCTCTCTCTCATTTAACGCTTGTAGGTCGTGAGAGACTGGGATGGAGGGGTCCCAGGCGTAGGGGCGCGATGAATGGAGTGTGGCTAGTGCCCCGTTAAGCCCATTCCTAACGCGTAATGGCCTGACCAGCCCCCTGCGACCGTTCTTTGGTGACCAGGTGATGGTGCTTGGCTGTACTGCTCTTAGGTGAGAGAGCTTTACTGCCCTGCTGGCTGCGAGGCCAGCGGAAAGTCTCGGGCGTAGCCTCTGGGTCTGGTGGGATATCCCTTGAACACTGGATTCTAAGAGTCTGGCCGTTTGAGAGTGACTAGTAAGACTTAGTAAGGAGCTGCGTCTCGCTGTCGCTCCTGGCGAGAAATCCGTGACGCCTGCGTCGCGAGTGTTTGTCAGTTGGTAGCTGCGACACGTTTGGGGACTGTCCGGCCCTGGGGATACCTTTGGTCGGTGCGGCAGCAGCGAGAGGTGTTGTCTTCTGGATGGGATGAACGTCACTTGCAAATAGGCGGATGCAGCTTGCGCGGGAAGAATCCCCCCCCCCCTCCTTTTATATATACTGGTCAGAACGTTTTTGATAGTTTTCATTGCTACAACGCTTTATCTTATTCAGTGTATTAAGAGTTCGAAAAAAAAAAAAGTTACAATGACTGGACCGCAGAAACTGAAGTCTGAATGCGCGAGGTGTGGAGTAAATCAGTGGATGACGAACTTCAAAGAAGCTTCCTTTGGAAAGATCAACCACTCCAGAATGTGCCGCTTTTGCGAACTCATGCAGTTTTACGAGAAGCTAGAAGAGAAGGTCCGGCGGCTCGAGTCGTCCAGACCGGCTGTTGGAGGTGCGGCGGTCGCTGACGCGGCTGCGCCCTCCACCCCGGAGCTTATTGATAGGATAGCTGCCCTGGAAAGGCGGTCCAGCGGTGGACTGAACAGAGCTCGAGACCGCGGAGAAAGGGTAGAGGTGCAACCGGGGCCGGGATGCAAAATCAGTGTCAGGAATCGCCAGCGACCCACGTGGAATGCACGGAACCGCGACGTAAAATGGAGGGAAGGGAGAGCACAAAGAAGGGGTCGATAGAGAAGGGTGGGAAGGGACCGATAAAGGAAAAGGGTGGGAAGGAGCCTACTGATGGCCCAAAGAAACCAAAGGATGTAGCTGCCGGTCGGGGTGGTTTGGGTGGTGCAAGTGTAGCTGAATCTATGGGTGGCGACGGGTATCGAAAGGTATCGGGCAAGAAGGCTGCGAAGCCGAAACCTGAGACCCCGGTTGCCCCTGTCAGGACCTCCAACCGCTTTAGTCTCCTCTGCGAAAGAGGAAGACACTGTTTTGATTGGGGACTCGCAGATCAGGAGCCAGGAGAACTACTTTGCTTCTGCAAACCGGGACAGGAGGAAGGTAAGGTGCTTACCTGGGCGGGAAACGGCGCACTTAAGGAAGGAGTTAGAGAAGCTGCGCGTGGCTAGTCGGAGCACTGCGATCGTTCTCCATGCTGGTGGCAACGACCTGTTCCTCAAAGACGGTAAGGTAGGTTCGACAGAAGGGATCATCACCGAGATCATGTCTCTTGCGGATGATCTAAATTTAAAACAGACACAGGAATGTTGATGGGTATTTTACCGCGGATGAATGCCAGTGACCATGCGTTCAGTAAGGTCATTGGCATCAACGAGAGGGTGCAAGACTTGTGCGTCCCACTGGGCGTGAGGTTTGTTGACCCGTTCGACGCATTTTCGGGTAGGTGGGACCTGTATCAGAGGGATGGTGTCCACCTCAATGTCAAGGTTAAAGGTGTGCTAGGCACGCTGCTTGACCGGCACCTATACCGTATGGTGAGGTCAAGCCCGGGGATTGATGATGGGCCCCAACCGGGGAGAGATGATGTTGAGCCGGTGGCGGACGTACCTTTAACTGAAGGGTGAGTCCATGTGCAGGTGGGTGACCCTCCTTCCCCGTTGGAGGGGGCTCAGCCTCCTGCTGAAGTTGCCCCCTCGTTGCTGAGGGGCTCTTCAACTCCCGACAGCCTTGGCTGTTCGGGAAACGGGTCGTGCTAGGAGGGGGTTAGAATAGGGAAGGCTCCCTCCGTGCTGTGCTTTTTAATGCTAGGTCGATTAGGAATAACCATCTTCAGGGCTAAAACAATAAAATGCCAAATCAAATACAAAATACAAATTCCTTAATAACAATTTAAAATAACAAAGTTAAAAATTATAAAAAGTAGCTAAGAAAATTTAAAACATTAAAACTAAAAGGCAAATAGATGAAATTAAAAAGTTACAATTATAAAAAGTAGCTAGGAAAAATATAAAAGCATTAAAACTAAAAGATAAATAAATAAAATAAACAAGTACCTTAACCAAATCATAGCAGATCTACCGATGATTCATCAGAATTTAGGTCTGGTTTTAATTTATAAATAAACAAAGATTCTATAATTTTGAGCTTAAGGTCAGAGCTTCCGGCAGCAAGTACGGCGAAATTAGACTGTGAAATTGGGTGGTTATTGTTGTGTGAATGGTTCCGTATGAGAGAATTAGGTGGTTTGCCAAGAGGTAAATTTGTACGGACCGATTTACCGAGATGTTCGTAAATACGGGATTTTAAGTGTCTTTTAGTTTTGCTTATATATGACCCCATACAGTGGCCACACTTGTATTGGTAAACTATGGATGACTTAAGAAGTGTAAGAATAACATCCTTGTACTTACTGTAAATAAATGATGAATCGAGTTAGACGGGGTGAATATAATTTTTATACATAGTTGTGGGTAGAATTGCTTGAGCAATTTTAAAAGTTTGTTTCTAATGTTAAAACTTGAGGTTCCCATATAAGGCAAAGTGAAATAGAGGATATCTTTGGGGACTGTAATTACGTCTCTAGTTGTGGGGTTTATTAGTCTATTTAAGGTTCTGCCTATTGTAGTCTCCACCAATCTAGAAGGGAAATTGTTCTTGGTAAGGAGTTTTCGGATGAAATCTAGTTCACCGTGTAATTTAAAGTAGTCTGAACAGATATTGAAAGCTCTGTTAGTCAGAGTCGAAGTTAAATTTCGTTTGAAACCTAAAAGGATAAAGGAAGAAAAGTCCGTAGTAAGATTAGTGAATGTCGGCTTTCGGTAAACGGGTTTCAAAAGAGGAATTAGTTTTTTATCTTAATATCAAAAAGGACAGAGAGCTATTAGATTCAGCTTCTGAAGTAAATTCAATATTAGGGTGTTTAGAATTAAGGTTGTCCGGGTATATGTTGTCCTGGTATGAGCTGTCCGGTCATGGATGGCGGGCGCGGGTACATACAAGACTATCGGCAGGAGATCTACCGTGGATATCTCCTACGATTCCACACTAAGGACGTGGGCATCCATGCCACCAGCAACTGTTAAAGGAGTACATAGTCTTCTCACCAGTGGCACGGTCTTCGCTTAGACCATCAACCCAAAAAACACGACCATTGACCTTAATGGGTACTTCTCCCGTGTTGCGGGCGTGTTTTATTTATACTCCAGGTCTGCTGCTGTATGTGTATGAGCAGGGGCGGATTTAGGTTTCCTGGCGCCAAGGGCCATACTGAATTAGCCGCCCTTCGGACACTTACGAAGTTACCATTTAGCAATAAATAGTTATTTGATATAAGGGTTTACAGTAAAATGCAGTAAAATGGTTTAGGTATTTACTCTAGCAAAATATATCTTAACATATAAGATATTTTTATATCAATCATAATATATTATATATATATATTATATATATATATATATATATATATATATATATACAGTATATATATATATAAAATATAATATAATATAATACAATAATATATATATATATATAACAATCCCTTAAATGTGTGAACAGAAATGCATTGTAGGTTATCTTTATGATCTTTATGTTTAGTTACGAAATCGACCGTTGTAGAATACTCAAAGCAGTTTCCGCCGAGATTGCTGAGCAGCGAAGGAGTCAATAAGATCTGTATAGCTAAGAACTCTCGTGAGTTCCGATTCAATGCTAAGGATAGATAAAGAGTTGAGACGATTTTCTGACATCACTGACCGTAGGTAGTTCTTTAGTCGTCGCAGAACAGAAAAAGATCTTTCGGCAGAACAGTTGGAAGCCGGCGTACATAGGAAGATCCTGAGCGCAATATCAACATATGGGTAAACTTCTTTTAATCCATTTGCTTGGATCATCTCACTCATCTCAAGAATGCTCGTAGGAGTTTTCTCCAAATTCAGAAGAAACCCATGGAAATGAAGACACTCATTAACAAATGCTTCCGCCAAGTCATCCTTGTAAAATTCTCAAAGCTTAATAGCATTGGCAGTTATATCTGTCGGATTCAAGGTGATGACTTTTGTAAAAAATGCAAGCTGTGCATGGAGGTTTTCATACACATCTTTGCGACTGTTTAATTCCGACAATAATCTGTCAAGTACCACAAGATAAGTATTAATGAAGAAGTTCCTCCATCCATCTAATTCTACCTCGCCTTCGCGAGTTTCGTCGACTCGAAGTTTTCTTTTTTTTTCTTTTCGTTGTAACTTCATATTCGCGGATAGATGATTTCTTAATTGCTGCTTCTTCATAAAAGTCGAAGTTGTCTCTTGCATCATTTACATAGAATGTCAATGATGCATACAGTTCTGCGACGACACCAAGATCAATGTTAATGCTTGGAGCTGTTTACTAGTAGCATTGAACCTTTCCAGAATGTCACCCCACATTAAAGAAAGAATTGTAGTTTCAGGGCGTTGCAGTTGATTGAGGTAGCCTGATGCTTCACTGCGTGTGCAAGGCCTTTCTGATTCATCTTCTTTAATGGACGTAAGTGCCTCTATAACCTCTTCCCAGTCTTTATTGAGACTCCTACACGCTTCTTCACGGGCTGACCATCGAGTGTCTGATAAGGTCTTTAGCGTTACATTTTCAGATTTAGTAAAATGATTTTGTAGTATTTCCCAGCGGTGAGTGGAGGCAGTGAAGAACACGTAAAGATTTTGAAGAAATGCGAAAAAATCAATGGCTTCCTTACAGCAACTTGCTGTACACTGTCCAATCAAATTTAATGAGTGTGCAGAGCAGGGTACGTAAACTGCTACTGGGGACGCTTCTTTTATTCTGGTTGCAAGCCAGAGTAAGTCCCTGACATGTTGGGAGCGTTATCGTACGACTGTCCTCTGCAGTTTGCAATGTCGAGATCATGCAATTTTAATATGCTGGAAACTGAGTTGAAAAGCTGCTCTGATTTGTGGCCTACGCTGGGAAGGAATGCCAAAAATCGCTCTACGGGATGCCCATCTTCTTTTACGTATCTCAGAATAACTGCAAGTTCATCGACATGTGATATGTCTGGGGTGGAGTCCACAATAATGGAATAGTACTTCGCACATTTCACTTCCTCAGTTATTTGTTTGGTATCTTTGTCAGCCATTAGTTTGATGAATTGCTCATATGTAAACGAAGACAAGTATGAGGTATGACCTTTTCCTGGATTTTTGTATTTTGCAATATGTTCCGCTAGAAAAGGGTTAAATTCGGCAATAAGTTCCAAAGCCATTATAAAGTTTCCACTGTGGACAGAACCAAATTTCTCAATGTGGCCCCTAAAAGGTAGACCATGAGATGTCAGTGACCGGACCACTGCAACAACTCGTTGTAAAACATTCCTCCAATACTTCTTCTACTCATCAATTTGATAGAAAAGTTGTCTGTCAATTCTTCCGAGAGTTGAACTTCTCATTTTCATAGCTAACACACATGACTTATGTTCAGAGGAATTTTCATGGCCTGTTAATGCTTCACTGCCATGCTTCCAGTCATCAAATCCTTCCTTACCAAGTTTAGTAGTTCCACCAAATAACTGACATGGAACGCAGAAAATTGAGCCTGTGCTCTCCGAATACATTAAATATGTTCTCTTCACTTTCTCTTTGTTGACAAGCTGTGTTTCAAATAAGGTTTTACAAAAATATCTGAATCGTTCACCAAAACGTCTCTTTGATTGAGAAAAGTTCATGTTTTTTAGGTCCTGATTTATGCCATGCTCTGACACATAATGACGTGTAGCATCATTAACTTCCCATAATGCTGGGTCTTGTCCAATGGAAGTATTGCTGGCGGTAGTTGTGATGCTACCTACATCACAAGACTTAGTATAGGGTAGGCAGGATTCTTGAACTTCTCTACCAGATAATCTAAAATTACTAGGACCTTCATTAACATTTTGATCTTCTTGGAAACGCCTAATCTCGGTACAATCTAATTCTTTTAAAAGAACATTCGGATTTGTTTCAACATTTTTGCGCTTTATATCAGATTTCTTGAAGAAAGTATCAATTTTCGCAGTTTTGTCAATGACATCTCGTTGTTTTTCAGCTTTCTCCAGCGCTCTCTTCTTATACTCCGAGCCGCTTAGTCTTTTTCTCCCATCACTCATCTGAAAAAACAAATACATCTGAAATTAATTAAAAATATAAATAATATATTTTAAAATAGAAATATATTATTCAAATTAATAAAATATATTATAATTATATGTTTAAAAAAAATAGCTCAGCCAGACTGAGTAGGTCTCTAACCGCTAACTACATATAGGCAGTAAAGTTAACATAAAAAATTCAAAATTGTCTTAAAAACTACTTTCTTCTTACCGTGTATAAATACTATTACTGTACTAAACTGAGATAAACACACTCTTGTCTTTAAATTTTAAATGTTGTCCAGTTTCAAAGTTCAAAGTTGCAAAATAGAAAAAATATAAATTCAATTTTATAGAGAAAACCTTAAACAAAACATTTGGCCAATTTTTGGCTTAATACTCTGTAAAGTGTAAACAATAAATCTGAGATAAAATAAAAATAATTAGCTTTAAAATAAAGATATTATTAAAATTAATAAAATATATTAAGGCCAAGGACCAACTTTGAAATCGACTTCGTTCAAACGTAATGAGATTTTTTTTAAGTGGTACTAACTTTTCTCCGTTTTTTTCGCTAAAAAAATACCAGAAATTTTGTATTTTTTCCCTACCTAAAAAGTGCTTTCTTGTTACCTTTTTTGTTGCGACTTTTCCTCCAGAATTTTACTGCCCTCAAAATTTTGCCGCCCCCTAAAATCTGCCGCCCCCTAAAATCTGCCGCCCTGGGCCAATGGGCCATGGCCCATTTGGCCCATATTTAAATACGCGCCTGTGTATGAGCCAGTAAATAGCCTTGTGCCCATAGCTGCGACGGTTGTTTCTGTGAATGACGGCTAAAGTGTCTTTAGGCATGAAATTGTTCTTGAACACAGTAAAGCACAATGAGGCGATTGTGGTTGCGACTTGCAGCGGATCGCAGTTGAAACGGTCTATGTACATCCTTCTAAAGGCCTGGAAACATACTCTAAGCACGCGCACATCATTCACGTAATAACGTTCACATTCATCAACTATTTGTAAGGATTTGCTTCATTAAAACTGTTGTAGTGGCGGTCAAAATCTTCACGCTCACTATCACTCATGTTGATGTAGTTAAAGTGTTTAAAGTGTCGCTAGTGAGGAAAGTGTAAGGGAAATACCGTTTTGAAACTTCGGCAGCTACACCCATCACCTTGGGTAGCTTGGCTAGTTGACAAGGTGTGAATAATAAAGTATCTTTAAACTGAATATTACCTCTTATCTACATTTGTATAAGTTTGTTTCCCCTTTTCAAGGGGTCACCTGTAAATATCTCCGATGACTCGTGTTCAAGCAGTTCCTTATAAAGAAACTGTTTGTCAAATTTTGCCCCGTTATGGGCAAGAATATACACAGTCATTTTTTTTAACTTGTCCGCTAACTTGACAATATAGGACACAGAATTTCACAGGGTTGTCGTGTGCATTCGTCTTAACCCTTTCATACCCAAATTAAGTCGAAAAGTAGGCGGAATCAGTTGATGCAAAAATCGTCCTTATAACCTTATGAATAAGGTCTAAAATTGCTTCCAAAGTTAACGATGAAAATTTCACACACTGGGCATTAAAGGGTTAAAAACGTTTGTCCGTTTACCACATTTGTGACACTCATCACACTCAACCTCCATGCACTCATTCCAGATAGTCTGGTTTACGAGTAGATGTGGGATAACCTCTTTGGTTTCAGGTTTTATGTAAGTTTCTATATCGTAGTTCACGGTTGTACAGGGTTTATTTTTAGGCTTAGCATCTTTCATATAATATACATGCTTTACTCCGTCCGCCTTATATTTTTCATGACATGTAGAACAGTGAATTTCATCACATTTATGCTTGAAATTCCCCCAATTATCCATCATATGAAACATGTCACATTCACAGATTCTCATTTTCTTGCACGTGCCAATTGACTTATGTAGCTCAAAGCATTTATTATTGAAAAATGTACGTCTGCACACATTACATTCCCTCTTCTCAGTTTCAACTATTGTACATGGTTTTCACATTTGGGGCTTTTACACTGCTCACATACCATGTGGCATCCCTTACAATGTTTCACTATATCATCCGCAAACTCGAGACATCCCTTACATAAATCATGATGCCTTCCATATTTTCGACTTTTATCATAACTAGCGTGAAGAACCCTTTTATTACGGATGGGGAGATACGTTGTTCCTGACAATCGTAAAATAAGTAGAGCTTTTAAAAACATACACAGTCCTACGATGATCATCCATTCCAAATACAACTATACGAACATTCGTTTCCTGCTATACCCTTCTCAGCTCTTCAGGACCCATATTACACTCAAACTCAAGCTTGCAATCTGAAGCCAGTTTACGAGCACGCTGCACAACCGTAGGCAACCAAATTTTTTGCGTCTATGTATTTAGCACAGCAAACATATGGGCTAAAACTACTGCTATAAAGCCGCAACCTGATCGACGTTTATATGCTTTCGATAAATAACCGGAGAATTGAAGTTAAGAGTATAAGGTGTGGCACCATGACCCGCAACCCGGAATACTCTGTCAATATCTACCGTGAAATTGTCTATATTGAAGGCTGTACTACTTTGAGAGGCCTGCATTATACGCCCCAAGATATATTCTATATCTACATCGGCCAAGCGTCTGAATGGTATTACTACCCAAAAATCATCTATATCCCCATCAACTGACCCGAACCCGAAGGATAATCTCGTCCTGACTTAACGTTCGTCGCTATTTTGAAGGGCAAACTCCACAATACGTTCAAGTACGGGTCGCAGATCGTGTTCAACACCGTTGCTATACAGGGTTCCAGGGTTAACCCTGACTATATACCGGTTTCTAGTCAGGGCCGGGATAGGGTTAGCGATGCGCACCAGTTCGAATGCTATACCTTCCTCTACAGAGAGAAAAGCTGCTGATGTGGAGGATGTACCCGAACTTGAACAGGAATAAGGGGGTACAACTTTAATTGAGGAGGGAGCTAGCGTGGGGGGGGTTGTGTCGTAAGACGTAGGGGGTTGGGACTCTATTACTAGGGGTCTAGCAACCGGTGCACTCCTGGCACGTTTTATATCTGACGTGGAAGGTTCTTCATCATCGTGCCTCCGATTTGAACTGCCACGTGGTGGAGTTATAGGTGTCGCTGATGAGGGTTCGTCAGCGGGGGTGAGTCTGTAACCACAACTACACTGTCACCGGGGTCATCTGTAATATCGACGATGGGGACATGATGCTGTACCTCGTCGTCATTCACGGTTCTGTGAAGGAAGGAAAAAAACAAGATTGTAGAATATAAGGAACATCACTTAAATTTTTTATTATATTTTGTAATTGTTCCACTTAGGGGTGTGACGTGTTAGAAATGGAATCTGTAGAAAAATTCAGGTTCACGAGCCCGTCCACGTGTATTATATCTGGCCCTAGAGGATGTGGTAAAACTGTGTTTATGCTTAAAATCATTAAAGATAAGGGGGAGATGTTCTCAAAATTTGTGCATAAAGTAATATGGTGCTATTCGACGTACCAATCAGTGTTCAACGAGTACTAAGATGATATTTTGATCCACAAAGGCGTATATGACGTTAATTCATTAAAGGGAAATGAGCATACAGTCATTGTAACTGACGATCTCATGTTTGAAATGGATAAAACGTTTGCCGAGACATTTACAGTGTTCTCCCACCATCTTAACATAAGCGTATTCTTCATCATCTAATATACTATTTCAGAAACGAAGCCTTATATATATATATATATATATATATATATATATATATATATATATATATATATATATATATATATATAGGGTGGGCCGTAAGTTTCCATACATAGGAAAAATTAAACGTTTGTTTTTATGTTTCAGATACCCTAAGAATATGCGTTTGACGTAAGATCTTGTTTACTGATGAAGCAAATTTTTACGTCAATGGAGAGGTTAATCGGCAAAACATACGTTATTGGAGTAATGCTAACCCTAACTGGCTGAGTCCGACGAAGATGCAAGGTGCCGGTAAAGTGATGGTGTGGGCCGGGATATGGGGGACAGAATTATTGGACCAATTTTTGTCAGTGGAAATCTTAATGCCGAAAGGTATCTTAACATGTTGCAAGAAGAGATTTTCCCATCCCTGCTAAACGAGGAAGGTAACTTCCCAGTTTACTTCCAGCAAGATGGAGCTCCACCTCATTATGGTCTTCACGTGCGTCGGTATTTGGATCAGCAGTAGTTTCCGGATGCTTGGATTGGTCGGCGTGGTCCTGTGGAGTGGCCTCCCAGATCCCCAGATCTCACCCCCCTTGATTTCTATCTTTGGGGGCACTTGAAGGCCATGGTGTATCAGGAAAAGATACGAGACATAAATCATCTAAAGGAACGTATCACCAACGCCATTACAAGCATAACGTCAACTGTGCTAATGCGTGTTCATCAACAGTGGGGAACACGTATTGAAATGTGTTTTCAAAACAATGGCAACCATGTAGAGCATATTATATAAATAAAAATGGTTGTCCATAAAAAAATGTTTATTTTTCCTATGTATGGAAACTTACGGCCCACCCTGTATATGTAACAGTTTTTTGGCGCACACCTACAGGTCGCTACAATTGGTGTAGAACAATGCGGTTTTCACCATTCGATGCATCTTTTTATTGTGCAGTGCCCATCATAAAAAAAAAAAATTCCCTAACATAATTCCTTCCCCCTTTTAGGGGTACAGTTCTTCCCATGCCTGTACACGCATTTTTTTAATTTTTCATTTTTAATCATAATTTTGGCACAAAATAAGTCAATATTTACTAAACATTTAATATCATTCGATTCACAAAAGATTTTTTTATCGATTCAATTTAAAAAAAGTATATATTTTTAAAATTCATAAAGAACTTTTTGCAAAAAACTAAAAACAAACATGCATTTTTAAAATTCAATGATTTTTATACAAAATATTTTGATATTTGTTATAATTTTAACATTTTTCGATTCACAAAATATTTCTTTATCGACTCAATACAAAAAATTACATAATTAAAACGGGCAATTTAAATAAACACGAGTTTAAAGTTAAACGAGCCACACTCGAAATTATTTACCGTGACTTTTGTGCGTTTTATTACTGTGGCTTTTGTACAAATAACTTTACGTATACACAAACAATTTGATAGGATATTGATTTATCATTCTATTTTTTAGTTGTCATAGAGATACGTTAATTAAGTTATCTGATTAGATGCGCTTTTATAGTTGAAGATCATTTTTAGAAAATTATTTATTTTCCCCACTTTAAAATATTACAAAATTTCTATTAGGTATCCTAATATCATTATGCCTGTCGCTGTAAGTAAGAAAATAGCAATTTTTTTCCATTTTATGAAAATTTCGGACCCCCTAGGCCTACAAAACCAATTTTCCCCTTTTCTTTATAAAAAATTGTGGATTTTCGGAAGTCTTTTGGTTATAAATTTGTACCAGTCTACTGTTTATCTATAATAATAATAGTAATAATAATAATAAAAAGACGTGTGTGTGTGTGTGTGTGTGTGTGTGGTGTGTTCCAGCCATCAGCCATAACTCCAAAATGGAAGCAGTTACAAACATGAAACTTCACACACATATTGATTAGGTCCCGAGGTTGTGCACGTGGGTGTTAATAAATTAAATAATTAAATTTTAAAACATTAAATGACGTCATCAAGATCATTACGAAACCTATGGTAAAATTATTGAATACCCGGTTAGGTTCATTGAATGCCAGGTTAGGTCATCTGTACGCCCTTGACGATTGGTTAGGTTAAGTCGTGATATTTTCGTTGGCTTTAACGAAAATATCATGACTTAACCTAACCAATCGTCAAGGGTGGACAATTAACCTAACCGGGCATTCAATTAACGTACCCGGACATTGAATTAATCTAATCGGGCATTCAGTTGACCTAACCGGCCATTCAATTAACCTAATCGGGCATTCAGTTGACCTAACCGGGCATATATATATATATATAGCGTTCAACATCCAACCCGGCAACGCCGGGTCGCTCCGCTAGTCAGAATCTATTTTTCAAAAAATAAGATACATGCGCGATGTGTCGTTAAATGCACAATATCTAGTCTGATTCACGCAACGTAGAGATGTGTCAAAAATTGGGGTATTAACCAATCAAATGTTCCCGGATGAGCGTAAGGAGTTTTCGGAAGTTTATAAAGAAGCTACAAGTCAACGTTATGGATATTTGCTTTGGACCTTCCCCCGCGAAACACGTTTAGGGTGCTTCTAAGAACGCATATATTCCCAAACGAGCCTGAAACGGTGTATATTCCACCGTGAATTAATAAAAATCTATCAACGATTGCCCCGGGCATTGCAACAGATGTTTGTTAAAAATATCGACTCGGACTTTTTAAAATGCATCTGTGAAATCTGCCTTAATGTTATAAAATATAATGTACAAATTAAATCCCCTCAGAAGGCTCGCCTACGTCGTTACAAGAACATAATATGTATGCTCGCTTGTAAAAGTCAAACTGTGGGGAAGAAAAAGTGATGAAGACAGTGGTAGTGATTCTGCACGAGGTGTATGCGTCACTGCAAAGTTCAAAGAGTCCAGACATGGTTCTAGAACCCCGTAAAAGCAGGCTTAAAAGAATGGAAAGCGAATTGATAGACCTATTAAACAGTGAAAAGTCACCTGATGAGAAAAGGATCTTATACCAAGAGGCTCTGCAGAAATTTCTTCATGAGTACGAAGATTATAAGAATCTGACAGAGATCCCCGTGGTTATTAGGCACAGCGCGGGCAACGATGATAAAACTATAGTATTTGTCATTTACCATTACTTATTCGGACTATAGTGGATTTAATTATCCTAGAAGAGTTCCTTGTTCTATGCACGATCTGTGTGTATCATAAAAACCCTCAGGGAACCATTCTGAGTTCATTCCCATAATATATATATATATATATATATATATATATATATATACACACATATACATATATATATATATATATATATATATATATATATATATATATATATTATATTTAACTTCGTTCAAATTTAAAAAGAAATTTGAAACATCTGATATTCAGACACTTCCATTCTGAACTTCTCTTTTATATATATATATATATATATATATATATATATATATATATATATGTTATTTATCTAATTCTTTATTGCCGTTTCTCTGGTTTCCAAGATTCGAGATAAGGCATGTACCATTAAATTATATGACTGTCAGCATCGGGTCATTAATTATACGAACCATGAGAAGGTCGAGTTTTAAATAGCGATAATTAAACGAGTCTGTGAAAAGTTGCCTGATGAGGTGATATTTTTTTAAAAACCATTTCCAGTTCCAGACGATTTAATTTACAGGGCATAATAAATTTTACGAAGCTAATTTAGAGGGGTACCATAATTCGCTCTACTTACATCTCTGCAAAATCGTTAGCATAATCTCTGCATAATCGACGCCTCATCATGTGACTTTTCAGAGGAAATTGAAGACACGTGTGTGTCTTCAATTTCCTCTGAAAAGTCACATGATGAGGCGTCGATTATTTTTTTTAATTTATTTATTGTATCGTACGATAACGCAGGGACCCCAATAAACTTTTACAGCGGCTTTCTTCATGGATAATTGAATCTGAAATTACCTTCCACTTTTATATTTCAGAGCCATAAACCAATTCACATACCATCCTCAACTACCTCTCGCTCTCTCCCTCTCTTACCCTCTCTCTCTCTCTCGCTATCTCTCTCTCTCGGTCGAATACAAGATCAAAAAACAAAGCGTTTCTCTTTCTCTACGAATGGGGATATCTGACACGTCCCAGATTTCACGGGGCAGCCAATCACACCCCTGTGGGCGGAGCCCAGGACCTCTCTTTGGCCGCTATACAGGCCTATACGTTAAGCCCCGCCCAAAATTCACTGATAGCCAATAGGAAGCTCGCGAATCGTGTGTTGTGGGTTGGTCACAAGCCCCCTTTATAAAAAGGGTCAGTTCATCTCAGAGCCTCAGTTCGTATGTTTTTTTCGTAGTGCTTTTCAAATATACACTGTGAGTCAGTTATTGCTCTACAATTCTCCCGATTTGTTTGAAGATCAAGATTTCTACCCATCAGCTGCGCTCCATCTTTTCAACGCGGTGGAACAGAAATTTGCGGCAACAAGAACGATTTTCCCGCTAACGATTTTGCAGAGATGTAAGTGTTTAATTTGTGATTATATATATATATATATATATATATATATATATATATATATATATATATATATATATGCACACACACATCGGCTCATTCATTGCATTTATTATAATTTTTAAAATTCTTAATAAAACGAAGTGAAATGATGTCGGTTCTGTGGTCATAATTTGCTGTGCGTTTTCTCTTATTGCAACTCTCCCATATATATATATATATATATATATATATATATATATATCGGTCGTAATATAACCTACCCTAGCGTGGCCTAACCGGGATATAATATAACCTAACCTAACCAAGCATTATTCTGAGTTTTTCTACAACGAAAAAATTATTCCCAGGACTCCCTAACCGGACATAATATAGCTTAACCTATCCGGGTATAATATAACCTAACCTAGCCTAGCACAGAAGGTCAAACTTTTCACCCCACCCTAGACCTACGTTTAACGGGGATTCCATCACCCAGCGTGTTGCCACTCATCTCTTACCATATGTGCTTTCATTCAGTGTTAAATAATTTTTAAAATTCGTGATAAAGCGAAGTGAAAGGAAATCTGTCCAGAGGTCGAGCTAACCTAGCATGGCCTAACCTAGCCTAATATAACCTAACCTAACCTAGCTTTATTCTGAGTTTTTCTACAACGAAAAAATTATTCCCAGGACTCTTTCTCGTTTATAATAATATAACCTAACCTAACACAACTGCACCTAACCTAGCCTAACCTAACACAATTGAACCTAACCTGGATATAATATAACCTAACCTAACCTAGCATTATTCTGACTTTTTCTACAACGAAAAATTATTCCCAAGGTTCTTTCCGTTTATAATAATATAACCTAACCTAACACAACTGAACCTAACCTAACCTAACACAATTGAACCTAACCGGGTCACATTTATATACATCGTTTCATTCAGTGTTAATTAACTTATAAGTGCCATAATAATTGTTTTGAAAATTAGTTTGTGATTTAAGCGGAAGTGTATACACAATATAGATACAATAGATATATTAAAAACTATTAAGAAGTGTCTGCGGGTTCGAGACCTGTTGCAGGCAGACGAAGCGTAGCACACCCAGCTAATCTTACTTTTGAGCTGTAAATTAGCGAAACCGTTTCATCCTCAACAGAATGTTTGAAATCGGCGGATTCCGCAAGCTGAAGCCTATATTAGACGCTCGTGTTACGGATATGATTTATTTTGACACGGTTCTTCAATACGCATACACCGCTCTGCTCGATGGATTTATCGAATGTAGGAATGAACAAGGCAAAAATGGCCTAGAGCTGGATGCATATTTAAAGGGTTTAGAGTCTTCGAAATATCCCGAACTTTGGTACAAAGCACTTGAGTGGTACAGGGCAGAGCTTGCCTACACTGTTCACCCTGAAGAGCTGTATCTCCATATAATGAATAGCTGTCGTTACGACTTGGAAGATTATTTCAATTGCCGCTATGCAGAGTGAAGAAGAGTTCACGATTGAAAAGCTCGGGACGTTAAGAAAAAAACCTCAGTTGGAAAGGAGTGTTTATAAACTTGTATTTAATAATGATATTGTGGTTAACGATGACCTCTTTGTGCGTGCTTTTGATTGTATTCTAGCCGTGTTTAAAGATAACTTGCCAACCGAATGTAAAGATGTAAAGTGGGAACAAAAATAGTATTGAGAGCTATGAAAGTCATTTATGTCGAGTATAGGCATCCGTATAACTTGAGCGGTGAAGTATTGCTTGGACGGTTTTACCGTGTAGTGCAAAGTAATAACGATGTGAATGTAGACTCGATTACGTGTGAGATTAGTGTTTTGCGCCGTAGAACATAAAGTATTTTGATGTATATTTATTTATTTAATTGTGTATATATATATATATAATATATATATATATATATATATATATATATATATATGCAATTGATTATACGTTTCGTATATTATTATTTTCAATATATTTAATTATTTAATATAACTATATATATATATATATATATATATATATATATATATATATATATATATATATTCCTGCACTAATATAGTGATGGTTATACTACAACGTTTTGTATATTTTTGTATATTTTGTATATGCATATAGGTTCGCGTAACGGTAATTTTGCGTATAGTATGTCAGGGAAAGATTTAACAAGCGTAGAGCAGGAAAAAGATTTAGGAGTTATAGTCACTGGTGATTTAGAAGTAGCGAAACAAAGTACAGCGGCGGTCAATAAGGCGAACAAAGTGTTAGGTTTTATAGCTCGAAATTTTGAGTACAAATCGCGCGATATTATAGTTCCTCTTTATAAATCATTAGTTAGACCCCATTTGGAGTACGCGGTCCAATTTTGGAATCCGCATATGCGCAAAGATATAGACAAAATCGAAAGAGTTCAAAGACGAGCAACTAAGATGATTCCGTCTCTTAGGTCAAAGTCGTACGAGGATAGGCTTAAAGAGTTAAAATTGACTACACTCGAGACTAGGAGGTTAAGGGGTGATCTAATCCAGGTTTTCAAAATTATGAATGGGTTTGATAACGTAGATAGAGATAGCTTTTTCGAAATATCTCAATATAATAGGACTAGAAATAACGGGTGTAAGTTGACAAGTAGAAGGTTCGAGACAGCAGTTGCGAAAAACTTTTTTACGCATAGAATAGTAAATAGCTGGAATAGTTTGCCGGTAGAAGTAATTAGTAGCACGTCTATAAACATGTTTAAGAATCGATTGGACGCGCATGTTGATAGAAAGGGTATAGTTTATTAAGGTAGTAAAATTAAGGCTTGTGGGGATAGATCCCACAGCTCAACACAAGTGTTGTGGGATATAGGGAGGCAGCGTCTTGGGTTAGGGGATACTCTCTGTCCTTACACACCCCATTTAAAGAGATTCCTCTGCCGAGCGGTGCCCCCCATAGTACTGTGAGGTATTGAAAAACTCATGATCTTCACTTGCCCCACAAACACCTTTAAATGGGAGACCCATAATGGGTGCACACACATTTCTACATTACTGTACAGTCTTTACAGCCACACCTACACTTTTCCTCGTATGTGTATATATTGTAATGTATATGGTTGTAAATTTGACTTGGTCCGCAATCGATATGAACCGTGACTTGATGGATACCGTAATGAAATTGACTGGATTCTTTGGATCTGATATATTTGCATGTCCGTTATGTAATAGATATAGAGTGTAACATATTTGTGGATAGTAGTCTATTATGACTTGATCCTCTGGATCGAGAGATTCTATCTTTAGTTTTAAATCGATAATTAATTATTTTTAAATTGATAATGTATATGGTTGTAAATTTTGACCTGGTCCGCAATCGATATGGACCGTGACTTGATGGATACCGTAATGAAATTGACTGGATTCTTTGGATCTGATATATTTGCATGTCTTTTATAAATAGATATAGAATGTAACATATTTGTGGATAGTAGTCTATTATGACTTGCTCCTCTGGACCGAGAGATTCTATCTTTAGTTTTAAACCGATAATTAATTATTTTTAAATTGATAATTATTTAGTTTCGTAAAAATTGGTCGTTGCCAATTTACCGGCGGTTTTTGAATAAGTTTCTTATGTTCTTGTGGTTCGGAACCCACGTAAAATTGTAGGTCCCCTCCGCCACCAAGGAGGACATACACAATACACGATTACGAACACAGTTAGGTGGACCAGCCATGAGTGGATCCTAGGGTCTTTGTTGGTCTGAAACATTATAACATTATAACATTATAACATATTATTGATTATATATTTCTCGTTCGTATTTCTTATGCTATTATTATTTTTTGATCATATATATTCCATTGTATATTTATTTTGATTATATATTCATCGTTCGTATTTCTTATGCTATTATTATTTTTGATCATACATATTCCATTGTATATTTATTTTGATATATTCATCGTTCGTATTTCTTATGCTATTATTATTTTTGATCATATATATTCCATTGTATATTTATTTTCTATATATTTTGTGAAATTGAATCCATTAATTCGTCTAAATAAACAGAATGATGTAATGGTGTTTTATTTAATTTTTTTAGCTGTACACGACATTTAATTACAGCAAATGGCTGCCTTCTAAGACGGATTTCTAAACCAACTGCCAAATATATCTGGCTAGCACAAGCTAGCAACCCTAATAATGTACACCTGAACAAGCCAATTACGCCTTCTAAGTCAACTGGCTGGTTAATTCAGAATAAGTGCTTTAATTAAATAAATAAACGCAATCTGGCAACTCAATAATCTACACCTGAACAAGCCATTTACGTCTTCTAAGTCAACTGTCTGGTTAAGGCAGAATATATGCTTTAATTAAATAAATAGCGCAATCTGGCAGCTCAGCCAGATAAGCCAACTGGCTGGTTAAGCCAGAATATATGCTTTAATTAAATAAATAGCGCAATCTGGCAGCTCTGTCAGATAAGCCAACTGGCTGATTAGGAACATATTAAGACAACGGCCGCTCGGCTGAAGTCTTAATATGCGCTTCGCTCCTGCCAGGCGAACACCTCTCTTTCTCTCCCTCCTTCTCCTCTCTTTCTCTTGGGGGATAACTCCGCCTCCAAGTTGCATAACCCTTGTTGCTCCTGCAACATTCCCCCTCCACCTTTGTCGCATAACATTTTGCAACATCCCCTCTCCCCTTTATTGCATAACTTATGCAACATTTCCTTTGCAACATTGGTCAACATTTTCAATTGCATTGCACTCTCTCCTTTTGCACCCATACTACTCAAATAAAGTTCATTTTAGTATGTTTTTGGCGAGAAGCCGATGCACCGATTCTTCTGAAAAGAAGCTGAGATGGAATTTTATGCCATAAGGACGGGAAAATAACGCTCATTTTGCCATGTCGTGGAAGATCAATTCATCTTTCATTGATTTTGTTGTTAAATTCTGTATTTGGTGATCGTTGCATATGTATTAATATTGCTCTAAAACCTAATATTTATTTACATTTTAGAAGGCATGCACTGCATGCGTTGCATTCGCTAAGGAAATGCCACTGATATATATATATATATATATATATATATATATATATTATACCCTAATTTCATTATTATTAAGTATAAAACAATGTCAATATATATGAATTATTCTGTTTAGAAAATATGAAATAGGGATTAAATGAAAATGAAATAAACACTAAGCATTTATATATAGGCTAATATCTCTGTATTACAATTTTTATGAGGCAATCTTATACTAGGCCTCTGACTGATAGACTTTTTAAAATAGTATCTTCAGCATAAACTAAAATCATTTATCCTTTTATCTTATATAGATAATTTTATTTGGGTTTCACTGAGAGAGACGATAAGTCCTTCAGTATACATTAAAATGAATAAAGACGACAGCCGGGAGGGAGCCTTGCCGAATTCCACATCCTAGGTCCGAAAGCATTCTGAAAAGGTATCTTTTAACTTCAAATCGTCCGGTGGGAAGTTACACAATTTCAATGTTCACCATTGCATGAAATGTTTATTCCTTTTCTCTTACTTCCTGAATACATTATTGTACTCTGTTCAATTCTGAGCGCCCGATAGCTCAGTAGTTACGGTGGCAGACTCTGAGCAGTGAGGTTCTGGTTTGCTCCCGCCTGCTGGTTCGTGGATTAGGTTGAGTTCGTCGTTTACTCCGTTCATGCTCGGTCTAAAGGTGACTCTTCAGACATTCTCACCTCAACGCATAGAGGAAATGAGTTTCTTGTCTTGCTGTTTAATTCTATTATATACTTCCCTTATGTAAGTATCAACTTAAATGTCTCATTTCCAGTACTTAACTATATCAATTTTTGTATTGTATCTAGACCTGTAATAATGGATTTTAAGATTAAATATATACAGTATTACATAATTCATTTTACATAATTCTTTTATATATAGAGTGAACCAAAGGTCCAGTCCTATTTATTAATTCAGAAAACCCTCAAACTGAAAGCCATAAAGCCTTTTCTGTCATTTATCTTACATAAACTACTATGCACATTGACTAATATTCCAGTAGAGACGTTGGCACTCTCTTTTCGAATGTTTGCTTTTCGTTCTTCAATGGTGCATGGCCGTGACTTTTCCAAACATGTCCGCATTTGATTGCGTAATACACTGCTTGGCAGTTGGACAGCACGGCGTGGCCCTGTTGAATGGCCTCCTCATTCTCCAGACCAATCACCGCTACACTTTTTTTTTTGGTGGGGTCAAGTGAAGCCTGCGGTTTACAAGTCATATTTACTAAATATTCAACATGTGGCCGGAATTTTATGAGAGAGAGAGAGAGAGAGAGAGAGAGAGAGAGAGAGAGAGAGAGAGAGAGAGAGAGAGAGAGAGAGAGAGAGAGAGAGAGAGAAATTCTCGACATATCAAATTTAATACAAAAGTGCACACACACCGAAAAGTAAAATAAGATAAGCTTTTAATTCTTATAAGAAATGCTGTTGCTATACAAAAATGTATACAGTTTTATACATCTACGAACTTAGGATTACATAATAGCTACTGCGTGAAAAATTAGGAATTCCATATTACACCTCCGTCATTTAGCATTTACGTGACATCATTTTTGAGTGCTACACTAGTCCATTATTATTATTATACAATATAACAATAATAACATAAAAATTAATTAGTTTTCTGACTTCTTTCCAACACTGAGAATAAACCTTTGTCTTCTCTGACTGCTGAGCATAGCTATATATACAGCTAACATACTAAAAATTCACTCTACTTTCACGCCACCAACTGCAGTCGTATTTTTCGCAGAAAACATTTGTAAATTTGCCTTATGTTACGAATAAATTTACTCTCATTACCCAGTACCTAAACATCTGCGCATAAATGTATTCATTTTTATCTACGCTGTAGTGTTAGCATTCCTTTAATTGCTGCTTCTAACGGAGCATCGCTACAGCAATATGTTTGTAAAGCATTAGTTTTGAATGTCAAAATTATTACATATGGGATGTAATATCGTAAAAACCATTAAATCAGCTACAGGAATTCTCGTCCTTTTGGATTATTTTTGTATTCGCAAAACCTTACCAGTTAGCACATAAGATACGAGCCAGCGCCAGTGGTTCAGTGGGTAACACCGTTTCCCTATAAGAGAAACGAAGACACTGAGGTTGGTAGGGGTTGGGGGTCGATTCTCGATGCTGTTGGTTAATAATAATAATCCAGGAGTTAGCGCGATGGCCGCAATTTGTCTGGCCTGAGCGTTGCGCCGCTTTCTGGCTCTCTTGACTGAGTGTATATAAGATAAAGAGAGATGCAAGTTGCCCGCTGATGAAATACATTCAAATAATTCACTGTAAAGGAACTAAAAAAAGAATCTCATTCTACATTTTTTAAATCTCAAATTCTATAAAATCGAAGTGGAAATGTCAAAAGAGCAAAGTCGGTTCAGGAAATGTGTAAATGGAAATGAGCTCACGCAGGTACATGAAAAAAGTTATAAAGTCAGTAACACTGTTAAATAATATAATAAAAAACGTTGTTAAAGGGAAAGTTAATTCTAAAGCTTATAAAGCGCATCAGTGTTACAAATTTTGAAGGACCTGAAAAGAACATACGTCTTCTGACGTGTTTGCTTATTTCTGTCTATATACAGGGTGGGCGGAAAGTAGCTCCCTATTTTGGATTGTTAAAAAAATACGTATATTATCCATTTATTTCAGAAGAAATAATATGAAAAGGTAGGCATACATGGTAGGTTTTCTCTAAAATTCAATGTGGGCTCCAACTCTTTCCACCAGCTTCTGGAGCCGCCCAGGAATGGCGTCCACTGACTTTAGCAGGAACTCCGGCGGGATGGAGGACATGATGGAGGACATGACTTCCCGAATTTGGTCCTCCAGTTCTTCCAATGTCCTCGGTTTGGTGCGATAGACTTCTTCCTTTACCCACCCCCAAAGAAAGAAGTCGCACGGTCTGATATTTATGCAAGATGGCGCCCCTCCGCAATTCGCTCTTGTTGTCCGTGAGTGGCTGGATGCCCACTTCCCTGGGCGTTGGATGGGTCGTCGTGGTCCACATCAATGGCCAGCCAGGAGCCCCGACTTGACACCGTGCGACTTCTTTCTTTGGGGGTGGGTAAAGGAAGAAGTCTACCGCACCAAACCGAGGACATTGGAAGAACTGGAGGACCGAATTCGGGAAGTCATGTCCTCCATCCCGCCGGAGTTCCTGCTAAAGTCAGTGGACGCCATTCCTGGGCGGCTCCAGAAGCTGGTGGAAAGACTTGGAGCCCACATTGAATTTTAGAGAAAACCTACTATGTATGCCTATCTTTTCATATTATTTCTTCTGAAATAAATGGATAATATACGTATTTTTTTAACAATCCAAAATAGGGAGCTACTTTCCGCCCACCCTGTATATAACGGATTCCCTCAAATCTCGGCCAAACCCCATCGACTCATACAACCTATACAGTAATTCTAAGCGGCTGTCAAGTTTTACCCGTATCTCTGTATATAAGTGTAGGTGTTGTTGTTGTTGTTGTTTAGCCGATCAGCCCACCCTGATCGAGCAAGCCGGCGGCACGCAGGTAACCGATCGCCCTCTCCGGAGTGGACCAGAGGTTCAGCGCACTAGTGATGTTGTGTTGTGTTCGTTGTTGTGCTAGAGCGGTACAGTCCGTCATAATGTGTTCAATTGTTTGTGGTGTGTCTTGGCACAGGTGGCAGGTGTCGTCTATGGAGTTGTCTAGTCTGTGTTTATATGTCCGTAAGTTTGGGTGATGTCCACATCGGAATCGTAGTAAGTTAACTCGATCCGATCTGCTCAGGCTGATCTCTGACCTGTTAATGGGTGGCGGCTTCGCACCTAGGACCGCATTCGGACCGAGTCGTGTCAGTGCTTTGTGGGTTAGGTGTGTGTGTATGTGTTTTCTGTACTGTGTGATGTCTGTGGGGCGTGGTATGGAATGGAGTATTTCGTTATAATATCTCTCTGGTGTTACCTTAATGGTGCGAGGTGTTGGTGCATGATTGTACATGTAGTGGCAAGGGTGTTGTGGGTTAGTTGTCGCTGCTGCCATGAATTGTGTTCCCCTCATGTCTAAATGTTCCCTAACTTTTAGTATTTTTGTTTCTGTGTGCAGGTGTTCTATTGGTGTTGTTTGAGTGCATCCTGTAATGATACGAAGTGCGTTGTTTTGTATTGTTTGTAAGGTGTTTATGTGTGTGTTTGAGATAATGGGTGCCCAGCATGGGCTAGCATAGTCCATAACTGAGCGAATATATTGTTTGTATATGAGTGATGTTGTTTCCTGCTGGTGTCCAAAGTTTGTGTCTGTTAGTACCCTAAGCGTGTTAAGTTTTGACGTACATTTGGTTTTAATGTCCTGAATGTGGTTTGCAAAAGATAATGATGTGTTGTATGTGACACCAAGTATTTTGGTTCTGTGAGTGTGTGGAATGTTGATGTTGTTTAGTGTAAGCTGTGGAATTACCTGGTGTTCTTTTGTGTTGCTTGTAAGCAAGGTGATGGTTGATTTTGTGGGCGCTACTTTGAGTCTATTGTGTGTGAGCCAGTCTTGTATACTGTTTATGTATGTTTGTAGGTTATTTGTAGCGGTGTCGATGTTGTTGTGGGTGGATGTTAGAGTGATATCATCTGCATATGATGATAAGGTAAGCTTGTTATCTATGGGTGTTGGAATGTCATGCATGTATAAGTTGAAGAGTGTTGGTGAGAGAACAGAGCCTTGAGGGACCCCGTTCGGAAAAAGCTTGTTTTTGGATGACTTGCCATTAAATGTGACATGTGAGTATCTTCCTGAGAGATAGTTGCTCAGCCACCTTTTGGTGTTATTGTGCATGTTTGTGTTGAGTATTTTGTTTATGAGAGGGAAGCGTGGGATAGCATCAAATGCTTTACTAATGTCTATTGTTGCTAATAGTGTACGTTGAGCTGGTCTTCTGGAGTTGATGCCATCCATGATGTGCTGCGTGAGGTTAGTGAGTAATGTCGTGGTTGAGTGGTGAGGTCTGAATCCATGTTGAGTAGGCGATAGTGGTATGTGTGGGTTGGTGATTTGTAAGATTAGTCTTTCTGTTACTTTGGAAGGTGTGCATAGTAAAGTAATGGGTCTATAGGAAGCTGGTTCTGTTGGATTTTTGTTTGGTTTGAGTAGTGTAATAATTTTACCTTGTTTCCATATGTCAGGAATAATACAGTGTTGGTATGAATATGTGCTGATATTTGTGAGAGCTAATATTCCTTGTGGGCCCAAGTGTTTAAGGTGTATGTTAGATATGTTGTCTGGTCCAGTAGCCTTCGAATTCTTAATGTTTTTGATGATCTTGGTGGTCTGGTCTGTATTGAAGGGTGTAATGGTCATGTCGAGTCTGTAGGTTTTCTTGTGTCTGGCTGTTTGTCTGTCTGCATGTTTCTGGTTGTTGTCTCTGTTTAAGTGACTTATCTTTGCGTAGTGATTAACTAGAATGTTAGCTTGTTGTGTGTATGTTGGGATATTATTTTGGCTGCGACAGATAGCCGCGTGTGAGGTGTGAATGCCGCTGTTAGAGTGGGTAATGCTGTTTATAGTCTTGTATAGCCTGTATGTATCTGTGGAGTGGTTTAGTGTTGTTATGAATTCCCTGAATGTTTCTGTTTGTTTTTCTTTGAGTTTGTTGTTTATTTCTGTGTTGAGCTGTTGTATCTGCTGTTTTATGGTTTCTGTGTGTGGTGTTTGTGTATTATATTTGAGGTTGTTACGTTGCCTTATGAGGTGGGCTATTTCTCTAGTGTAATTTGGGTTGTATTTCCTAATGTTGCCCTTGGGTATGTATTTGTTTGCATTATTGATAATCTGATTAAATGTCTTGAGTGTTGTATCGATGTTTATGATGGGTGTGCTGTTTAATGTGGTGAATTGTTCCTCAGTCTGTATTTTGAACTGTTCCCAATCAGCTTTCTTGTAATTTCTGTAAGTGTGCCTAAGGCTGTTGGGGCAGAGTGTAGAATGTGTTGTAATGATGATGGGCAGGTGGTCTGATGACAGTTGTTTTTCTGTTCTCCATTGTGTATGTGTTGCTAGTGAGGGGGAACAGAACGTTATGTCTGGGGAGGAGTTTGAGTATCCTGCTTGATGTGGTATGTGTGTATGTTCTTCTGTATTGTTAAGAATGAAGAGGCTGTTTAGTTGTGTGGCTATGTTGGCGCCTTTGGTGTTGTTTTGGTTGTGCAGGTACCAACTAGTGTCTTTGGCGTTGAAGTCTCCTCCTAAGATGACATTAGTGAGAGAGGCAAGATTGTGTAACTGTGGATTGTAATTGGCTGGCACCTGAGGTGAACTATCTGGTGGGATGTAAATGTTGATTAGTGTGGTGTTGTGTTTTGCGCGTGTTTTAATGTTAACTGCCTGTATTTCTATCGTGTTATCTGCTTGGATTGTGTTTGTAATGTTTTGGGTAGCATCAGTGTAGCTAATGCTTTTACGTATGTAAGTGATGAGTCCACCCCGTTACCCCCAGTACGATCTTGACGGATCGCCGTGAAGTCAGGGATGGTGGGTGTTTTGTGTGTGCGTTTTAGTTTTGTTTCTTGTATAAGTGCTATGTGAATGTTTTGTTTGTGTACGAATTCCCTAAGCTGCATGATTTTGTTTGTGAGGCCATCTACGTTGTACTGTAATATGTTAATATTATACTTCTGTATGTGTCTCATGGTACTATTGTGTCTATGTCTTTGTGTATGGTGACATGTGTAAGTTGTAGTGGGGCCTGGATTAGTCTTAATGTCGCCAGAGAGTAAGAGTAGTTCGGGGAGCACGCAATTGTTCCCTGTAATTGAAAAATAGCACGCTGAGAATAGGTCCGGCCCCGGGAGCCGATCGGCACTCTGACCGTGCCACGCAACAGGCCGTCGACTGCCAGTCTGGCCAACCGTAGACAGCCCGCTGCACGGAGATTTGAGGAAGTTTGGCCACCAGCGCGTTGATGTTTTGGTTTGACGTCGCTTCTTCGCGTTGACGTGTCCTGCGCTGGAGGATGCAGCCACTGTTTAGAAGCTTCCTCGTCAGCTGCTAACACTTTTTTCACGTTGTTCTAGCTACTGTACCTGTTCAGACGTTTTTTATAAACAAATCTTTATAAACAAATATGCAATTTTGTCTTGCTCTCTTTGTTGGAGTTCTGAAAATGAATTGCCCTCCTCTCTGCTAAATTGCTCTAATATGGACTCTGTTTCTTCTCTTTCTTTTATTTTCTTAGTTTAATTCCATGTTGTGAAGTTGAAATAAGATTCCCTAAAGAAGTACATGCACATACATCCCTCTATATATAAAAATGGGAACTATATAGAATATGACTCTACGTTTGCGACACACAGGATAAAAATGTCTCAAATCACAATATACATAAAAAAAATCACAATTTTTTAACGATGATTGAGTATAGTTAAACTTTCCGCAGGGACACTTAACTGAAAACACCCTGATTGGTCAGTTGAGATCACGTGATTCACTAATTTTTTTTTAAGAAAAATCAAGTGTAGGTGTTAAACAATCCTGTGACAGAGCTCCTATTATGTAAAGTTATATTGAAGGATTAACTCTACGCGTGTCATGTCATTTAAATCTTCCGCATATAGACATATATACCTAAATTGTTATTACAAAAACCTGAACAAGAAGGTAACTATAAGCTGTGAAAACAGGTTCCTCACTTCAGCAGTTCTGAAAAGACTGCTTAATTTCGACTAGTCGCCTTGATTCCAGCCTTGTCCCTTGAACACACTTGAATCGGTCATATTTTGTATATCAACTTATCAAGTACATCAAGTTTCGGATCAATCGGTTTAGCAGTTTCGAAACAAATCTTTAAAAATGTTTACAAAACTTGCTGGAATAATAATAATAATAATAATAATAATAATAATAATAATAAATCTGAACAATGCCAAAGTTTCCGAAGCGGGAAGTGGAGAACCATAATTATTAAACATTAGGACAGTAATAAAGTATCATTGGGCTTCCTACCTGAATGTGATGAATTGCTTTCTATGCAATTGCTGTTATTTATGTCATATAGTCTTCTAAAACGGAGTTTCGGGTTAGATAGATTTTCTTTTCTCTTGAGAATAACTCTTGTCGAAGTCAAAATAAATTACATAAATGTCCGTTCCTCTACTTAAATAGGAGGTAATCTCGATGTTCAGATTTGCCCACATTTTCTTTTTCGATAGTTCATATATCTCTAAAAAATAAGTGAATCACACGCTCGCGTCTACTAAGCGATTTAACTCCCACTTTATCACCATTCCATTAATATTACAATTTTTTTCATAAATTCTTTAAGTTAAAATTATACGACAAACAATCGTTTTGCATCTGGCTGCTACCCCAATATTTAAATTGTCATAAATTTGAGAATTTCTTGCCTGTACTGCATTTTTATAACCTTTAAATTGGATTTTAAGCGAATTAATCTTTCTTATACTGTACGTTGTACAATTTGAATAGGATATTTATTATTTCTAACTGTAGCTAAACTTTCTGTTAAGAAAATTAAATATTTATAAATCAGTTCTAAACTATAAGTTTTAAATGACTTTGTATTGAAGTTTATACAATTCGTTAGTTGACTCACTATTGACTTTATCGAGCGCTGTTGCGGTGGAATTCATATTAAAATTGTTTCATTTAGCTTTTTCCGGTGTGAGGTCGGGGGGGGGGGCCTCTTTGGAATATTTATAGTTATTTATGTTGTAGTTTCATCTGTACGCATTGGAGAGTAAAAAATACCGCTGCGGATCAAGAGTAGCAATGAATGCGTATATTAACTATGCCATAAAGGACCAATTAGGCAGGGCCGGATTAACCATTAAGCAAAATAAGCCCGTGCTTAGGGCATCAAGGGAAGGGGGGCACCACAGAAATTTTCCATTGTCGGATTTACCATGGATTTATTATACTATTATAATCGCGGCTTATAGCCTATAAGCTGTTGAAAACTGAATTATATATATTCATATATAGTATTTATTTTTTTTCATTGTTTGAATTTGTAGTGAACAACAACCCTTTTGAGAGAATAAATATATTTCGTTGTAATCACACACTTTACGCTTTGCGTTATTATTTTGTTTATATCAAATCTTTGAGCGCCATATTAAAAATACATATAGATTAAATATTTTCGTGTGCTATAGGAAGTTATTCTGAACGTGTGATTTGTGCATATAATATTAAATATATATTTTACATAATCATTTGGTATTGTTTTACAGAAAGATTTAGGTTTATAGAATTGTAATATAAATTAATATTAAAATAAAAGAAACTATAAACTCTCTATATTGCTGTTGTATCAAGTGATGTTTATCACGGCCATTATAATAATAAGATATACTGACCTAAGTTAATTAGCGTTGAAGAAGTTTATCTGTTGCTCTCTCTTCTTCTCTAGGGTAAGTCTATGAAGTGTACTTTATTTGTATATATAACAATATTTTATCATACACGTATCTTTATTTTATAATTTATTTATCTATTGTCATAACAGTATAAAAGAATTTAGATTGTAATAACCAGAGTGAATAATTTGTAATGTATATATAACATCAAACGTAGTTAGGACAATTTAGGCCCTAAGCAAATGTTCATATTTCCTATAATTAAATATTGTTTTAAATAAATAAATAAATGTAAATATAAAATGTGGCTCGTTAATAGTGAAATGTTAATATTGATATTTTTATAGATTGCGTATTATTAATTCTAATGTTAAGTATTTTTATTTTATAGGTTTCGGTTCCTTCTTTCGGTTCCTTCTTTTGGTTCCTTCTTTCGATTTGATTTGTATTCAACATTTCGAGTTGATATTTCGGTTGAGTTATATTTAATTGCCACTTATATTTAAATTGCCACTTTGGTTGTGTACGGTTCCCATTTTGTCTTTCTGAGAATAAAAGAACAAAGCCAAGATTGTGATATGTGTAACTGTGTTGATTGCCACATAATATACAAATAAAATATTCTTTTTATTTCTGTATTTTACAGACCCCAAGAACCAAGATGAAACGTGTTCAGTTAAGTGGTGCACAAAAGCGAAAACTATCAAAAGAGAAACAAGAGAAGACTTTGGATTTAGAGTCCAAGACTGCAAAGCTGACTGATTTCTTCACACAAGTTCCACGACCACAACGTCAACATGATATACCGATTCTGAATCAAAACCAATCTCCGTCATCAGAAGTGGACACAAATACCACTTTGATCACTTCAAAATCAAAATATGATGACGTTGGAATCACCGAGGTGTCACAAGCAGGTTCATCTACCACATGTCTCACTACTGATCTCACTTTGCCTGTAAATTCTCTTGATACCTCTACTGCAAATGTTGATTCAAGTTGCTTTACAAGACATTCTGGGGTTGAAATAATTGCTGAAAATGAAAGTTTAGTGGACCATGGTGATGGTGGTGAAATGAATCAGTCTGCAGAAGATGAAGTAAATATAGCAAAAGATCCAGGGTTGTGGCTTGATTTCTCTGCTGATGATGTGGCTTATTGGATTGCTTGTGGACCCAGTGACTGTCAACACCACAATGGGCCATTTGACAAGTCTTACCGGCATTTCAGTAGTGGCAAACCAGCAAGATACTGTTCACAAAAACTTTTCGTTGGGACAAAAGCCAATGGTGAGAAATACAAGAGAGAGTGGTTATTGTATTCACCATCAACAGGATCAGTTTACTGTTATGTTTGTAAACTGTTTGCTCCTAAAAATGTCTCACATTTTGTTATAAGAGAAGGGTTCAGTGACTGGCGAAATACTATTGTAATTGATCATCATGAAAAAAGCACTACTCACCGAGACTCTATGCTAACATACTTAACTCGCAGACAAGGTGCGGGGTTGGGACAACAGTTGGAAAAACAAATTCAGGAAGAGTGTGATTACTGGGAACATGTCTTGAGGCGTGTCATAGCTGTTATTTGTACGTTAGCTGAACGTGGCTTGTCTTTTCGAGGAACAGAAGAAAGATTTGGATCATTGCAGAATGGGAATTTTTTAGGGCTGCTTGAGCTCATAAGCCGGTTTGATCCATTTTTAGCAGGTCACATTTTGAAATATGGAAATTCTGGCAAAGGAAATCCTTCTTACCTGTCCAAAACCACCTGTGAGGAACTCATTCAACTAATGGCTCAAAAGGTCCACGCACTCATTGTTGACGAAGTAAAATCTTCTGGTTATTTTAGTTTGTCAGTTGATTCAACACCAGATCTATCACATATCGATCAGTTAAGTGTTGTACTTAGGTACTTAAAAGATGGACAGCCTATTGAACGCTTTTTAACCTTTCTGAAAATGAAAAGCCATACTGGTGAGGAAATGGCAAATCAGGTGTTGCAGTACTTACGTGAAGTTTGTAAGCTAAACTTTTCAAAATGTAGGGGTCAATCTTACGACAACGCTGCCAACATGTCTGGGCGTTATAAGGGGATGCAGCAAAAAATTTTAGAAACAAACAAGTTTGCTATATATGTGCCCTGTGCAGCCCATTCACTAAATCTGGTAGGCCGAAGTGCTGTTGACTGCTGTCAAGAGGCGGTTAATTTCTTCTCTACAGTGCAGTTGCTCTATACCTTTTTTTTAGCCTCAACCAGCAGGTGGGAAATTCTTAAAGGTTGTATTGGAAATGAAAGTGTCTTAAAATCCCTCTCTGATACCAGATGGGAGGCACATGCTATGGCAACAGCAGCAATTTTGAAATCTTTCCTTAAAATTTTAGAAGCGTTAGAATGTATAGCTGAAGACCAGTCACAAAAGGGAGACACTAGAAGAGAAGCAAATAATATTGCAAATAAGATGCAAGAGCTAGAATTCGTTTTTATGTTGAATTTTTGGGATGAGATTTTGCAAAATTTTCATAGAGTAAGCAAAGTTCTACAGAATAAGGATGTGAACTTAAAAACATGTGCAGATCTGTATGGATCATTAGCTGACCAACTGTGCACTTCACGAGATGAATTTGAAAGATATGAAGCAGCTACAAAGGAAATGCTACCAGATGTTGATTACAAGGCAGCTCAAACTCGCAAACGTATCAGAAAGAAGGTACCCAATGACGGAGATGCACCAGAAGTATATCTGAATGCCAGAGATAAATTTCTTATCACCACCTTTTACACAATTGTTGACAAACTTGAAACTGAGATGAGAAGAAGAGGAGAGATATACAAAGAAATAGCAGAGAGATTTTCTTTTCTAAGTGATGTGCCACATAATGTCACCACTTCATCATCTACTGAAATTGAAAGGTATTCTCAGGGTTGTAAAAAGATGATTGATGCTTACCCAGAGGACTTGAACACTAATTTCTCTGCTGAGCTTCAGCAGTTTCACTCATATGTGTGCCATAAGTTCAGTGCAAAAAAAAATGTAAAAACAAGATTCAGTCATGCTGAACTTTATAAAATAATTGTAGAAGACAATATTGAGTGTGCCTTCCCAAATGTAGAAATTGCCTTTCGTATATTTTTAACATTAATGGTCACAAATTGCTCAGCTGAGCGTTCATTTTCTCAGTTGAAGTATATTAAAAATACCAACAGAACAACTATGCAACAAGGCAGGCTGGATGCCTTATCTCTACTAAGTATAGAAGCAGATGTGTTACGTAAGATTAGTTTTGAGGATCTGATCAAAGACTTTGCAATTAAAAAAAGTAGGAGAAAACTTTTCAAATATAAATGAAGTGGAAGTATACAAAAATAAACATTATTTTCCATCTTACTGTAAGTTTTGTTTCATTTCAAAAAATAAAATTTTATTTTATGGTTTATTTTTGTTTATATTTTGAATTACATATATATGGGGCACCAAAATCTTTTAAGTGCTTAGGGCCTCTAAAGGTCTTAATCCGGCCCTGCAATTAGGTTAGAAAAGTTAATTTGGAGTGTAATGTTAATTGAACTAATGACGGATAATTTGTCATTTCTTGTAACAAAAGCCGTTTTTCTTTTAATAATTTAAATTTTAATCTGGAACGGAAATATACCGAATTCATCTTCCCCAAAATAACACTGACAACAACAGAAATATTTTTACACCCTATAATTGTATAGAGAGAGAATGAAGTGAAAGGAGAAAGATTTTCAGGAAGAAGATGGCCTTCCGGGCAGTCAAATCTCCTCCGAATATCAGGTCACCACACTCGGGACAGGCGGATATCATATAATAACAGATATGGAAATGAAGTAGTACCCGTAAAAACTTTTATGTACAGTATATCACAACACCGTTACTACATCATCTTACCTTCAAAATACTGTATAAAATTTCAAGTTTTTTCTTATAAACATAAATTTGAAGTAGTTCCTGAAAACAATGATTATTCACTTTTCATTTAACAGTTTTGTCGTGAAAGGAAAAATATTGTAAAAATTTATGAATTCATCATTGTATGAATCACTGCTTCAAACAACTATATATCAACCTTCAATGGACCACTTGTATAATGTTCATACCCGTTAAGTTTCAAATAAAATTTGTTTCTTTATACTCGTGTATACAGTATAAGAATTAAAAGTGCGCCGATTTTCAAAAGTTACTCCAAAAATTATGAGATTAATTTTCTGTGATAATTATTATTAAGATATACTCTTATAAAAATTAATTATAAAAGTGATCATACTGGTATTTTTCCGTTATACACCGCAATTTCTTCTTTCCCGGTTAGGTCAACTGTACGCCCTTGACACTTGGTTAGGTTAAGTCGTGATATTTTCGTTAAAACTAACGAATATTTTAACGAAAATATCACGACTTAACCTAACCAATTGTCAAGAGCGTACAGTTGACTTAACTGGGAAAGAAGAAATTGTCGGGGTACAACGGAGAAGTACCATCATACTTCAATTATAAATGGAAATTACGAATGGTTAGTTAATATAAAACGTTCGACCACTGGACAGTAATGTCCAAATTTAATTTGAAAGATCCCACAAAGTGCAGCATTTGATAAGAAGCCCTCATATTAGTGTAGTGGGACACGAATGGCAGAAAGTTTAACTCGCTAGTATATCAATTATTGCTTATGGATATTCATATTTGAGTGTTTATTACGCGTATAGTTAACAACTATGCGCTTATATTCTATCTTTTATAGTCTGGGATCCGTTTTTATAGTAGTATAGCGTGCCTCTGAATTAAATACGAGATAAAATACCATACAACCCTTGTTTTTCTTTTTTCCCAGAATAAAAACCAAGTCATTATAAACCTAGTTGATTTTGACTCTCCGTTCTTTATGCATAAACATTGTGAAAAAAAATGTAATCTTCGCTGACGAGAGTTTGTTTGAAAATGAATACAATTTTCAGTACATATACTATACTGGACAGTAACAGGACTAGTCGACTATGTGCCAAGGGCTGCAGAACAATAATTGTAAGGTCTACTGAATTACCAATTATAAGGCTGAATATGTAAAGTAATGTAGCAACAAAAGTTAAATAATTACAATTAATAGAATTTTAGGATCACCTGAAGATCAGGGTCCCCAGCCTTTGTTAGTTAGCCTTATAAGGCTAACTAACAAAAATATCACGACTTAACCTAACCAATCGTTAGGTCAACTGTTTGCCCTTGACGATTGGCTAGGTTAAGTCATGATATTTTCGTTAGTTAACCTTATAAAGCTAACTAAAGAAGGCTGGGGGCCCTGATCTTCAGGTGATCCGAATTGTATTTTTAGCGATTAGCTTGAAGCAACTTTTCAAAGAGGCGAATAAACTAAATGGTTACGAATGGTAATTACATGGAAAAAAAAATTGCCTTTATATTTATTCTTTAATTTTATAATTTACTTCTGAGATGTACAAACTACATTACAGTATGACGGGATCATTTATTTGATTTCAATTTTGGGATCACCTGAAGATCAGGGCCCCCAGCCTTCTTTAGTTAGCCTTATGAAAATGAAAATGAAAATGAAAAGGTTTATTGGCAGACTATAGTCCATATGACAAATATTATTAATACAATGACAGTTATGGAAAAACTATACGCACTCACAACATGGTATCATATGTGGTACATTTATTTCATAATTAAATATAAATTATTAATTAATTGAATTAAATATCTATACAAAATTGCCTCGGGATTGGCGACATAGCCTATTGGGAATGAAATAATTGAATTGCCATACGTACAAAGAACCTGTATGTATGAATCAGCCTCACATAGCAACAAGAAAACCCAATTTATTGTTTAGTCTACCACAGGAGTACACCAAACAAAAATTTTGCTAGTTCGGCAAATAATACACCAGAACCAAGGAACGGCTCTCAGGGCTGTTTATGTTACAGCGAAGCTTTAAACAGGGAGGATGTCTTTGTCCCCCCTAAAGTCCTGAGTGAATTCCTTATAATATAAAACCTAGTGACTATAAAAGGATAGGCCTATTCCTTCAGGGGTTTATATAGTGACTGCCTATATTAATTACCTTAAGTAAATTCGCCGCGTAACTCCATCGTGGCGGCCCTACACCGAAAATGATCGTAACGCCCTACATCGAAGCAAACCAAGGACCCAGCAAAAATAAGGTGAGGCAATTTCAGTTTTCATTAACATAAAGCTTCCCAAATCCCGGCGCTAAAATTACCGTAATCAATATAAATATAAAGAGGTCCTTTAAAGACCTACATATTCATAACTCTCTAACGAAAAAGCATAGGGCTTTTGTCGGTAACCCTCCACTGAAGTCTGCTGGAAATTTCCAACGGATGAGGGCACAGGCAATCAACCCATAGCCCTATATAGTTTTTTCACATGGTGGCCCTGTGTATGGGGAACTAACCCCTCTACAATTTACACTGACACGCAGTGGCTAGGCTTAGCTCATTAGGCCTAACCCCAATTTCAACCGTAACCCCACTATAGTTTTTTCATATGGTGGCCTAAAACTGGGAACCGATCCCTTTACCTTTACACTAACCGAAAACAAAGGCTTGTTCATTTAACAAGCATAACTAAATTTAGGTCCTATAAAAAAATAGGCCCACAACATTAAGCCTATTTAATAGGTCCTACTCTTCAAACTCAAAACTAAGCCTTGTTAATTTAACAGGCTTAACTCATTTGAGGTCCTATAAAATAATAGGCCCAAACATAAGCCTACTCGGTAGGCCCAATAAATAGGCCTATTTAGTAGGCCCACCTAACTTTACCTTACATAATAGGCCTACCTCTTAAAGTAGGCCTTACTCTTTACACTCAAGGCCTATCCTAATTAAAAACACTAAATTTATAATTGAACCTGTGGTGTAGGTTATAAAATTTATTTCAGCAATTTAACTTACTCATAAGACTCATTAACATCACAAAATTCGACTCAGACCTGTAACATCACAAAATTCGACTCAGACCTGTAACATCACAAAATTCGACTCAGAACTGTAACATCACAAAATTCGACTCGAACTGTAACATCACAAAATTCGACTCAGATCTGTAACATCACAAAGACCTAAAGCAATTGCACAAATTCAAACCTACACCCACCTAACACCTATTCGTGACCCTATTCCAACCTATTCCAAGTCCTATTTGACATAGGCCCAACCTATTCAAGTCCTATTTGACATATAGGCCCAACCTATTCCGAAGTCCTATTTGACATATAGGCATACCAAGTCCTATTTGACATATAGGCCCAACCTATTCCGAAGTCCTATTTGACATATAGGCCCAACCTATTTCAAGTCCTATTTGACATATAGGCCCAACCTATTCCAAGTCCTATTTGACATAGGCCCAACCTATTCCAAGTCCTATTTGACATATAGGCCCAACCTATTCCAAGTCCTATTTGACATATAGGCCCAACCTATTTCAAACCCTATTTGACATATAGGCATACCAAGTCCTATTTGACATATAGGCCCAACCTATTCCGAAGTCCTATTTGACATATAGGCCCAACCTATTCCGAAGTCCTATTTGACATATAGGCCCAACCTATTTCAAGTCCTATTTGACATATAGGCCCAACCTATTCCGAAGTCCTATTTGACATATAGGCCCAACCTATTTCGAAGTCCTATTTGACATATAGGCCCAACCTATTTCAAGTCCTATTTGACATATAGGCCCAACCTATTCCGAAGTCCTATTTGACATATAGGCCCAACCTATTTCAAGTCCTATTTGACATATAGGCCCAACCTATTCCGAAGTCCTATTTGACATATAGGCATACCAAGTCCTATTTGACATATAGGCCCAACCTATTCCGAAGTCCTATTTGACATATAGGCCCAACCTATTTCAAGTCCTATTTGACATATAGGCACAACCTATTACAGACAAGGCTTGATATAAGGGTCTCAAATGCAACGTTTGAGGGACTTTACTCAGCCAAATTGGTTAACCTAACCCAAAACCCAAAAATAAAACCCTATAACAAAATACACATTTACACACATACGTACGGTACAGTATATAAATATATACATACGACTTCAAACATCCAATTCTTCTTTTAAAAGAAGAAACACAACAGATTTCATCAACAGACACATACATTCCTTGCAAACAGATTGGATTCCTTCAAAACCCCAAAACCTTCCAGACCTACCTGTAGGATACACAACATTTACTCATTCATAACTACTGGTATTAACTTCATTGGAGTGGTGAATCCAAGTTTTGAAGACCAACTGGACTCGGAGGAATGCAACACACACACACACACACACACACACACACACACACACACACACACACTACTCTTTCCATGTGTCTCAAACACAACAACCTGTCTAAACATAACCAAGGATCGGAGAGTAAAAGCTTTTATTGCTGCGCTCTGATTCTGTGCACATAATTTTGTGCCAAAATTATATGGTTAGACCGACACGTACAAACAAACTACTCTACTCCAAAGGGCCTTGGCCTACCGTAGCCATAGCCCAACAAATCATCAAAGGGCTGATGGCCTACCCTTGGCCATAGCCCAACAAATTCATCAAAGGGCTGATGGCCTACCCTTGGCCATAGCCCAACAAATCATCAAAGGGCTTGGCCTACCTTGGCCATAGCCCAACAAATTCATCAAAGGGCTGATGGCCTACCCTTGGCCATAGCCCAACAAATCATCAAAGGGCCTTGGCCTACCTTGGCCATAGCCCAACAAATTCATCAAAGGGCTGATGGCCTACCCTTGGCCATAGCCCAACAAATCATCAAAGGGCCTTGGCCTACCTTGGCCATAGCCCAACAAATTCATCAAAGGGCTGATGGCCTACCCTTGGCCATAGCCCAACAAATCATCAAAGGGCCTTGGCCTACCTTGGCCATAGCCCAACAAATTCATCAAAGGGCTGATGGCCTACCCTTGGCCATAGCCCAACAAATTCATCAAAGGGCTTGGCCTACCTTGGCCATAGCCCAACAAATTCATCAAAGGGCTTGGCCTACCTTGGCCATAGCCCAACAAATTCATCAAAGGGCTGATGGCCTACCTTGGCCATAGCCCAACAAATTCATCAAAGGGCTGATGGCCTACCCTTGGCCATAGCCCAACAAATCATCAAAGGGCCTTGGCCTACCTTGGCCATAGCCCAACAAATTCATCAAAGGGCTGATGGCCTACCCTTGGCCATAGCCCAACAAATCATCAAAGGGCTTGGCCTACCTTGGCCATAGCCCAACAAATTCATCAAAGGGCTGATGGCCTACCCTTGGCCATAGCCCAACAAATTCATCAAAGGGCCTTGGCCTACCTTGGCCATAGCCCAACAAATTCATCAAAGGGCTGATGGCCTACCTTGGCCATAGCCCAACAAATTCATCAAAGGGCTGATGGCCTACCTTGGCCATAGCCCAACAAATCATCAAAGGGCCTTGGCCTACCTTGGCCATAGCCCAACAAATTCATCAAAGGGCTTGGCCTACCTTGGCCATAGCCCAACAAATTCATCAAAGGGCTGATGGCCTACCTTGGCCATAGCCCAACAAATTCATCAAAGGGCTGATGGCCTACCTTGGCCATAGCCCAACAAATTCATCAAAGGGCTGATGGCCTACCTTGGCCATAGCCCAACAAATCATCAAAGGGCTTGGCCTACCTTGGCCATAGCCCAACAAATTCATCAAAGGGCTGATGGCCTACCCTTGGCCATAGCCCAACATATTCATAAGGGCTGATGGCCTACTTGGCCATAGCCCAACATATTCATCAAGGGCTGATGGTCTCACTTGGCCATAGCCCAACATATTCATCAAGGGTCTTGTGGCCTCCTTGGCCAGAGACCAAACAACAAGGGTCTTGTGGCCTCCCTTGGCCAGAGACCAAACAACAGGGTCTTGTGGCCTCCCTTGGCCAGAGACCAAACAACAGGGTCTTGTGGCCTCCCTTGGCCAGAGACCAAACAACATTGGTCTTGTGGCCTCCCTTGGCCAGAGACCAAACAACAAGGGTCTTGTGGCCTCCTTTGGCCAGAGACCAAACAAAAAGGGTCTTGTGGCCCCCTTGGCCATAGGCCAAACAACACAAAAACAGTACAGGATTCAAAGCCCCAAGCCCTCCAGATCTACCTGTGGAGGAGTAAATTTACTCCACTAAAACTACGGGTATTGACTAGTCTGAAGTGGTAGGAGGTTTGAATACAGTACAAACTCTTTCTAATTCTCCTAAATTAAATGAACAAATAACAAAAGACAACAATGGGAACATTGAACCAAACAATTACACGAAAACACTTGGAATGCTTTGGTTTTTAAAACAGAATTCCGAACACGATGACACTCTTTGCACAAAGAGTTATAACTTAAATCCAAATGCCGATACAAAAAGACAAGTGCTTTCAGAATCATCCAAAATTTTCGACCCCATTGGATTATATTTACCAGCAACCATAAGATCCAAAACCCTTTTGCAAGACTTATGGAAAAAGAAAATTGATTGGGATGAACCACTTTCAGTGGAAGACCAACTTCATTGGAAAAAATTAGCCACAGACTTGAACAAAGTTCAAGACATCTACGTACCAAGATGTGCTGGCTACAGATTGAAATCTCAAACACTACACATTTTTACAGATGCCAGCACACAAGCTTACGGGTGTTGTGCCTATTTAACAAGTGAAAATGAAAGTAACTTGGTTTATTCAAAGGCAAAAGTGGCACCCTTAAACCAAAAGAAAACTGTACCACAACTTGAATTATTAGCTGTCTCATTGGGAGTTAAAACAGCAGACTTTCTTTCACAAGTGTATAAAGAAGTTGACATAACAAACATTTACTTAAGGACAGACAGTCAAATTTGTCTAACATGGGTGACCAACACAGATACAACTTCTTGCAAAAATATATTTGTGAAAAACAGACTAACAGAAATCAAAACTGCAAACACAAACCTTGGTATCAAATTTAGGTACATAAAAACAAAAGAGAATCCTGCAGACTTTTGACAAGAGGGCTCTCTTACAAGCTGTTGAAAACAAATAAAATCTGGTATGAAGGGCCCGAATGGCTAACATGTGAGGATCTTTGGCCAGCCAAAGTAGTTAACCTCACACTCAACTCTACAACAACTGAAAAGATCACTGAGGACAAACCTATATTTGACTATCACCTTTATTCAGACCTCAACAAACTCTTGAGAATTACAGTCTATTGCTGCAAGTTTGTCAATAGCTACCTTCTCAAACACTGTCCTCAGAAAGCCTTTTCTAACTTAACAGAAACTGCAACAAAATACTGGCTCAAACAGATACAAGCTTCAGAATTTGACAAGGAGTTGAAGTATCTTAGGTCCAGTAGCACATTAAACAAAGGTATTCCTTCACTTGTCATGGATCTAAATCTGTACCTGGATACAGAGGGTCTGATAAGGTGTAAAGGAAGGCTTAACAAGTCAACTTTGACTTACAACTCTAAGCACCCAATTCTTCTTCCAAGGAGAAATCACTTCACAAAACTCATCATCAGGGATACCCACAACAAAATACACCACATGGGAGTCCCACAAACCCTGACAGAGCTGAGAAAAACTTACTGGCTACCAAAGGGTAGAACTGAAACAAAGAAAATTTTAAACACATGCATTCCTTGTAAACGTATCCATTCACGACCCTTTAAGACCCCAAGCCCTCCAGACCTACCTGTGGAACGAGTAACATTTACTCGGCCATTTGAAACCACGGGTATTGACTACACTGGAGCGGTAAATGTGAGTTTTGGAGACAAAATGGATTCAAAGGAATACAAAGTGTACATTGTACTCTTCACCTGTGCTGCCACACGTGCCATATGTCTAGACATAGTAGAAGATCTGACAGCAGAAGCTTTTATTGCTGCTTTCAGACGATTTTGTGCACACAATTCTGTACCCAAAACTATATGGTCAGACAATGCCACATACTTCAAATCTGGTGAAAGAATTATTCATCAGATTTGTGACAGTGAAACAGTACAAACTCATTTAACCAAACACAACATAACCTGGAAGTACATTCCTGTTAATACACCATGGTATGGTTCAATTTGGGAAAGAAACATACAAACTGTAAAGAACTGCCTTAAAAAGACTATTGGGACAAAACATCTACAACTTTTTGAACTCATGACTATTCTGTCAGAAATTGAAAATGTTGTCAACAACAGACCATTAACTTATGTGGGAGATGGTATTAATGAGCCAGAACCTCTCACACCAAACCACCTAATTAAGGGAGAAACAGTAAACATGTTACCAGAATCTGAACATAACAGTACAGAGGATCCAGATTGGGAAATAGGACACAAAGACAACACAAAATACCAACATTTGACACAAATCAAGACTCAATTTATAACAAAATGGAGAGAAGAATACTTAACAAGTCTTAGAGAAAGACATAAACAATTAACAAAACAAAGTTGGAATGATTCAGTCAAAATTGGGGACATTGTGTTGATACATGACAAGACACCAAGACAACATTGGTCAATGGGAAAAGTCTTGGAACTCAAAACTGGTGAAGACGAAGTTACCAGGGTTGTAAAACTGAAAACAGCAACTGGTGAAACCACCAGAGATATCACATTACTATATCCTTTGGAGTGTGGGGCTAAATTAGAACCATTACCCCAAAGGATGGATCAGGATACTATTGGGGAGGAATCTCTCAATGTGCCTGATGTAACTCAGACTAAACCAGACAGGCCTCAAAGAAAGACTGCTTTGAAAGCCAGAAAACTTTTACAAGAAAAAATTAAGACTGGTGACTTATAAACTTACACAAACTGAGCAAAGTTAAAATGCTTAATAACTTTACTTTAATCCCATAAATTTCCTATACCTAAAGGGAGTCAAACTGATTGACATAACTTTAACTAAACTTGAGAAGTTGGCCTCTTGAACTTTCATATTTGAATAGGTCTTGAGTAACCTCTCTCTTCCTAAATTTCTACTTCATTCTTTTGATCCATTTTTACATGTTTTACACAGTTTGTCAAAAAATTTTGATCTATAACATACAAATTTTTCTCCGGCCCCCCCCAGTATATGGAAAAACTATACGCACTCACAACATGGTATCATATGTGGTACATTTATTTCATAATTAAATATAAATTATTAATTAATGAATAAATATCTATACAAAATTGCCTCGGGATTGGCGACATAGCCTATTGGGAATGAAATAATTGAATTGCCATACGTACAAAGAACCTGTATGTATGAATCAGCCTCACATAGCAACAAGAAAACCCAATTTATTGTTTAGTCTACCAAGGAGTAGACAAACAAAATTGCTAGTTCGGCAAATAATACACCAGAACCAAGGAACGGCTCTCAGGGCTGTTTATGTTACAGCGAAGCTTTAAACTGGGAGGATGTCTTTGTCCCCCCTAGTCTGAGTGAATTCCTTATAATATAAAACCTATGACTATAAAAGGATAGGCCTATTCCTTCAGGGGTTTATATAGTGACTGCCTATATTAATTACCTTAAGTAAATTCGCCGCGTAACTCCATCGTGGCGGCCCTACACCGAAAATGATCGTAACGCCCTACATCGAAGCAAACAAAGACCCAGCAAAAATAAGGTGAGGCAATTTCAGTTTTCATTAACATAAGGCTTCCCAATCCCGCGCTAAATTACCGTAATCATAAATATAAAAGGTCCTTTAAAACCTACATATTATAACTCTCTAACGAAAAAGCATAGGGCTTTTGTCGGTAACCCTCCACTGAAGTCTGCTGGAAATTTCCAACGGATGAGGGCACAGGCAATCAACCCATAGCCCTATATAGTTTTTTCACAACAGTTCATACACTAAGGATAAAAATATATACAATTGATTAGAAATAATACTGCACTGTCGAAGTTAAGTGGAGCTACAGACAGACGTTTTCGTACCCAGAAGTCCATAGCTTAGAGGATAAATGGCAGGACTCATGGATAGCTTGGATGATCGGGTTGGTTGATTTTTTAATTCTTTGCATTAGACTGTGTTGAGCACGTCTTGTTACCTCCGGGAAGCTCGGAACATTGCGGGTAGCAGACATTTGCGAAGCTGAGCATCTCGGGGGTAATAAGGCTAACTAACGAAAATATCACGACCTAACCTAACCAATCGTTAAGTCAACTGTACGCCCTTGACGACTGGTTAGGTTAGGTTATTATATTTTCGTCAGTTAGCCTTATAAAGCTAACTAAAGAAAGCTGGGGGCCCTAATCTTCAGGTGATCCCAATTTCGTTTTTAATATTAGTGAGTGTAAGCTGAAAATTAAGAATATTCCAGTTAAGAAAAGGAAAAAACTTTCCTTAGTTTTATTTAAATAAAACTAAGGGAAACTATTATCGTTAATAAGCTTTTACAGAAATAATGAGAGACAAAAATTTAGGGTAGGTCAGCATTAAGAATAAAAAACTTACTCTGAAAACATAAAAGGTTCAAAGAAGTTACATTGCTTAATTGCGAGGGCTTCTTAAAAGCGACTCCTTTATTTGGAGCTCCGCATTTTCATTTGTTTACTGTTGGATAGTTTCTCTTACGTTGCTATAAATTGTCTTATCTATTTTGTGTTTTAAAGCAAATTTTTTTCCTTAACTTTTATTAATTTACTGTTGCATATTTTCCTGTGATGCTTTAAATCTTTTACTGATGCCATCCATACTTTGATTTTACGTGCGTCTTAGAACAAGATTTTTATGTCAAGTTTGGATTTTATTTTCTTACACCTTAATTTTATACGAGTGCAAGTATATAGGAAGTTATGTTAACTTAGGTTTTACTTCTTCATGCTTACTTTTGCCACACATTGTTGTTAACTTGTTATTAATCAGAATTACACACAACTTACTTCTTCTACCTTGTCTGAAATGTTTTTCTTTTAAATTGCCTGATGATGGAGAAAGTGTGCTCCGAAACTGTCGCCATTGAATAAACAAGATGTTTTACCAAGTGCTGCTTTATTATTTGATATATATATATATATTTATATATATATATATATATATATATATATATAATGTTTCAGATCAACAAAGACCCCAGGATCCACTCATGGCTGGTCTACCTAACTGTGTTCGTAATTGTGTATTGTGCATGTCCTCCGTGGTGGCGGAGGGGACCGACAATTTTACGTGGGTTCCGAACCACAAAACATTAATTTTACTACCTTAAACTATACCCAATCTATCAACATATGCGTCTAATTGATTTTTAAACATGTTTATAGACGTGCTACTAATTACTTCTACCGGCAAACTATTCCACCTACTTACTATTCTATGCGTAAAAAAGTTTTTTGGCAACTGCTGTCTCGAACCTTTTACTTGTCAACTTACACCCGTTATTTCTAGTCCTAATATACTTAGATATTTCGAAAAGTTATCTCTATCTACGTTATCGAACCCATTCATAATTTTGAAAACCTGGATTAGATCACCCCTTAGCCTCCCAGTCTCGAGTGTAGTCAATTTTAACTCCTTAAGCCTATCCTCGTACGAATTCGACCTAAGCGACGGAATCATCTTAGTTGCTCGTCTTTGAACTCTTTCGATTTTGTCTATATCTTTGAGCATATGCGGATTCCAAAATTGGATCGCGTACTCCGAATGGGGTCTAACTAATAATTTATAAAGAGGAACAATAATATCGCGCGATTTGTACTCAAAATTCCGAGCTATAAAACCTAACACTTTGTTCGCTTTATTGACCGCTGCTGTACTTTGTTCCGCTACTTTTAAATCACCAGTGACTTCTTCTTTCTCTTCGCCCGTTCCCGCCTCTATGCGGGGTCGGCGTTTCTGACCAGCCTCCTCCACACAGCCCGGTCCTGGGCTTCTTCCCCCGACAAACCCTTCTCCCTGAAATCGTCCCTCACCTTCTCCATCCACCTTCGCTTCGGTCTGCCTCTCTTTCTCCTGCCATGCACCTCCATATTCATCGTTCTCTTACCCACATAATCTTCGTCCCCTCTCGTCACATGTCCATACCATTTCAGTCTACTTTCTTGTATCTTCCTCGAGATTTCTCCAACCTTTGTTGTGCCCCTTATCCTTTCATTCCTTACTCTATCCAACCTTGTCACTCCGCACATCCATCTCAGCATTCTCATCTCCGTTACATCTAGTCTTTTCTCATGATCTTTCTTTATAGCCCAAGACTCAGCCCCATACATCATAGCCGGTCTTACCACAGTCTTATACACTTTTCCCTTAACCCTTGCGCCTATTCTTCGGTCACACAACACCCCTGAAACTTTCTTCCAATTTTTCCAACCAGATTGCACTCTGTGTGTTATTTCTGTGTCCAGCTCACCGTCCTCAGCCACTGTCGATCCCAAGTACGTAAACTTACTTACTCTCTTTAACCTCGCTCCCTCTAAACTAATTTCTGAGTCTTGATTTTCGTAGAACCTCAGGTACTCCGTTTTCTTTCTGCTGATTTTCAACCCTCTGTCTTCAAAAGCCCTCCTCCATTCCTCCAATTTTCTTTCTACTACTTCTCTCCTGTTGCTGCACAGAACAATATCGTCTGCAAAGAGCATACACCAAGGGGATTGATCTTTTATCCCCTGGGCCAACACATCCATAATCAAAACAAAAAGGTACGGGCTCAAAGAAGATCCCTGATGTAGACCAACCCTCACGGGGAACCATTCCGTTACACCTACACTACTCCTAACCTGGGTCCTTGCTCCTTCATACATACTTTGCACCAACCTAACGTACTTCTCCGGCACACCTTTCTCTCTCATACACCTCCAAACCTCCTGGCGTGGCACTCTATAACTCCTAAATCTTTTTCCTGCTCTACGCTTGCTAACTCCTTCCCTGACATACTATATGCAAAATTTACGTTACGCGAGCCTATATGTAAAATTTTGCACTTATCGACGTTAAATCTCATTTGCCATGTGACTGACCAATCAACGATTTTATTCAAATCTTCCTGGATTTTACATCTATCTTCGTCATTAATCGCCCTACCACCCAGCTTCGTGTCATCCGCAAACTTTGAAACTGTACTGACTAGACCGACATTTAAATCGTTAATATATATAAGAAAACGCAAGGGTCCCTATACAGAACCCTGAGGAACGCCGCTCGCTACATTAGCCCAAATCGACTCCGCTCCATTAACAATGACCACCCTCTGTTTCCTACCTCGCAACCACTCTTCTATCCAATTTATTACTACACTCATGATTCTATGAGCCTTAGTTTTTTTCAATTAATCTTTTGTGCGGTGCGGTGTCAAACGCTTTTTGAAAATCTAAATACACTACATCAACCGCCCGATGACTATCGTAAACTTCAACCACGCTTTGAAAAAATTCTAAAAGATTAGTTAAGCAAGATTTGTTTCGCCTAAACCGTGCTGCGTATTTCTAACTAAGTTATGTAATTCTAAGTGTTCGACTATACGATCCCAAATTTATTGATTCCAGTAGCTTAGACAACAGACGTTAAACTGATTGGCCTATAATTTCCTGCCGCACCTTTATCGCCTTTCTTAAAGATAGGTGTTACGTTTGCTAACTTGAAATTATCTGGTACGCACCCCTCAGAAATAGACGCATTAAAAATCTTTGTTAGCGGCACAACAATGCTTTCTTTTAATTCTTTTAGTTGCATGGGATATATGGAATCCGGCCCCGGTGATTTACACGTTTTCATTTTATCAATATAGCGCATTACCTCCCTTTCACTAACCACAATATTATCCAAAATATTACCATTATCAAAAGGTATTATGTTTATGATCGTAGGGATATTCGTTACATCTTCTATATTAAAAACTGACGTAAAAAATTCGTTTAGCAAGGTAGCCATTTCCTTGTTTTCAGAAACTAGCTCTCCGTTAACATTTTTCGACGGCCCTAAGACACTTTTTACTGGATTTCTATTGTTGATGTATTGAAAGAATCGCTTCGGGTTTTCTTTACCGTCACGAGCTATATAGATTTCAAATTCGCGCTTGGACTTTTTTATTACACTTTTCGCTTCACGCCTTAGAGCATGGGTCGGGGAACTTTTTTGGGTATTACCCAAAAATCTATTTGAGTAAAATGAAATTACCCCCAGACTTCAAAGTAAACAAAAACAAACCAATTGCTCTTAAAATTGTTGCATATGGTATACAAAAAATTCAAATTTAAAAAATGTTTATTGGATCCATTACCCCCAAAATTTTTAAATTTACCCCATTTGGGGTAATTTACCCCTGTTCCCCGACCTCTGCCTTAGAGATATGTAGTTGTTTCGTAACCACAAATTGTCTTTAGCGCACTTATGTAGCCTATAAGCCCTATCTCTACTCTTTATAATGTCTCCTACTCTAGCAGTAAACCACAAGGGCTTGTTGTCTACTTTCGCACGCTTAATTTTGTACGGTACACATTCCCCATTTATAGTCCTAAATACCGTTTCAAATGATTCCCACATTAGTTTTGCGTTGGAGATCCCCATTACGTTTTCCTAATTGACGTGTGACAATTCATTTCTAAATTTACAAAAGTCTGTGTGCTGAAAGTTAGGAATTTTAGTCGAGTTAGCTGGTTTCGAGTGACTTACTGAGAGGACAAACTCTACCATATTGTGATCGCTATTACTTAACGGTTCTATTACTTGAAGATCAGTGATTAGCCTATTGTCCGTAGTTATTACTAAATCTAAAATACTGTCCAACCTCGTAGGTTCCCCAACCTTTTGAATATGAAAGCTACCCTCGAGAAAATTAACTAAACGATTACCTTCCGCGTCTCCCTGTATTGCATCATAATTCACGTTGGCGCAATTAAAGTCGCTCATAACTAAGGCCTGTTCACTACCTATTATTCTCTTAAATTCACGATATAACGCTTCGTCCGTATCAGCTGTTTGATTAGGGGGCCTATATATAACAGCAACAACAAGTTGAAATCGTTCGAGTTCTGCTATAGTCGAATCTATCGGTTCTGGAATTGTGTGCTTTACTTCTATAACGTTCGCAATATTATCTTTAATACACAACATAACACCACCTCCTCGCCTACCTACTCTGTTTTTAACAAAACGTCTATAACCTCTAATTTGATACTCCCCTACAAAGTCACGTGTTTCAGTGCTAAGCCACGATTCATTTATCGCAATTGTGACACCTTCGCGAGCGGAGGGAAAATTTGAGGAAACGACGCTGAGACCGTTCGAGTTACGGCAGCCTGAAAATAAGAGACAGTATTAGGAGATAGTTTTCCTAAACGCGCAGCTCCAACGTCATTAAGATGAAGTCCATCTCCAAGAAACAAGTCCCTCCTGCCGTAGAAACTGTTCCAAAAATTCGCAAAATGCACTCCTTCCTGTTGGCAAAGAGACTAGGTTATTGTTGATATAGGTCGCCTTGTTGTAGAAATCGCTACGTTAGATAATTCGAGGAAGTATACCTGTTAAAACAATCTTGTTAGTTTTTTCCTTTAGTCACTCTAGGAAGTCTCTGTACCTAGCCAGCAGTTCTTCCGATCTAGAATTTAAAACGTTATTAGTACCGACATGAATAACATACGATGTTTCCTCAGAGGTTCCGTCTGTAAAATGGTCAACACTATTAGTTATATCCTCCACCCTTGGACCAGGGTAGCAGTAGCGGCGCCTACGACGAGGGTTTCTCCCACAGAATTCCTCGAGCTGCCCTCGAACAATGGAATCGCCAACGAGTCGTATTTTCGGTTCATCAGCATCTTCGAAACCTAAAACAGAAAACTTATTGTTTGTTATTACTGGTAGCCAAGTCTTAGGTTTTCTCAATCGGGCTCCATTATGCACTTAAACGAAGGGTTGGGAACTAGGGGAAGAGAGAGGGCTATTAGTACTATTTATATTATTAGTAGAAACTGAGGCAGGAGGGGTCGTAACTGGAGTCTCAAGGGATTCTAATTTTGCCGTCAGGAGCATCACGCTTTCTTCAAGCCTCACTCTGGCCTCCCTCTCACGTTCTAACTCGTTCCTCAGCACTTCCATGCCTGAGAACCACCTGCAAACTAACTGTTCATTATTATTAGCCATTGTAAACGCGTAAGCGGCAAATTTCCCTTCACAGCGACTGCAAGTACTTGACGGGGGTGGCATGCTCTTAATTAGTTAAAAAACAAAAAACGAGCGTTTGGGAATTAATAAATTACAACGTAGGTCTACCGCGTGCTTATTGTGCCGTCACCTGCGCAAACCCGCAAAAATGTTCTTGAAACGCAGAAACAGGTTCTTGTAACGCAAATTTATACTAAATGAATATATAATTAAGCTACTGACGAAAGATCTGTAAAAGAAAAAGTATTAATAAAACTTATCTGTCCGCTATTCGACCGCCTTTTTTCCTTTTTTCCCACGGTGGGTGACCACACTCTACTTGATCCCCCGAAGGAAGGGAAAATGAACCTTATGAAACCTCGTTTTCTGATAGATTTGAAAAACAAAAAAGGCAAACCAAGGGAATTTCAACCTTATGAAACCTCGTGTAGTAATAGATTCGGGGAAACAAACAAGGCAAGCCACGCGCATTAGCCTTGGTTTAATCAAATAATATAGTAATGAATAAAGTCAATAAATGAAATATATTCGTTAATGAATGATTAGTAACACGAAGTAATTTAGTTAAGAATGCACCAAACACTATTTTTTTTAAAGACACTTCAAGGAAAACCACTTATTCAATTGGTAACACTGGGCACTCGATAAAACACGTCTTTATTTTTCTCTTTATTATTCTCATTAGTTCACGATATAACGCTTCGTCCGTATCAGCTGTTTGATTAGGGGGCCTATATATAACCGCAACAAGTTTGAAATCGATCAATTTAAGTTCTGCTATAGTCGAATCTATCGGTTCTGGAATTGTGTGCTTTACTTCTATAACGTTCGCAATATTATCTTTGTTTTTAACAAAAAGTCTATAACCTTTAATTTGATACTCCCCTTTAGTTATGGGTGACTTTAATTGCGCCAACGTGAATTACGATACAATGCAGGGAGACGCGGAAGGTAATCATTTAGTTAATTTTCTCGAGGATAGCTTTCTTATTCAAAAGGTTGGGGAACCTACGAGGTTGGACAGTATTTTAGATTTAGTAATAACTACGGATGATAGGCCAATTACTGATCTTCAAGTAATAGAACCGTTAAGCAATAGCGATCACAATATGGTAGAGTTTGTCCTCTCAGTAAGTCACTCGAAACCAGCTACCTCGACTAAAATTCCTAACTTCCAACACGCAGACTTTTGTAAATTTCGAAATAAATTGTCACACGTCAATTGGGAAAAGTAATGGGGAACTCCAACGCAAAACTAATGTGGAAATCGTTTGAAACAGTATTTAGGACTAAAATGAGGAATGTGTACCGTACAAAATTAAGCGTGCGAAAGTAAACAACAAGCCCTTGTGGTTTACTTCTAGAGTAGGAGACATTATAAAGAGTAGTGCGATAAAGACAATTTGTGGTTACGAAACAACTACATATCTCTAAGGCGTGAAGCGAAAAATGTAATAAAAAAGTCAAACCGCGAATTTGAAATCTACATAGCTCGTGACGGTAAAGAAAGCCCCAAGCGATTCTTTCAATATGTCAACAATAGAAATCCAGTAAAAAGTGTCTTGGGGCCTTTGAAAAATGTTAACGGAGATCTAGTTTCTGAAAACAAGGAAATGGCTACCTTGCTAAACGAATTTTTTACGTCAGGTTTTACTATAGAAGATGTAACGAATATCCCTACGGTCATAGACATAATACCTTTTGATAATGGTAATATTTTGGATAATATTGTGGTTAGTGAAGGGGAGGTAATGCGCTATATTGATAAAATGAAAACGCGTAAATCACCGGGGCCGGATTCCATATATCCCATACAACTAAAAGAATTGAAAGATAACATTGTTGTACCGCTAACAAAGTTTTTTAATGCGTCTATTTCTGAGGGGCGCGTACCAGATAATTTCAAGTTAGCAAACGTAACACCTATCTTTAAGAAAGGCGATAAAGGTGCGGCAGGAAATTATAGGCCCATCAGTATAACGTCTGTTGTAGGTAAGCTACTGGAATTAATAATTAGGGATCGTATAGGCGAACACTTAGAATTGCATAACTTAGTTAGAAATACGCAGCACGGTTTTAGGCGAAACAAATCTTGCTTAACTAATCTTTTAGAATTTTTCCAAAGCGTGGTTGACGTTTACGATAGTCATCGGGCGGTTGATGTAGTGTATTTAGATTTTCAAAAAGCGTTTGACACCGTACCGCACAAAAGACAAATTGAAAAAACTAAGGCTCATGGAATCAGGGGTGTAGTAATAAATTGGATAGAAGAGTGGTTGCGAGGTAGGAAACAGAGGGTGGTCGTTGATGGAGCGGAGTCGTGTTGGGCTAATGTAGCGAGTGGCGTTCCTCAGGGTTCTGTATTGGGCCCCTTGCTTTTTCTTATACATATTAACGATTTAGATGTCGGCCAAGTCAGTACAGTTTCAAAGTTTGCGGATGACACGAAGCTGGGTGGTAGGGCGATTAATGACGAAGATAGGGGTAAAATCCAGGAAGATCTGAATAAAATCGTTGATTGGTCAGTCACATGGCAATTGAGATTTAACGTCAATAAGTGCAAAATTTTACATATAGGTTCGCGTAACGGTAATTTTGCGTATAGTATGTCAGAGAAAGAGTTAACAAGCGTAGAGCAGGAAAAAGATTTAGGTGTTATAGTCACTGGTGATTTAAAAGTGGCGAAACAAAGTACTGCAGCGGTCAATAAAGCGAACAAAGTGTTAGGTTTTATAGCTCGGAATTTTGAGTCCAAACACGCGATATTGTAGTTCCTCTTTATAAATCATTAGTTAGACCCCCATTTGGAGTACGCGATCCAATTTTTGAATCCGCATATGCGCAAAGATATAGACAAAATCGAAAGAGTTCAAAGACGAGCAACTAAGATGATTCCGTCGCTTAGGTCAAAGTCTTACGAGGATAGGCTTAAGGAGTTAAAATTGACTACACTCGAAACTAGGAGGCTAAGGGTTGATCTAATCCAGGTTTTCAAAATTATGAATGGGTTCGATAACGTAGATAGAGATAGCTTTTACGAAATATCTCAACATAATAGGACTAGAAATAACGGGTGTAAGTTGACAAGTAGAAGGTTCGAGACAGCAGTTGCCAAAAACTTTTTTACGCATAGAATAGTAAATAGCTGGAATAGTTTGCCGGTAGAAGTAATTAGTAGCACGTCTATAAACATGTTTAAATATCGATTAGACGCATATGTTGATAGATTGGGTATAGTTTACGGTAGTAAAATTAAGGCTTTGTGGTTCGGAACCCACGTAAAATTGTAGGTCCCCTCCGCCACCACGGAGGATATGCACAATACACAATTACGAACACAGTTAGGTAGACCAGCCATGAGTGGTTCCTAGGGTCTTTGTTGGTTTGAAACATTATAACATTATAATATTATAACTAATATATATATATATATATATATATATATATATATATATATATATATATATATATATATATATATATATATATATATATATATATATATATATATCCAAAAGGAAAGAGGAACTGGCTAGAGAGGCAAAAGAGAAGAATATTCTGCAAAAGAAAGAGAGTAGCGACGAAGTTAGCTAACTGGGGAGACAACAATGCCAGGAAAGTAATACAAGAAAAACTGGAGAGAATCGACTAGGAAATACAAACTCTGATAAAGGGCCATACAAAAAGGGAAGCGGAAAAGGCGGTAGAAACAATAAAGGAAAATCCAAAATATTTATACAGCTATACGAAAAGGAAAACAAAAACGCGCGCTACTATCGGGCCCTTAAGGAAAGGAAATAATGAACTAACAGACGATCTAAAAGAAATATCTGAAACATTGAGAGCCTAGTATGAATCGATATTCAGTACCCCAAAAAGTGACAAAGCGATACCTGACATAGATGCATTCTTCAAAGAGAAATTGCAAGGAGAATGTATAACAGACTTTGATTTTACCTGACAAGATGTAGCGAGAGCTATAGGACAAATGAAATCACATTCAGCTGCAGGTCGGGACAAATGGAACGTACTATTAATTAAAAACTGTAAAAATGAAATAGCTACAACCTTATATTGGATATGGAGAAGATCCCTAAACACTGGGGAAATATCGAGCATCTTGAAAAGAGCAAACATTGTCCCTCTATATATAGACGGGGATAGATCTCAAACAAACCACTATAGACCAGTGTCATCGACGTCTCGCCTCACCAAAATATTTGAAAGAATAGTCAGAGAAAATTTATGACTTCTTCGAGACATTGGAAAGATTCAACGAAAATCAATACGGATTCTGATCAGGAAGATCATGCCTATCACAACTTATAGAGCATTATAACAATGTCCTAGATGCTCTTGAAGGCAATGAAAACTATGATGTCATATACACGGATTTTGCTAAAGTTTTCGACAAATGCGATCATGGTATCATATAATAGCACATAAAATGAAACATATAGGAACAACAGGCAAAGTGGGAAAATGGATGTACAACTTCCTCAGAAAACGACTACAGGTGGTCAAAATTCAAGGTGTATCATCAGAATCACAATTACGCAGCTTAGTACCACAAGGTACAGTGCTGGCCCCACTCCTGTTCATTATCATGCTAACAGACATAGACAGTGGAGTAAACAGCAACAGTATAGTAACATCATTTGCGGACGATACAAAGATCAGCAGAAAAATCAGCGATGCAAACGAAGTGGAGGCCTTGCAGAGGGACACAAACAAAATATACAAATGGTCACAAGACAACAATATGACATTTAACACCGAGAAGTTTCAGCTCTTGAGATATGGTAGAAATGAGGAACTTAAACAGACTGGATACGATACAAATAATAAAAAATGTATCGCGATACTACGTCACCCTGTATATATATATATATATATATATATATGAAGAGAAGGACCAGCATAACAGCAAACATTTTCGTTTATTTTATTTTTTTTTACATCAGACGTTTCGACAAATCTTTCGTCATCATAAGTGAATTATAAATCTTAAAACCTTAAAACCAAATAAGAATAAATAATTAAAATTAAATCAATACAAAAGAAAATTAAAATCATTAAAAGTAAATTAAAATTACCTCAACTGGTAAATACACAATGATTACGTCAACCTCCATATTCGGCAGATACTGAGAAAAAACTGTATAGTTAGTTATATTGGTAGGTATGAAAGTAGGTTGGTTGGTTAGTTAGAAGAGTTGTAATTTGTAAGATGAACTACATCTATAGATGTACAAAGTTTCTAAAATTTTGAGTTCTGTAAGGTTATTGGTTCTTGTTAGAATTTCGAACTGAGTTTTCTGAAGGGGATGGTTGTTTTCAACTTTTCATTACTATGGTTTCTAATTGCGGATTGTGGTGGGCTATTGAGGGGAAGGTTGGTACCGACTGATAAGCCCAAATGTTGAGAAAGGCGTACCTCCAGTTTTCATCTGTAAGCTCCGTTTCCCTAAGGAGAAGTCAATAGCTTTGATATATTATATAATAAATTATATATATATATATCCTACTAAAATGGAACTTTCACAACTGAGTTTAGTTGTATTGTCAGAAAAGGGACCGAATCACCTGAAGATCAGGGACCCCAGCCTTCGTTAGTTAGCCTTATAAGGCTAACTAACGAAAATATCACGACTTAATCTAACCACTCGTCAGGGGCGTACAGTTGACCTAACGATTGGTTAGGTTAAGTCGTGATATTTTCGCTTATGAGGCTAACTAAAGAAGGCTGGGGCCCCTGATCTTCAGGTGATCCAAGGGGCACAAAATGGTTGTAATTTAAATGAGTCGTAGTTAAAATATCTGGTTTTCAATAACAATAAATATTATACTTTTTGGTTTGAAGAAAACATATTCGTGAACTAGGGTTAAATAAGTTAACAAGTAGAACGAAGGATCTTTTCGGTTTGACTGCCTGTAATATTTTTTAACATTACTCGTTTTTTATTGTCCAGGTTTAATCGAGGATTTCAAAAATAATATTCATGTTTTAGAGAAACAAATAGTGAGGCAATTATATGCAATTTAACAAATTTAAAATATATATTTTTAAACCGTATTGGGATCTTTTGGTTTGACGGCCGGCGGAAAAAACGAGTCATGGCTATGGGACCGTTAACCCTTTATGGCACAACTTTTTTGCAGGGTTAAGTCTAAATGCGTGTATTTGAAATGTTAAATAGATGCAACATGGTACCATAAAGGGTTAAATTCTGGACTCTACCAACTGGTTCGGTTAACTGAATGCCCAGTTAGGTTAAGTCATGATATTTTCGTTAGTTTACTGTTAAAACAAACGAAAATATCATGACTTAACCTAACCAATCGTCATGAGCGTACAGTTGACCTAAAACTTTCAAGAATTTTGGAATCTTAAAGCGTATATGATATTCTCTAAACTAAAATGTATAACTGCCTCACTATTTGTTTCTCTAAAACATGAATGTTATTTTTGAAATCCTCGATTAAAACTGGACAATAAAAAACAAGTAATGTTAAAAAAATATTACAGGCCGTCAAACCGGAAAGATCCAGAACGAAAACTACTCTATATAAGCAATTTCGAAGGATCTGGGAGCTGATCAAGGGTTTAAACCCACTACATCACTACATCACGTAATTGATCAAAAATTTTAATCCACTCCCAAAGACTAAGTTACCCTTACGAAACTATGAATACATTTAATGCGTATATCTGGAATTGATACAAATGATTCTGTTCTAATAATTCTTGTTGGTTTATAGAACTTGCAAAGTCGATAAAAATGAAATGAAAAATATAGGGCGAATTAGTTATTTGAGCTAATATTAGCTTAAATAACTAACTCACCACAGCAAACGAAGAAATGCAGTAACCTACCGAAGTACAGTAAATGAGAAGATTCATCAACTACTGTAAACGAAACGAATGCTGAGCTCCCACTAAAAGGTATATAGTTTTTCATGTGGTTTTCACTTCACACAACTAAATGTTTTTGAATTTATATTTGTACTTTTATAGCCATATGCTACCTTCCAAATACGCGATAATAAATCTAGTAGTTATGCTGTATGTATGTATGTATAATAAATGTACATATCTGTGGAAAAATTGGCACGGGAATTTTCCACATATTATTTGTAAGAGAAATAAATCAACAAATTGAAAGAATGAGAACGATAAAATGAGGAACAAAAACTTATTTTATAGAGTCGCATTTTTAATAAAAACTACGATCTGAATAAGCCACCGCCATTGCCTCATTGGTTAACACCATTTCCACATAACCGAAGTGAGGGCACTGAGGTTAATAATAAACCAGGGATTAACGCAATGGGCTAGCTGTATTAATGTGGCCTGAGCCCTGCGCCAGTTTCTAGCCCTTCTCACTGATTATTATTATTATTACTATTAACTCAACAAAGAAATATTTGCACTACCTGGCTAACCAGAAGGGGCATCGTTTTTGCTTTATCCTCGATTTCACATCTGTCCGTTACACTGTGGATTCCACACATTTTGTAATCCAATCCATTATCACCGAATCATTTGCTTTTAGTTTCTAGGCAGTCGTTGCGTACCATATGGAGATGTGCATGGTATATTATGGTACTGTCATGACCAAAGTTGACCAAGTTTTTTTTTTTTTTTAAAGGAGTAGGAGGGCGGCATATGTCTTCCAATAACACAGTTCTAGTTTATTTATTAATATGTACGCAGAGGTATTCCGAACTTTTTTCCTTGCTTGCGGCAGAAAAAAGCAGTTTGTGGGAGGGAGAGGGAGAGGGGTCCCCAAAGAAGAGAAACGATAAATTAGAATAAAGGAGGAGAGAGAGAGGAGAAAGAGGAAACGAAACGGGAACGGAGAAGACGAAAGATGCCCGAGCTCAACCAGGCTCGCTCCGCTGGATGCCCGGGCTTGAATCGGACGTGCTCAGTTGTGACAGCAAGCTCTAATCGTAGGTTTGGGGATCCGAACCCCAAATGGAAACTAGTAGGTACCTTAAAAGACTGACAACAAATGTTGATGGCGGAACAGCCGACACTTTCTTGCAAAATGGGAAAGACCATCAAGACCGTCTCTACCAGGACGGACGGTAACCTGGTCCACCGAAACACCGTCACTATACGAACGGAGATCAGTCGTCTTTTGTCCAACCTCGTACGATTTGGAACTCAGTCAAGAGGATAAAAGACGCTCTTTAGTCTACTCCACATTCTTTCCCATCGACGCACCAGTGAGGGCTCCGTTTCTCGCATTGACGCCCGCTCGCTCGTTCTTCGCTTCGGAATTCTCTTCACTCAATGTCTCGACGTTCACCGCTCTTTTTCTCACCGGTTGACGCCCGCCGATCTTCCCAACGCTTCATCTATTCGACGTTCGTTTCTCTATTCAACGCTTTGACAATTCAGCCCTCATCTTCTCGCCTCTCATCTCAAAATGAATCTTTAATCCTCACTCATTATATTTGTTATAACCTTCCCGTTGCAGCATTTAATTTGTCTGTGCATTTCGACTGTTAATAAGAGACGCAACTCAAATTATTCTTGGCGACATTATTGGCTATTAAAAGGGAAACTACGTAATTAATTACGAGCTTTATTACATTCATTACAATAGTTTATGATAAATCATAATGTAGTAACGAACCAATAACAAAACGGTTAAAACGAAGATTGTAACAGTTAAATAATTGTTGAAAGCACTTTCCTCTCGCTTCCAAGCACAGCTGGACACGATGGTTGATGTAAAGCACACGTTCCACTTGATTCAACAGTACGAGTATGTTATGGAAAACAAAAGATAAGTTATCTTGGGTTTTAATTCATTCGCAGTGCGTGCATTTGGTCACATAAAACGACGATTTTAATGTTTTTCCAGAGAAAAATTTGGAGGCGTTGTATTTCATATATATATATATATATATATATAATACACACCTTTGGTTAGCTTCCGCCAGAATTGTTCATTCTGACGAAGGTCAAGCTTTCCACTCCACCTTAGACCTACAGTTTAACGTGGAATCCGAACCACGCCCCATCAGCAGCCCAGCGTCTTAACCGCTAGGCCACCTAGGGTACCCATTTATCTACCAACCACTTTCTTTATTGTGTGGAAGAATGAACAGCTGGGTTTTGTTGCGCGCCGGCTGCCGTCGGGTCTCGAACCCGGGGCCGATGGATTCGTAGTCAGCGACACTAACCACTACACCACCAAGGCGCATTCGTATATATATATATATATATATATATATACATATATATATACTGTAAACTAATGATAATTCAGAGCATAGTTTCTTTTTAAGCACCCTGTATAAAGTAAAACTAAAATATTTCTAATTTTGATGTGCGGACCTTTGTAAATTTTGGCGTAAAAATAATATTAAATATTACTAACAAATTTTAAATACCGAAGCCTTTTCTGAAGTCAACATTTTTTAAGCTTTTGGACCTGAACTTCAATCGCTCTTTTACTACTTCGATTACATCTAGATTACATCGATATTATTTTTCAGAAAAGAATGGACATATTACGAATATGCTGCATTTAAAATTTAAATAAATTCATCATTTTCAGTACAGAAGTGGGATCACCACGCTAAGAATTTTATATATATATATATACGAGTGTGTACACACACACACACACACACACATATATATATATATATATATATATATATATATATATATATATATATATCGCAAATGATTACAAACTTGTTGTCTTTTCGATTTTGCATAAGTCAGCAAAGTCAAGCGACGTTGGATCTGATCAGTAATTGGATGAGTGACCGTCTTCCGCGTTCAGTTAATGTAGCGACCCGTGGTTCGGATTCCACGTTAAGATGTAGGTCCCCTTTGTCACATGACCCTTTTCATCACGGAGTGACTCTCGCGATTAACATTATATAAATTTATGAATAAATTTTTATTTAGTTAATGCACGCACCATATTTGAACATAAAAATTAGAGCCTTAAAATTACATAATGCCAACTTTTCTAAAGAACACCTTTTACATCAGTGGTTCCCAACCGGGTTGGCTAAGATGCCTCCTATATAAGGGTGCCACAAAATTTCATGAAAATTAAAAAAAACACGTAATTGAAAAGATACTGAAGAAATGAAAAATAAAAATGGAACGAGACATTCTGGATTTATTACGCGCATACAGAAACTTTATAACCCCAGTTTAGAGTTACGTGGTGTTTAGGGGGGCTGGGGAACTGGATGCTGAACAGTGGGAGACGAAATTCTTATGGCATTGGGGTGCCTTGAGCCAGGGAAGGTTGGGAACCACTGCCTGCCTTACGTATACAATAAAACGTATACAGCCGAATTCATACGAACTCAATCAAGATTTTCTTACGCTTGAGGAAAGGATAATAATTTTGATATAGTGGTTTTAACATTTTAACTCTTTGCTTCTTAGTTTTCAACTGCGTCATATCGCGATGTTCTGTCAAATATTTGGGTTGAATTTACACTTTTATGTTCCTTACTGGGAATCGATACGCTAACCGGTTCCCAGTTTGAGTCCTTGTTTTTTCTTGTCACATTAGAAGAAGATTGTATTAGTTCTTCTTTCACTTCTTTTGCTAAGTCTTCTACTAGAGTGTCATTTGAACAGTCTAAAAACGTCTTGTGACAATCCCGACCACTCTGTCCAGCTAATTCCGCTCGAAGGTTTTCCAGTAATGTTGGCATATTAGATTCTCCTCCTTTGAACCATCCGATGCCAAATCTGAAATGAGTTACTGCGTAAATATGTTGCTTCTATTATAGTTACACACTAGATAATAATATAACGCGTGTGACTTTGCATAAGGCAAAATCAACCCCTACCTAGGTTCAAAATAGGGATCTCTGACTAGAAGTTGCGGCTACTGTCACTGGGCAGGATAAAAGTTAACGCAACTTAGCACTGAGTTCAAGGCCTGGGGGAACACTTAACGCTTCGCGTTCAGAGGTGCTTCGTGTGCCAACCCCCTGCACTACTCAGGCCACTGGCAGCCAACAGAATTGGCACGCATAACACTTCTGGCCAGGTTGCATCAATTTTAACTCTGCCGTAGCTCAGTGATAGCGGCCGCGACTCCTAGTCAGAGGTGCCGGGTTCAAATACAGATAGCGGTTAATTTTCCATTAAATATTAGATGTCGTTTACTCTACATACCACGCGCAAAAGTAATAAAAAATGCTACTTATCAGGACTCAAAGATCCGAAACTTAACGAGATATTCTTACATTTTTTGGACATACGCCCCTAGCATTTCATGGCTCGATCGGTTAGAGCGTCGCCTGTCGACGTTAACCCTTTAACGCCGAACCTTTTTGTAAGATTAAGTCTAAATGCGTGTATTTGAAACTGTACGTATTCGACCCAGTACGCTTTAAAGGGTTAAAATTCCGGTGAGTCGTGGGTTCGAACCCCGGGCGGCTGCCTTTTCTGTATCTTATGTCACGACAAAGCGGCGGGTCGGTCACCCCCCTTTTATACATATATACATACATACATCTCGCGTCATAGAATCTGTGAGAGTCGTATATAAAAAAATAAAATAAAAATTATCTCTAATTACAATTAATTTCATCATATAACAATTATTTTTTCTCATAATTACATCTTTCACAAACTTCTACTTCATAAAACTAAATTAAGATATACTATGCTTATTCGTCCTTCTCCTTATAAAGGTTCTATTACATCTTACGCGAAATACGACCTTGGATGCGCGCGTGATACATTATTCTTATTATTATATGTATACTGTATAATATGGGACAGAAACGCTGGAACAATATTTTAGCAGGGAGTACTAAATATTTTGGGTACTTACCGCGAGTGTGAAGCGCGAAGCCATTATGGCTTATATATACAGGGTGGGGCACGGGAACCAAGTGTTTTTGGAATAATCAGGAAAATGATATTTATTTTTGTAAAGAAAATAATTGGTAGAACAACATTCGTTAAGAACATAGCATTTCATGTCATAATAATCATGTACCGAAAATTATATCTGGCATATGATGTCCTTGGCCGTCGACGCATTGTTGAAGGCGTTTACGAAAATTGGCCTCCACTCTTCCCAGCAGGTCTCTGTTGATTTGGATGATTTGTTGACGGATCGCTTCCTTCAATGCATCTAATGTACGGGGCTTGTCCTCGTAGACACGTGACTTGAGGTACCCCCATAGAAAGAAGTCACATGTGGACAAGTCAGGGGACCGAGGGGGCCATGCAATGTCACCAAATCTCGAAATGAGATGGTTGGAAACAGGGGCGAAGAACAGCCATTGACGCTCTGGCGGTGTGTGGCGTGGCCCCATCTTGCTGAAACCACAAATGTCGACGAGCAATACCCTTCTTCGTAACTCAGGGATGAAAAGGTGTTCACCATCTCAATGTAACGCCCTGATGTTATGGTAACGGTAACCCCATTTTGTTCGAAGAAATAGGGACCGATGACGCCAAACTTTCCCACCGCGCACCAAACTGTAACCTTAGGGCTATGCAGCGGTTTTTCATGGAGTTGTCGCGGATTTTCAGCAGCCCAATACCGACAGTTTTGATTGTTGACGGCCCCATTAAGGTGGAAATGGGCTTCATCACTCATTACCACCATCATGTTTTCATTCTGCTCATAAAGTGCAAGCATTTCTGTGCAAAATTCAGTCGTTGGGGACAATCGTTTACATTCAATTCCTGCACCATCGCTAACTTGTATGGGTGAAAATGTAATTCTTTCATGCAAAATCCGTCTAACAGTACGATTGCTGATTCCGAGTGCAGCTGAATGTCTCCGAGCAGAGCGGTAGAGCGGCCTCGCAACATCGCTTGTCTGACCCTTTCAACGTTCTCTGGAGTACGCACAGTGCGTTGCGGCCCCTTCGGTTTTGTTTTCATTATTGAGCCTCCTGTTCGAAGATTGTTAACCCAACGTAAGATTGTGTCACGAGCGGGAACAGAGTCATTTCGATGAATGTTGAATCTGCGGCGAAACGCACGCTGAACTGCTGTCACTGACTCGCCACTCCTAACAAAATGATCATACGCGAACATGCGGTGTTCTAACGTCCACTGCTCCATGATGGCACCTGAAAGATAAAGGTGAGTGTTAGTTAAAGTTAAATGCTATGAACCCAGGAATGGAATGCTACCTACCGCACGCCCCTCCCATTCCTAATGGCCGATTACTAGCTATTCAAAAAACACTTGATTCCCGTGCCCCACCCTGTATATACTGTATATATGTAGCATTATACCTTATATATGTATTATACAGTATATGTATGGCAGAACTCTTAAACATTAATATTGTATTTAAGATTTTTTAAATTTTCAAGGACCTGAGATGCGAGAGCCACTATTTGTACCCGAAATGATGTATGATCACAATAAAGCAAACATTATCCAGCCGAAATATGCTCTGAAGTGATTTCATAAATATGTTGAGACGGTTCACTAATTTTAGTACGTTCTCATTTGCTGAATAAGTTACAATATTAAAATAAGTTTTACGAAGTAAGCAGCCACTGAAACGCCGAAACTAGGCTGTGTTCAAGCATATTCCAGCACCCCTACCAAAATTGTTTGGAGTACTGCGTTAAAAAGTGAATTCTGCCTATGAGTCCAGATTTATGAGACACCCTGTATATATATTTTTCATTTTTTCGGGTAAAATTTCCTATAATTTGAGAAACACAAATTTCTGAACGTACGAGAATCAATCGCAAGCACAGAAAAAAAAAATTATGAACTTTCTAAATTTTATTAATTTAATAATTAACTAATTAATTTCATTAGTTGGGTGAGAGATCGTCTTTTCCATCCACATTATGTAGCGACGCGTGGTTCTGATCTCACGTAAAGCTGTAGGTCCCCTCCATGATCATATGGAGGAATTTAAACAACCCCATCAAATAAAAACATTTTATATCATGATACACTTTCATAAATATTCCTACAAAAGATAAAATACATTATTTTCCTTATCGAGAAAGATCAGTGTTTGTATTTTAATTTCTATTTTTATTCTTGAGGTGTATATATATATATATTAGTGGTGGACGTGATATCCGCATCCACATCATTTTAACACCCGCATCCGCACTTCTGACTGCGGATGTTATGCGGATATTACCCCTAATAAATTATGCAATTTACAATTAAATTAGTTTACAAAGTAGCTTATAAGGCCCAGTCATGCACATTTTATGTAAAGTATTAATTATTAATGAACAAACAAATATATAAACCTCAAAATATAAATACCTGGTAACGCAGAAAATTGAATGAAACTTATGAAAATAAAAACCCACACTAATAGACAGAGTTTATTTCCACGACAGTTTCGACGCCCACTGGCATCCTCCTCGGGTGGATACAGAAACACGAATGAACCAAAACAAGAGGGAAAAGCAGTCCAGGGACCGACCGTTAAGAAATTCGCACCTAGGTTAGATCCCATTCTCCCGACACCGGAAGGGCATTTTCATTAAGTACATTCGCGCAAATTTTTTAAAACTATCTTCCTCTTCTAAACATACAGATTCTATTATATTTTTTACATAATTATTACATTTATTATTAAATTTATAACATTTAATATTGCATAATTATTTATTACAGAAATTATAAATTTATTAATACATTGGTTATTACATTATTGTTTATTATACAGAACTTATAAACCGAAAAACGAATGAAAAAAGCCGATTAGGAAACAATCCAGAAACCAATGAGAAATTCGCACCTAGGTTAGATACCGTTCTCCCGACACTGGAAGGGCATTTTATTACAGGGTCCGCTTACAAGTACATTCCCACAAATTAAAACTATCTTCTTGTTCTATACATACAGATTCTAATATTTTGACATAATTACTGCATTTATTATTACATTTACATTTTTTTTTTTTTTAACATTTATTATTATTACCTTTACCCTAATTATTAAATTTATAATATTACCTTTATTATTACATCTGTTGCATTTATATTTATTTCCACATTTATTACTTCCATATTTATTACTTCCATTATTACATTTACTAAAGGCGAGTAAGGAAACATTCTAATCCAGAGACATTTAAGAAATTCACACTTAGGTTCGAACACGTTCCCACGACTCCGTAAGGGATTTTTTGACCAAGAAATCTCATTAAAGGGTCTAACTTATAAGTACCTTCGCACAAATTAAAATTATCTACTTTTTCTATACACACAGATTCTATTATTTTCTTTTGACATAATTATTACATTTATAAAGTACCTTACTTGATTCCCAATCTATAGCATGATTATTTTGGCTGGCGTGATAAAAAATGGCATTATTAGTATTACAACTTCTGAAGGCATATTTGTGTTCTTTAATACGGGTTTCAATATTTCTTCCAGTTTCACCCACGTATACTAAATCACAACTTTTACAGGAATGCTGTAGACGCAGGCTTGTTCCTTTTTGCCACGTTATTCCTAACCAAGTACTTTTCAGGTAGACGAATATTTGAACGCCAAAGCAAACTTAAAATCTTTCGTCAACGGTTTTACTTTTTCTAAGCCGGCAATGTAAGGCAAACTCACATATTGTTTTTGGTTAACTGAAGGTTCCGAGGGGCATAAAAAGATTTTCTGGCTTTAAAATACGCCTTACTGATAAACCACTCGGGATATTTTAAATCCTTAAAAATGTTCCAAATCTTTGAATTTTCCGGGTCCAGCAAATGTGGGCTACAAATCCTGAGTGCTCTTAGAAACGTGGAAGAAATAATTGAGCTTTAACCCCTTCATCATGATATGAAAAATAATGAATGTACGAATTACAATGAGTAGGTTTTCTATAGACCGTGAATTGGGCTTTCCGCTTTCGTTAATGACCAAAACATCTAGAAAAGGTAATTGTTTGTCGTTCTCCCATTCATATTTAAATTTAATAGAGGGAACAAGATTATTTAATGACTGAAAGAAAGTGTCAAAGTTGTTCCAGTGGTCAGGCCAAAATGAGAAAATATCATCTACATAACGAAACCAAATTAGATTCCTGGGACATATTGTTTGCAACAATTCCGACTCATAGTACTCCATGTATAATGTACTCAGTATTGGGGATAAAGGAGACCCCATTCCCATACCAAAACGTTGCAAATAAAATTCTTCACCGAATGAGAAGGCATTATTGGTGACAGAGTTTTATCAGTTCTAAAAATACAGGTGTGGGCATGCCTAGTTCTATGTTACATGTTGGCAATTTTCTATCTAAAAAACTAAGTACATCATCAATGGGAACTTTCGTAAACAAGGACTCAACGTCAAAACTGATCATTCTTCCCCGTTTTAAATCTAAGGACATAACTTTGTTAATAAAGTCACAGGAATTAGTGATGTGCGAGCCTGAAAATTTACCAACTAATGGGGATAATTTATCTGCAAGAAATTTAGATAACCTGTAACTAAAGGAACACCTGTGTGAAATAATGGGACGGAGTGGTATATTAATCTTATGGGTTTTGGGTAGGCCGTAAATGTGGGGGAGTTTGGGGTTAATCTGTAGAAATCTTTTAGGATCAATCGCCGGGACATCTTTTAATAAGTTCCTGATGGTTTTGTTGAATTCGGCAGAAAGACGCTTTAGGGGGGAAGATCTCACTTTGGCGTAGGTGAATTCAACGCTTCCATTTTTTGTTTATAATCACACTTGTCTAAAATAACCACAGTGTTACTTTTGTCCGCTTTAGTGACAAATATTGCTTCATTCTTCCTGAGCTTGTCTAAAGATAACCGGAATCTTTTGGGAATAGAGTCCAATGAGTTGAAATGTTCCAGAAACTTGCTTAGAATCAAACCATTTAAACACGGAATATCCGCCCTGGAATTAACTACGGAAGACACAAAATAATCATGCTATAGATTGGGAATCAAGTAAGGTACTTTATAAATGTAATAATTATGTCAAAAGAAAAATAATAGAATCTGTGTGTATAGAAAAAGTAGATAATTTTAATTTGTGCGAAGGTACTTATAAGTTAGACCCTTTAATGAGATTCTTGGTCAAAAAATCCCTTACGGAGTCGTGGGAACGTGTTCGAACCTAAGTGTGAATTTCTTAAATGTCTCTGGATTAGAATGTTTCCTTACTCGCCTTTAGTAAATGTAATAATGGAAGTAATAAATATGGAAGTAATAAATGTGGAAATAAATATAAATGCAACAGATGTAATAATAAAGGTAATATTATAAATTTAATAATTAGGGTAAAGGTAATAATAATAAATGTTAAAAAAAAAAAAATGTAAATGTAATAATAATAAACGTTAAAAAAAAAAAAAAATGTAAATGTAATAATAAATGCAGTAATTATGTCAAAATATTAGAATCTGTATGTATAGAACAAGAAGATAGTTTTAATTTGTGGGAATGTACTTGTAAGCGGACCCTGTAATAAAATGCCCTTCCAGTGTCGGGAGAACGGTATCTAACCTAGGTGCGAATTTCTCATTGGTTTCTGGATTGTATCCTAATCGCTTTTTCATTCGTTTTTCGGTTTATAAGTTCTGTATAATAAACAATAATGTAATAACCATGTATTATAAATTTATAATTTCTGTAATAAATAATTATGCAATATTAAATGTTATAATTTAATAATAAATGTAATAATTATGTAAAAAAATATAATAGAATCTGTATGTTTAGAAGAGGAAGATAGTTTTTAAAAATTTGCGCGAATGTACTTAATGAAAATGCCCTTCCGGTGTCGGGAGAATGGGATCTAACCTAGGTGCGAATTTCTTAACGGTCGGTCCCTGGACTGCTTTTCCCTCTTGTTTTTGGTTCATTTCGTGTTTTGTATCCACCCGAGGAGGATGCCAGTGGCGTCGAAACTGTCGTGGAAATAAACTCTGTCTATTAGTGTGGGTTTTTATTTTCATATTTTGACCTTCACGTAAAAAAAAAAAAGTGAAGTTTTTTTGCATTGAATGAAACTTGTTTCATTGAATTTTCTCTGGCTGAAACTCTTGAGAAAGTTATTATTTTTATCATAATGAAAACATTAATATTAATTTTAATTCTTATGCATTGCCTGCCATAATAGTAATATCACGAAATTTGAAAAATTATGTCATATATTCATAATTCTATATTATATTGATAGATTAACTAAATATCCGCATCCGCGGATATTGAAATTAAAGATCCGCATCCGCAGATGTTGAAAAACTGACATCCGGTCCACCACTTATATATATATATATATGTACTGTATATAACGGGTGAACCAAAAGTAGGTGGACAGTAAATGATAACGTTTATTTTGAGAATACATATACAATTATATTTAATTTTTTTGTATACTATAATACAAAATAAAAAAAATATTAACTTATACCAATACAATACAAAAGCACTGAAAATTTTATCAACGCAGGTGCTCAAATTGCTGTCCATCACAATTTACACAGCTTTGAAGTCTACCTTTCACACTTCGACAAACATTTTTGCACAAGTTTCTTTGCGCATTAATTTCTTGAAATGCATCTCTGATGTAATTTTTCAAATCACCAACACTTCGTGGTTTTCGACTATAAACTTTGTCCTTGAGTACTCCCCAAAAGAAAAAATCCATTGGGGTAAAGTCAGGTGAACGTGCAGGCCATTCAATTTGACCTTTTCGGCCGATCCATTTCTCGGGAAATGTTTCATCAAGATACTCACGGACTGCTCTTGAATAATGTGGAGGGCCCCCATCTTGTTGGAAATAGAGGTCATGTGAATTAGGCTGTTGTTGTAAGTGTGGAACAACTTCATTCTTAGAATTTCGAGATACTTATCACCTGTGACTGTTCCATCAACAAAAATTGGTCCTAAAACACCAGAACTTGAAATACCACCCCAAACAGTGACACCAGGCTGGTTTAGTTGCTGCTCTAATGTTAAATGCATGTTCTCACTATACCAGTAAACACAATTATGTCGGTTAACATGACCTGATAATTTGAAAGAAGCCTCATCGGTCCACACAATGTTATCTAAAATTATTGGATTTCCTTCAATTTCGTTCAGCATGATCTCACTAAATTGCAGCCGCCTGTCTGGGTCATCCTCCAATAAGCCATGAATTAGCCGTGGACGATAAGCTTTCAACCCAATAGATTTCAGAATTCGTATAATACACAAACACCATAGTTATAATGAACACCATAGTTATAATATAATATAACACAAACCCTATTCAACCTACTGTCCACCTACTTTTGGTTCACCTGTTATATATATCTACATTATAATAATAGCCCAGTTTTGTTTGTTTGTTTGTTTGTCTGTCTGTTTGTTGCAGAATTGTGTCACGCTTTCAGAAATTGTGAGAAAAAAAAAATTCAGAAATTGTATTACGGGCGGCAATGTGAAGCTCAAGATTTTCATGACTGTGTTCTTTTCTGTAGTTTAGCAATGGGGGAAGGGTGGAGGTGGGGGTAATCGGGGATGGGTGTGGTAATGGGGAGGGGTGGGGGTAATGGGGGAGGGTGTTATCCCCCAAGTTGTATGAATGGGGGTGAGGAGGAGGTTTTGGGAGATACCAGATTCAGAAATGTTGACACAATGTGAAGCTCAAAATTTTCACGGCTGGGTTCTTTTTTTGTAGTTTAGCCTGTCGAACCGTCAGCGAAGCGGCGGGAACTGTACTAGGTTCACATTTTTATGATAAGGTTCACATTTTTATACAGATTGTTTGAGCTGCTATGTTATATCTATAAGCATACACTTTATTAATAACATTTTGAAATTTTTTTACAGGTTTTGTATCAACTATGATACGTGTTAATTAAACTGATACGATTCCAAATAAATTAAAAGCTTTTGGAATAAATTTTTAGAATAAGCTTGCTCTTCTCCTACGTTGTCGTTCTCTTGCCAATCGTCTTCTTATTTCTGCAGCAGTCTCCATTTTCGTGGTTCATTTTTTTTTTGCCGTCATTCTTGACGGCACGGGTACACTAGTAATGTTATAATGTTTCAGACCAACAAAGACCCTAGTATCCACTCATGGCTGGTCTACCTAACTGTGTTCATAATTGTGTAGTGTGCATGTCCTCCGTGGTGACGGAGGGGACCTACAATTTTACGTGGGTTCCGAACCACAAAGAACATAAGAACATAAGAAATTTTTATAGTGGGTACAATAGGGGCCACTTCGGCCCATCGAGGTGGCTCCACTATGTAAAAACTGCCTGTACATTAGCAACAACCAATTTTTACAAAACTAAATAATTATCAATTTAAAACTAATTAATTATCAATTTAAAACTAAAGATAGAATCTCTGGATCCAGCAGATCAAGTCATAATAGACTACTATCCACAAATATGTTACACTCTATATCTATTTATAACTGACATGCAAATATATCAGATCCAAAGAATCCAGTCAATTTCATTACGGTATCCATCAATACCAGTACCTTGCCAACAAAAAATAAGTCACGGTCCATATCAATTGCAGACCAAGTCAAAATTTACAACCATATACATTACAATATATACAGTATATACAGTATATACTTAGGAGGAAAAGTGTAGGTGTGGCTGTAAAGACTGTACAGTAATGTAGAAATGTGTGTGCACCCATTTCGGGTCTCCCATTTAAAGGTGTTTGTGGGGCAAGTGAAGATCACGAGTTTTTCAATACCTCACAGTACTATCGGGGGCACCGCTCGGCAGAGGAATCTCTTTAAATGGGGTGTGTAAGGACAGAGAGTATCCCCTAACCCAAGATGCTGCCTCCCTATATCCCACAACACTTGTGTTGAGCTGTGGGATCTATCACCTAAATGTACATAATATATATGAAATAAACTAGAACCATTCATGCAATAAAAATGGGCTTAAACACTATCACCAAATGTCCCTTGCAGACATCAAACTATCCAACCTTCTTTTGAAAGAATCATTTGTATCTGAAGTCACCACTTCTTCTGTCAGACTGTTTCAAAACTTAATTACTCTGTTTGTAAAACTGTTTTCTTAAATTTGTTCTACATCTTGGCTTAAATAATTTCATACTATGAACTCTAGTCTGGTTATTGTGATCTTTAGTGAAAAGAGAATCAAAATCTATCTTATCCAACCCCTAATTTTACACCTTAAACTATACCCAATCTATCAACATATGCGTCTAATCGATTTTTAAACATGTTTATAGACGTGCTACTAATTACTTCTACCGGCAAACTATTCCAACTATTTACTATTCTATGCGTAAAAAAGTTTTTGGCAACTGCAGTCTCGAATCTTCTACTTGTCAACTTACACTAGTTATTTCTAGTCCTATTATACTGAGATATTTCGAAAAAGCTATCTCTATCTACGTTATCGAACCCATTCATAATTTTGAAAACCTGGATTAGATCACCCCTTAGCCTCCTAGTCTCGAGTGTAGTCAATTTTAACTCTTTAAGCCTATCCTCGTACGACTTTGACCGAAGCGACGGAATCTTCTTAGTTGCTCGTCTTTGAACTCTTTCGATTTTGTCTATATCTTTGCGCGTATGCGGATTCAAAAATTGGATCGCGTACTCCAAATGGGGTCTAACTAATGATTTATAAAGAGGAACTATAATATCGCGCGATTTGTACTCAAAATTCCGAGCTATAAAACCTAACACTTTGTTCGCTTTATTGACCGCTGCTGTACTTTGTTTCGCTACTTTTAAATCACCAGTGACTATAACTCCTAAATCTTTTTCCCGCTCTACGCTTATCAACTCTTTCCCTGACACTATAAGCAAAATTACCGTTACGCGAACCTATATGTAAAATTTTGCACTTATCGACGTTAAATCTCATTTGTCATGTGACTGACCAATCAACGATTTTATTCAGATCATTCTGGATTTTACCTCTATCTTCGTCATTAATCGCCCTACCACCCAGCTTCGTGTCATCCGCAAACTTTGAAACTGTACTGACTAGGCCGACATCTAAATCGTTAATATATATAAGAAAAAGCAAGGGGCCCAATACAGAACCCTGAAGAACGCCGCTCGCTACATTAGCCCAACACGACTCCGCTCCATCAACGACCACCCTCTGTTTCCTACCTCGCAACCACTCTTCTATTCAATTTATTACTACACCCCTGATTCCATGAGCCTTAGTTTTCTCAATGAATCTTTTGTGCAGTACGGTGTCAAACGCTTTTTGAAAATCTAAATACACTACATCAACTGCCCGATGACTATCGTAAACTTCAACCACGCTTTGAAAAAATTCTAAAAGATTAGTTAAACAAGATTTGTTTCGCCTAAAACCGTGCTGCGTATTTCTAACTAAGTTATGCAATTCTAAGTGTTCGACTATACGATCCCTAATTATTGATTCCAGTAGCTTACCTACAACAGACATTAAACTGATTGGCCTATAATTTCCCGCCGCACCTTTATCGCCTTTCTTAAAGATAGGTGTTACGTTTGCTAACTTGAAATTATCTGGTACGCACCCCTCAGAAATAGACGCATTAAAAATCTTTGTTAGTGGCAGAACAATGCTATCTTTTAATTCTTTTAGTTGTATGGGATATATGGAATCCGGCCCCGGTGATTTACACGTTTTCATTTTATCAATATAGCGCATTAACACCCTTTCACTAACCACAATATTATCCAAAATATTACCATTATCAAAAGGTATTATGTTTATGATCGTAGGGATATTCGTTACATCTTCTATAGTAAAAACTGACGTAAAAAATTCGTTTAGCAAGGTAGCCATTTCCCTGTTTTCAGAAACTAGAACTCCGTTAACATTTTTCAACGGCCCCAAGACACTTTTTACTGGATTTCTATTGTTGACGTATTGAAAGAATCACTTGGGGTTTTCTTTACCGTCACGAGCTATGGAGATTTCAAATGAGTATTGTAGAGGAGGGGCGACAAGCTTGACCTTTGTGAAATGAGGAATCATCGCGCGGAACATTTGAGAGGTTGAAAGGAAAGGTACATGTATATATACTGTATATATGGTGAATAAAAAGTTCCGCCCGATTTTGGGAACTTTTTATTCACTCTATATATTGGAGATACCAAAAGTATAGAAACAGGATTATCGTTTCACTCTTAAAATATTTAAATTATTTGAAAAAACATTCGAATATGCTTTCTTATCTCAACAAATTAAATATTAACGAGTATGACGACAATAATAATAATAATAATAATAATCAGTGACGAGTGCCACAAACTGGCATCACGCTGAGTTCAGATTAATGCGGCCCGTTACGCTTACTCTTGGATTATTATTATTATTATTATTATTACCGGCACCATCAGAATTGGAACCCCTGAACTCAGTGTCTTCATTTCTTTTGCGGGGAAATGGTGGTGGGTAAATGAAATGATACTGAGTATCTGAAAACTGAAAACTGCTTTTAACATACGAATCACGTTCATTTCTTGACCCCTTCATTTTCACTGCTTACATATTCACCCAACTTAATTACTCTTACCTGAGCTATTATTAATACACTTATTTGTAACTTTCATCTCAAAGTTATATACAGTATTTATTGCAGAATTATCGTCACTACTACTACTAATACTACTACTATACTACTACCACTGGAAAACTATTAAAATATTTACGTCCAAAATGGGAGAAGTTTATTCCTGACGTCATTCGTCTTGTATTTTCTGGTAAGGTTGTGGGAGAGGCAGAGCAGTTTCCTGTAACAGGAGTCTTCCAGCTGTCCGTACGGCTCTCCGACATTTAATCTTCTCGCCAAAAAACCTTTAGAAATATCCCCGACAGGAAGGTCGTCCTCGGAGAAATCCCTTCGAAGGAAATTCGCAACTTTTTCTTTAATATTTTCCATTTCATTTCTTGAAAACGTAAAGAAAAAATCAATTACTCGCTTGTTAAATTTTGTAAAACAAATCAGAGTCAAATCCATTTTATTTCCGGAAAAGAACAACTCTCTGCTATTGCAACTTTGGTACTCGTTTTGGAAAACCCCCGACTGATATATATTTCCTAATCACACTTACCTGCTAGGACTACGTCGTGGACGTGTTGCAACGAGCGAGATTAAGCGACGTTCGGTCTGTTCAGTAGTTGGATGGGTGGCGGCCGTTCTCCGCGTTCAGATAATGTAACGACCCTTAGATGGTTCATATCGTACGTAAAACTGTAGGTCCCCTCCGTCACACGACCTTTACTGTTACGAAGAAGGTTAAACTACTTTACAAATGGGGGCAAAGGCTTTCCATATTTACTTCTTCGCAAAATGTTTCCACTCCAATCTACTTTCCCGTAATGTGATTTGAGCTAACGACATTTCGCGATGTCACTTTATCAACAAGTTTTTGAGGGGGTTAGATTTAGTTAGGTCAGGCTAGGTTTTTGTAAGTTAGGTCGGATCAGGTTAAGTTAAGTTAGAGTATGTGATTCGGCAAATAAAGTATGAATGAATATTGCAATAACATTTCTGTTCATAACTAAACCAATCTGTACCGGTGTGTTGCACCGGCTTCGCAGTTTCTTCAACCCCACTCAGTTGCTGTCTTTGTAAAGGGGTCTTGTTCGCCCCTGCATGGAGTATGCTTCTCATGTATGTGGTGGCTCAGCCCACACAGCCGTACTTGACCGGGTGGAATCAAAGGCTTTTCGTCTCATCAATTCCCCGCCTCTTACTCACTGTCTTCAATCCCTCTCTGTTAACCGCAATGTTGCCTCACTCTCTCTTTACTATCGCTATTATAACGGACACTGCTCTTCTGAACTCTCTAACTGCATGCCTCCTCCTCTAAGGAGTGCACGCAGCACCAGACTTTCGACACTTTCTCATTCCTTTTCTGTCCAACTCTGTAACGCGAGGGTTAATCGGTATTTCCAGTATTTCATCTACTCAACCGATCAACTTTGGAACAATCTTCCTCAATCCATCTTTCCCCCTGTCTCTGACTCCCAATCTTTTAAACGCAGTGTCTAGACATTTCGAAAACCCTGGACCTTGATTTTGGTTCTCTTCTTCTTGTATGGGGGGGGAGGGCGCTTTTGCGGGCGTTCACCCTTGGCCCCCTCCTTCCTACATAAAAAAAATCCATGTCAAAGATAACGGTAACATCCAAAAAGCTCATTTCCCCACGACATAGGAGCCAGTGCCCCAAAGGTCATCTGATCCAGAGCAAAAACAAAGCGGCCAACTCAACTCCACCCGATACCAGCAGCCGGGAGCGAGCCAGCGTTACACCGCTCGGAGTCCACCACCGTAACCACTGATCCACCGGGCGCCCACCCTCCATTTCCGTAGCTAAATTTTGTAAACTTACTTCGTTGTCTGGTAAAGGTCGTTATAAACTGCTTCAACGAAATTTACCACCGTTTCAAAGTAGGGAACGACACCTCCAGTCTCGTTTTCCTTCGACTCAAACAACTGATCCAAGTCATGAATCATTCCATCCAAAGTGAATCTCGGTTGTTTCATGAACCATTCGGGATCACTGCGTCCAAAGGAGATACCGAGAGTGCTCTGGAGAGAGAGTCATATTTTACAATAGTATAATATTCGAGATGAATGCGGTTATCCGTTAATATTAATATGAAAATCACTTATTTTTTAGGTAAGTTATGACAATTTTGTACATTTATGCAATTTAACTTACCTCTCTTATATTAATTATGATGTGAACTATAATAAAGGGTGATCCAGAGAAATGGGACCCAAAAGAAACCCCTGTAACTCTTAAAGTATAAGTCCTTTTATAAAATCATACGCATCATTCGAAAGAGGATAGTTACAAGTTTGTACAGGATTGTATAGGTTTTGAAAATACAAGACAAGATAAGATACAAAACAAAATAAAAGTGTTAGTTAAAACTAACCCTTCAAGATGACTGCATGGACTGTGGAACAGCTGCGTTTCATAACTGAGCAATATTATGAGCATGGAAGAAGTGTAGTTTCAGCTCAAAGATCTTTCAAGACAAATTTTCAGATGTCAAAATCACCTTCTAAGAGCTGAAACTACACTTCTTCCATGCTCATAATATTGTTCAGTTATGAAACGCAGCTGTTCCACAGTCCATGCAGTCATCTTGAAGGGTTAGTTTTAACTAACACTTTTATTTTGTTTTGTATCTTATCTTGTCTTGTATTTTCAAAACCTATACAATCCTGTACAAACTTGTAACTATCCTCTTTCGAATGATGCGTATGATTTTATAAAAGAACTTATACTTTAAGAGTTACAGGGGTTTCTTTTGGGTCCCATTTCTCTGGATCACCCTTTATTAACTTTAACAATATCAATTTTAATTTATAACTGTTGTTTATATTAGTTATTATTCGCTTTTTCATTATAATTAAAATATTTATTTTTTTTAAGTCTTATACGGGTATTTTAATTTAATAAAAAACTAACATATACAGTCGGGTAAAAAAATCCTGTCCTGAAACTGATAAATATTGGTAAGAAACATAGGGTTTCGTGAAAAGACTCTTTGAACGGACTGTAAATGAAAACGGATACATACAGTTTCAAAAATGTTCGTATATAAACATCAAATTCCTAAAAAGTATAAAAAAATTACAAATCAATAATGATTTTGGACTTTGTTTTTTTTTAAATTTTATTGGTGTCACCAAAAAGAACAAAATAGCCATATAAAATAGAATATTACCAATTAGTAATATTTTATACTTCTAAAAAATTTTATATTCCTAGATAAACTTTTTCCGTAACTGTACTTGAGGAAGGAGATCCAAAGTTTACGCTACTATCGATGGAAATATTAGCAAAAATAAAAAGTAAAAAATAAACTAAGGAATAAAACGAGACTACGTAAAGAAAACTCCAAATCATTTTGGCTCCCTTACATTTGCTAAAGCGTTCACTCCCAGGTTGGCAACAAACACTGAAAATGCAATGAAAGACATAACTGTGATCGCTTTGCTAAGATCAGGGAGAGAATTTGACATTGCATTTAAAGATGACCATCCAACAGATCCCTTAATGCCGCTCTGCCCTCCATAGCCAGTGTTCATTGTGCCTCCGTAGCCAGTGTTCATTGTGCCTCCGTAGCCAGTGTTCATTGTGCCTCCGTAGCCAGTGTTCATTGTGCCTCCGTAGCCAGTACTCTTTGTTCCTCCATAGCCAGTGCTCTTTGTTCCTCCATAGCTAGTGCTCTTTTTGCTGCCATAGCTAGAGCTCTTTGTTCCTCCAGAGCCAGCGCTCTGGATACGTTCGCCGAATCCAGAACTTTGGGGCGCACCATACTCAATATTTTGGGAAATACTCGACGCCCCTTGTCCAGCGTAATTGGTCTCCCCATAATGAGTACCAGTGGTGGGACCAGCAGTGAACTTACTTTTAAATCCACCATACGGCGTACTTTCCGCAAAAGTGTAGCGTGAAGGATCGGTTATTTCTTGAATCTTCATCCTAATCACTTTCCGATGGGGACTTTTATTGTTATTTATCCTCACTCGAATATTCTTACTTCCCCCTCCGCTAGCAGGAGTGGTAGTGGAGAGAGGGGGAGGAAGAGGACTTGGCTGGGGTAGTGTGGGAAGAGGTTTTCTTATCCTCTTTCTTTTATTTCTCTTTTTGTTTCTTCTGAATAATGGAAAATTAAAAAAGCCTTGACGATTCGATAAAGTAGAATCATTTACAGGACCTGAAAAGAATGCCATTGTTAGAAACTATTAAAATGAGTTTCATAAATGCTGCAATTAACTAAAAGAATGTGTTTTTCAGAACAAACCGAGCAGACTTGGACTGAGGCAAGCCTAGTACCTTGACTGAAGTACCTTGACTTTGGATCCAGTCTCACCAAAATTAAGAAGTTAATTTCTGCACAAAGTCTCCATAATTCTGCCAGTGTGTGTTTTGGGTTTGTTTCACATCTTTCGTAACATCGTAGGTCATATGACGGAGGGGACTTATACCTTTACGTAGAATCAGAACCTTAATCGCTGAACTTTGCTTTATGAATAACTGATTTATGAATAACAGAGTTCTTATTTGTCATTTAAAACACATTCCACAAACGCTGACTCACTGACATGACCTTGACTTTTCATCAGAAGTATATATATATATATATATATATATATATATATATATATATATATATATATATACTTCATAACCTTTGGTTAGCTTCCGCCCGAATTATTCATTCTGACGAAGATCAAGCTTTTCACTCCACCTTAGACCTACAGTTTAACTTGGAATCCGAACCACGCCCCACCAGCAGCCCAGCGTCTAGACCACCCAAGGTACCCATTTATCGACCAACCACTTTCTTTGTTGTGTGGAAGGATGAACAGCTGGGTTTTGCTGCGCGCCGGCTGCCATCACCGGGTCTTGATCCCATGGCCGATGGATTCGTAGTCAGCGACGCTAACCACTACACCACCAAGGCGCAATATATACTGTATATATATATATATATATATATATATATATATATGCTATTATGCAGCTAAGGGGCGTCGCGGCTTTATAAACATACACTACCCTTTTCGATTTTAGAAATATATGTACATCACACTACACTTAATTATATCATTTTATGGTGAAGTTTGAGGAAATTGTTAGAAAAAATTCGAATTTGCCGCTATCGCCGCCATGATCAGCATGGCGGAAGTCAACCAATCACCAAGTGACAAGCGCTCTCGTGACGTCATCCAACTAATCAAATTTAAACCTGGTTCTATCCAAGGTTTAACAATCGCGCCATTTCTCAGTCTAGATTCCAACATGGTGTGCGAAACTTGCAATCTTAATTATATCGAAGTTCATCGTTATTTTCTTAAATTATTGTTGTAGTGTGAGCATGTGATAATGCACTGTTGTGATCTATCTATTTGTGAGTTGCCTCCGGTCAATTGAATGCCCCGTTAGGTCAATTGAATGCTAGGTTAGGTCAACTGTACGCCCTTGACGACTGTTTAGGTTAAGTCATGATATTTTCGTTAGTTTTAACGAAAATATCACGACTTAACCTAACCAATCGTCAAGGGAGTACAGTTGACCTAATCGGGCATTCAATTAACCTTAGTTATTTAATTGGTGATAATTATTGTTTTTTTCTGCATTATTTGGTGATAATTCTTGGTTTTTTCTGCTACTTTTTGCGCTTTGTACAGTGGTACTTGTCTATCCAAAACATCTTAAAACTGGTGGTTTTTCATAATTCCACAACTATTGACAATATCTACTAAACAATGCATGAAAAAACATGCAGAAAAACAAAAGTTATCACCGAACTCGGCGACGCCCCTCAACTGCATAATTCTATATATATATATATATATATATATATATATATATATATAGACCGTGCATGGAACAAGGAACTCTTCTAGGAAGAGTTTATATATATACACACACACACACAGTATATATATATATATATATATATATATATTATATATATATATATATATAAAGAGAGAGAGAGAGAGAGAGAGAGAGAGAGATTAGGACCAGTATACATGAATATGTGTACAGTAGAAGTAGGGGTCAGTATAAAGTGGCCATAAGGCGATGTAAACAAGAAGAAAAGTCTATTCGAGCATCAAAAGCCTGTGAAACTCGCATAAATAACGATAATAACAAATTTTGGAAATTTGTTAAGAATCAAACGGGTGTCAAAAATGTCCTCCCTCCGACAATCGATGGGGTGTCGGGGTAGGATGAAATTGCAAAGCTGTGGAAAAAACCACTATTCTATAATTCTTAATAGTGTGAGTAGGGATAATCTTAAGATAGATTGCAGCGAAACGATTGTGGGAGGGACAAGGGAAAATACTTTGATATCATTTTCTGAAGTAAAGAGGTTAATTAAAGAGTTAAAGACTGGTTCTGCGTCAGGGGTAGATGACTTATCGAATGAACACTTAAAATATGCAAATGACGTAGTATGTCTGCATATATCATTGCTTCTATCAGCCATGCTTGCTCATAGCTATATCCCTGCAGAGTTCATGAGGGTATATATCTTGCCCCTGGTCAAAAATAAGTACGGAGACATTCTGTCCAGCAATAATTACAGGAAATAAAAACCCACTCTAATAGACAGAGTTTATTTCCACAACAGTTTCGATGCCCACTGGCATCCTCCTCGGGTGGATACAGAAAAACGAAACGTTTTTCTGTATCCACCCGAGGAGGATGCCAGTGGGCATCGAAACTCTTGTGGAAATAAACTCTGTCTATTAGAGTGGGTTTTTATTTTCATATTTTGACCTTCACGTAGAAAAAAGTGAAGTTTTTTGCACTAATAATTACAGGCCTAGTGCTGTCGCTTCCTGCTTCTCGAAACTACTAGAAACACTCTTGTTACTCCGATTAAGTGATTTCCTATGGACATCTCCTAATCAGTTTGGCTTTAAAAGGTCCCACTCAACTGACCTGTGTATCTATGTACTTAAAGAAACAATATCTAAATACATTGACAGTAATTCAACTATTTATAGCTGTTTCCTAGATATAAGTAAGGCATATGATAGGGTGAACCACAATATTTTATTTGCAAAACTAGAAGACAGGAAGGTTCCCATGTACATATTAAATTTATTGAAATTTTGGTATTCCCACCAATCTTTCACTGTTAGATGGGGCAATGTACTATCCGAGTGTTTTGGCTCCTCTTGCGGGGTGAGACAAGGAACCTTGCTCTCCCCTATGCTGTTTAATGTGTATATTGACGGATTAATTGCTTCACTTAACGAGGCAACAGTGGGATGTTGTATAGATAACACAAGGATAAATAACTTAGTTTATGCTGATGATATGGTGTTAATAAGTCCCTCTGTTAAAGGGCTGGATCGGCTACTAAAAGTCTGCGAAGAGTATTCGCAGAAACATGATATTCTTTTTAATGTTACAAAAACTAAGGTTATGCAATTTCATCCTAAAAGCTGTAATCAGCCAGCTGATATAAGGTTTAAAATGATTGGTGAGGTAATTGAGGAAGTACAAGAGTTTAAATATTTGGGTCAAACTATTACCAGCTCCTTGAGTGATGACTCGGATATAAGAAAACAATCTCGAAGCCTGTGTGCTAAAGCGAATATGACCATAAGGAACTTTCGATTCTGTACAAGTGAAGCTAAAGACACTCTCTTTCGTACTTTCTGCAGTAATATATACGAACAGCAACTCTGGGTGAATTATATAAAAGGTTCTGGTAGAATCCTAAATTTGCTGTACAACACATCATTTAGACTCTTACATAAATTACCCCCGAGATGCTCAGCTTCGCAAATGTTTTCTACCCGCAATGTCCTGAGCTTCCCGGAGGTAACGAGACGTGTTCAATACAGTCTAATGCAAAGAATTAAAAAATCAACCAACCCGATTATCCAAGCTATTCATGAGTCCTGCCGTTTGTCTACTAAGCTATAGAATTCGTGGTACGAAAACGTTTGTCTGTAGCTCCACTTAACTTCGACATTAATGTATTATTTCTAATTAATTGTATATATTTCTATCCTTAGGATGTGAATTGTCACTGTATTATTAATATTTGTCATATGAACTATGGTCAGCCAATAAACTTTTTCTTTTTCTTTTCATTTTCATATATCGGGTGGGCAAACAAAAAGGGAGAACTCGAACTTTGGCCGTAAAATCAAAGTTATGGTCAGATTTCAATTTTTTTTTACACCCAACAACTAAGCAAATTTCCTGTACGGAGAGCGGATTTCAAAGAAAACTAACCACTATACCAACTTGTACCTTGAGATGGCAATGAGAGAAGCCTTGGAGGGATTTGAGGGCGGTGTGGAGATTGGAGGACAGAGAATCAATAACCTGAAATACGCAGACGACATCGTGCTGATGGGGGAATCGGTGGAGCAACTACAGGAAATGGTGGACGGAAACATCGTGTACAAAGTATAAGATGACTATTAACAAAAATAAAACAAAGTCAATGAAGATAGGAAGAAGAGAAGAAGCTATTCGGGTAAGGTTGTCATCGGGAGCGATAGAACAAGTGGACTCGTTCAAATACTTGGGAGTACGGTTCACGGCAGACAGAGATACATTCAAGATGGTGAGTGATAGAGTTGGACTTGGGTACGTTACCTTCAGAAGGTTGACAAAGGTATGGAAAGACCGAAACATCACGCGAAAACTTAAACTGCAACTGCTGAAAACAATAGTGATACCCGCAACCTTATATGGATCAGAATGCTGGGTAATGAAAAAGAGAGAAGAGAAGAAACTATTGGCATTCGAGATGCACTGTCTGAGGAGAATATTGAATATAAGATGGGAGGATAGGGTGACAAACCAGAGAGTGAGGGAAATGGCTGGAGTGGAACGGAATATAGTGGAGAGAGTGCACGATGCACAGAGGAGATGGTACGGGCATGTTGAGAGAATGGAGGCGGAGAGATGGCCAAGATTGACGCTGCATGGACGAGTACACGGAGACCGCCCGAGAGGACGACCGAGACGGACATGGCTGCGGGGGTTCGGCGAGGCTAATGAAGGTTTAACGACCAGAGAGCTGGTGGATCTGGCAAGGGATCGAGACGAGTGGAGGCAATACCGACATATCAGATGGGACCCTACCTGAAACCTCAGAAGGGACATAAGTCAAGTAAGTCAACCAAAGGCTTTATATATATATATATATATATATATATATATATATATATATATATATATATATATATATATATATAAAATGCAAAGAACGATGCTTGTTTAGAAGTGTGTCCGCACAAGAGGAGAGAAAACAAGCAATGAAAAATGAGGCACCTCCTGGGAATCGAACCCGGGATCATCCGATTGCCGGTCAAATATGCTAACCATTACACTCTTCTAAACAAGCGTCGTTCTTTGCATTATTTATACTGTGTGTCGTTTGCAATTAAAAGATGTGTGTGTGTGTGTGTGTGTGTATATATATATATATATAATTATATATATATATATATATTATATACTGCTTTATATATAACAGTACGAATTATCTTTCAGTATCCCAAGAACTGACAAACTGATATATGATAGAAACGCGTTCTTTGAAGAAGAACTACAAGGGGAAAGTATAACGGACTTCGACTTTACGACAGATGATATTATACAAGCTATATGGAAACCAAAAGCACACTCAGCGGCAGAACCGGATAAATGGGATGCCACACTGATCAAAAACTGCAAGAATGCAATCGCTGAGCCCCTACATTGGATATGGAGACGATCACTAGACACGGGAGAAATACCGGCATCCTGAAGAGCGCGAACATTGTCCCAGTATATAAAGGAGATCGATCCGAGGCCAAACACTATAGGCCAGTGTTGTTTACATCTCATCTCACTAAAATATTTGAAAGAATAGTTAGACAGAAAATCTGACTTTTTGGAAACTCAGAAAAAATTCAATGATAACCAACATGGGTTTCGGTCAGATAGATCATGCCTATCACAACTAATGGAACACTACAACAACATTATTGATGCACTTGAAAGTAATGAAAACTATGATGTAATATACACAGACTTTGCTAAAGCGTTCGACAAGTGTGACCATGGCATCATAATATATAAACTGAAATATATGGGAATAACAGGAAAAGTAGGAAAATGGATATATAATTTCCTTAGTGAGCGGCGGCAAGTCGTTACAGTACAAGGAGTATCTTCATCAGAATCAGAGGTCCTCAGCTCAGTACCACAAGAAACAGTATTAGCTCCACTACTCTTCATAATCATGCTAACTGACACAGATGAGGACGTTACCAGAGACAGCACAGTAACATCCTTTGCCGATGACACAAAGGTCAGTAGAAAAATAAGAAACCCAGAAGATATAGGCTCTCTACAAACCGACATGAACAGAATCTACAAGTGGACGGAAGACGACAATATGAGGTTTAACACTGAGAAATTTCAGCTGTTAAGATACGGAAAAAGAGAAGACCTAAAATCCATGGAATATTATACCCCAAATGGACAGGAAATTCAGAGAAATTCTAGAGCAAAAGATTTAGGGGTTGTAATGACTGATGATGCGAAATTTAAAACACAAAATAAAATAGAGTAAACAGAGCAAAGAGAACAACTGGGCAGATACTGAGAACCTTTAAACGAAGGGATTGGAATATAATAATTCCTCTACTGAAAACACTGATCATACCCAAACTGGAATACTGCTCGGTCCTAATATCCCCATATTAAAAAGAAGACATTAGACAGCTAGAAGGGATTCAGAGGAGCTTCACAGCCAAGATCAAGGGGTGCAAAGAACTAAATTACTGGGAAAGGTTACGCGAACTAAACCTATATTCACTGGAAAGGAGAAGAGAGAGATACACCATTATTTACACTTGGATAATAATGGAGAAACTAGTCCCTAATCTTACTTTGAACCCTGTAACTCCGCAAACAATGGTGGAAAGTAGAAAAGGAAGACTGTGTCGTGTTCCCAAATTAAAGGCTAGAAGGGAACATCCTTAACCCTGAAAGAAAATAGTTTTGTCGTGAGAGGACCAAAACTGTTTAATCAGCTGCCCAAAGACCTAAGGAACACAAATGGTGTTGCGCTGGACATCTTCAAAAGAAGATTAGACGCTTGGCTCAGAACAATACCCGATGAGCCGGGCGTACCTGGCTATGTGAGGTGGAGAGTACAAGAAACCAACTCACTACTTCACCAGGCCAACTCGAGAGGAGGGGCGGCGACAAGCTTGACCTTCGTGAAATGAGGAATCATCGCACGGAACCGTTGAAAGGTTGAAAGGAGGTATATAGGATCAAGTAAAGATAAGCACCCCAGCCTTCTTTAATTTGCCTTATAAGGCTAACTAACGAAAATATCACGACCTAACCTAACCAATCGTTAAGTCAACTGTACGCCCTTGACGATTGGCTAGGTTAGGTCGTGATATTTTCGTTAGTTAGCCTTATAAGGCTAATTAAAGAAGGCTGGGGGTGCTTATCTTTACTTGATCCGGTGTGTATATATATATATATATATATATATATATATATATATATATAGAGAGAGAGAGAGAGAGAGAGAGAGAGAGAGAGAGAGAGAGAGAGAGAGAGAGATTTTGAAGCTCCATGTTTGTCAATAAATATCAGCTAAAAAGGACTTTTTTTTTACTAAGAGTATGTTGAAAGATAGAGATGACTCTTAAGAGATAAACACGTACCCATTTGTGATATATCTTGGGAAAAATGTAATACATCTTCGTCGTGGTCTTCATCGTAATACACGTCGTCTAAATATTCTACCTCAATATATTCGTCGTCTGAACCATGCAGTTCTTCATCTTTTTCGACGTCTTCGTAGTCATCGTAAAGGTAATAAAAGTCGTCTCCAGTGTCCATCCTATCGTTCGCCTGGATGGTATCGTCCTCATCATCCAGATAGTAAACGTAAGCGTCATTCGGATGAGCATGACCTACGAAGCGTGAAAGAAAATGGGAGACATTTACTATGCCCACATAATCCACAAGACACTTTTATTGGCATTCTCTGTTAATATAACTTAGCCTGACCTCACTTAACTTGACCTAGTCCATTTGAACCAAATCTGACGCCCCTGGCATGTGTCAACAAAATGTCTTCTCGAGAATGTACCTAGCACTTGAACATATATACTTATACTTTAGGTATACTTTAGGTGAGTTTGAACGACGGTTCAGGATCGACCTGTAGTCGACCCCTCTGCAGCATCCCACCTCATTTTCGGGATTTGGTGAAGGAGGGAATTGCTCTCTGATCTCCTCCTGCCCTCGTAGCCAGCCACGCATAGCTGGTCAGGGACTTTGCACAGGAATCTTTCCAGCTGGTTCTTGAAGTTATTCAGGTCGGTGCGACTCGTATTCTGAGAGTATTTTCCATCCTCGTTTTCATGGCCTCTTGTCCAACCGCAGCTGGAACCGTACAAAATCTGCCTCTTCTCTCATTCCAGTTTGTTTCTATTTCATTTCTAAAGTTAGGGACAGAGCCCTCAAGTATTTTTCATATGTATATTATTATGTACCGCTCGCGCCTTCTTTCAAGAAAGTAGAGTTCCAGGGATTGTAGTCGAGAGAGTAGAATTCCAGGGACTGTAATCGAGAGAGTAGAGTTCCAGTGATTGTAGTCGAGACCAGTAGTCTTCACCTTCCGTAAAAGTCCTTTGTATAGCATCAATGTTTGCAATGTCTCGTTTTCTGTGCGGGCTTGTGAGTACTGAGCAATACTCAATTATTGGTAGGACAAGACTCTTCCATAATTTGAGCATGATGTTTGCTTTTCTGCTTCAGAAGCTCCTCCAGATGATTCCCATTATTTTTCTAACCGTTGTAACTTTGATTTTATAGTGCTCTCTGAATTCTGCATCCGACGACATTATTAATCCAAGATCCCTGACTTGTGGATTTGGTGCTATCTCTTTGGCTTGCAGAGTTTTGTACCCTTTTTTCTGTAGCTCCTTGTTATTACCATATCTTAGAAGTTGGAATTTTTCTTCGTTGAACTTCATATTGTTGTCTTCTGTGCACCGGAATAATGTTTCAATGTCATTTTGTAATTTTCTTATGTCACCTTCGTTCAATATTTCCTTACATATCTTTGTGTCATCTGCGAAGCATGATACAATACTGTCTTTAATATCTGCATCAGTATCTGCAATCATTATTGCGTTCTTTGCATCAAGAAATTAAATATCCACCTTCCTATCTTTCCAGTAATTCCTGTATTCTTAAGTTTGTGTGCTATGATTCCATCATTCCATGGTCATATTTATCGAAGGCTTTACCAAAGTCCGTATATATTATATCTATGTTTTGTCCTCGACACAATGTTTCCAATATTTTCTCCTGGTGGTCTAGTAGCTGTGATAGGCATGATCTTCCAGCCCTGAAGCCATGTTAATTTGGGTTGTATAGGTCTTTTTCTTGTAGGTAGTAGGTAGTTTTGCCTCTAATTATACGTTCAAAACACTTTAAAAGTGTGAGGTCAGAGCCACTGGCCGATAATTCTTGGGCATTACTCTGTTACCACCTTTAAATAGGGGAGGGGCAATGTTCGCGTTCTTTAAGGGGAGTGGAATTTGTCCTGTGTCGAGTGATTTCCTCTATAGTAAGTATACCGGTTTGGCAATAATCTCTCTACATTTCTTCAGAAATGTGGCACTCCATGTGTCTGGCCCTGGCACTGAATTGTCTCGCATCTATGATAAGGCCGTAATTACATCTCCTTCCGTGAACTCGAAGTTCATTAATAGGTTTGTGCTGGAATTTGTTCTTGGTTTATTTGTATCTATGTCGAAAAATTCGTCTGGATTTTCCACTTCCATCTCGGACTACTGTGTATATAATGTTATAATGTTTCAGACAAACAAAGACCCTAGGACCCACTCATGGCTGGTCTACCTAATTTTGGTTGAAATTGTGTATTGTGCATGTCCTCCATGGTGGCGGTGGGGACCTACAATTTTACGTGGGTTCCGAACCACAAAGCCTTAATTTTACTACCTTAAACTATACCCAATCTATCAACATATGCGTCTAATCGATTTTTAAACATGTTTATAGACGTGCTACTAATTACTTCTACCGGCAAACTATTCAAACTATTTACTATTCTATGCGTAAAAAAGTTTTTGCCAACTGCTGTCTCGAACCTTCTACTTGTCAACTAACACCCATTATTTCTAGTCCTATTATATTGTGATATTTCGAAAAAACTCTCTATTTACGTTATCGAACCCATTCATAATTTTAAAAACCTGGATTAGATCACCCCTTAACCTCCTAGACTCGAGTGTAGCCAATTTTAACTCCTTAAGCCTATCCTCGTACGACTTTGACCTAAGCGACGAAATCATCTTAGTTGATCGTCTTTGAACTCTTTCGATTTTGACTATATCTTTTCGCATATGCGGATTCCAAAATTGGATCGCGTACTCCAAATGGGGTCTAACTAATGATTTATAAAGAGGAATAATAATATCGTGCGATTGTAATCAAATTTCCGAGCTATAAAGCCTAGCACTTTATTTGCCTTATTGACCGCTGCTGTACTTTGTTTCGCCACTTTTAAATCACCAGTGACGATAACTCCTAAATCTTTTTCCTGCTATACGCTTGCCAACTCCTTCCCTGACATACTATTCGCAAAATTACCGTTATGTGAACCTATATGTAAAATTTTGCACTTATCGACGTTAAATCTCATTTGCCATGTGACTGACCAATCAACGATTTTGTTCAGATCTTCCTGCATTTTACCTTTATCTTCGTCATCAATCGCCCTACCACCCAACTTCGTGTCATCCGCAAACTTTGAAATTGTACTGAATAGGCCGGCATTTAAATCGTTAATATATATAAGAAAATGCAAGGGGCCCAATACAGAACCCTGCGAACGCGTTCACTACATTAGCCCAAGACGACTCAGCTCCATCAACGACCACCCTAGGTTTCCTACCTCGCAACTACTCTTTTATCCAATTTATTATTACACCCCTGATTCCATGAGCCTTAGTTTTTTTCAACGAGTCTTTTGTGCGGTACGGTGTCAAACGCTTTTTGAAAATCTAAATACATTACATCTACCGCCCGATGACTATCGTAAACTTCAACCACGCTTTGAAAAAATTCTATAAGATTAGTTAAGCAAGATTTGTTCCGCCTAAAACAGTGCTGCGTATTTCTAACCAAGTTATGCAATTCTAAGTGCTCGACTATACGATCCTTAATTATTGATTCCAGTCGCTTACCAACAACAGACGTTAAACTGATTGGCCTATAATTTCCCGGCGCACATTTATCGCCTTTCTTAAAGATAGGTGTTACATTTGCTATATACACACACACACACACACACACACACACACACATGCGCGCGCGCACACACACACACACATATATATAGGGGCCTATATATACACCCAGGGCCTATCAGAGGGGGGCTAGGAGGGCCATTTGGCCTGGACCTCAAGCTTAATGGGGGCCTCAAATTTAGAAACTTTCAGGTTTCAATGTAATGTTTTGCAGTGAAAGTAATAATTGGGTTTAGCTATGGGCCTCAAAAGCTGGAAGCGTCCCGGGCCTCTCTGAACCTCTGAGAGGGCCTGTATATACCTCACAAGGTGTACTGCTGAATACACAGAAGGTCTTGGAATAATCTTTTCTTCTCCTTGTGGGCTTGCACCATTAATTCATTTCACGTGTTTAATTGTGAAATTCATCTCATATACTATATATATATGGCACAAAGTACTGGCCCCAGTGATTATAATGTATGGCAGGGTGGTCCAACTCGGGGCACACGAGCCACATGTGGCTCACGGGACAATTTCTGTGGCTCACAAAGGGTTCACAGATCCTTATAAAAACTAGCAAATTTATACTTATACTTATATCAATATATTTATACAGTATATGGGGTATAATATTATCATTAAATTTGCATGTGTGGCACACAACCTTCATTAGATTAATTTTGTGGCTCACAGTGATGAAGTTGGACCACCCTGGTGTATGGTATGCCACACTGAAATTCAGGAATATGTATCGACAACGTCAGAAAACCTTTAACGATGATCCAACTATTAATTAATTAATTATATTATTTATGATAAAAACATTAACTATATTTTGCCATAAACCTAGTAAGCGAAAATTTAACTAAAATTTAAGACTAATTTCCCACACTGTATTGTCTCGCGAACTCATTTTTAATTTTTAATATACTGTACAACGAAAAACTGAAAATTCAACTCCACTCAACTAAATTAATTATTAACGGAAGGATAGTCATTGCGGATAATCACTTTCTTGGCATGGAACTTTCAAGGTCTATCAAGGTTTACCTTTCCCATCGATGAGATCCACATTCAAGATATAAACGCCATCTAGTGTGTCATCTTGTTCGTCAAAAGTCTCGTCGTCACTCCGTCTGCTTGAAAATAAAGTCACGGGAAATCATAATTGAATTCTTTTAAAAGTTTTCGAATAGGAAGCGTAAATATTAATTAGAAAAACTTTGTTAAGTCAATGCAGTTTCGCACAAAAAAATATAAAACGTGCAATATCCCAAACAAATTTCTCCACAGTATGGGAGGGAGTGAGTGTCACCCAAGGATCACTCGACCTAGAGCATTAACGGGGTGAGTGGGCGGACCAACCCAACCCAGACGCCAGCAGCAGTCGGGAGCGAAGCAAGAGCCCCACAACCCAGAGTTCGTTACCGAAATCATTGAGCTGACGGGAGATCACAAAAACTATATTTCATTCAAAGAATATATAGTTAACTTTCTCACGATCAATATACTTCGTTAATTCAATGATTACGATAATCATGTTTTGTGTTTTTGTTTTTTTCTGATAAACTAAGTTGTTACATTAACCATTGGTATTGTTTGTCAAGTAATTTGGTTTTATCAACCAAGTATCTTTTACCGTGTTGTCCTACATGAAGAATTTATTTGGACACAGTCGCTGTATCAGATATCAGTGTCCTAATTAAAAGGGTAATATATACATTATACAGTGTGTGTATATATATATATATATATATATATATATATATATAATTTAGGTGTTAATAAAATGACTAATGAGTAGTTTATAAAAGAGACGAATATTTTAATTATTTTCCTTTATTAAATAATTATTAAATAATAAAGTAAGTGAGAGCAATATTTTTACGTTAACTTAGTAATAAACATCATCCCTTAACAGTAACGTAACACTCTCATACTAATCTGAAGAGCGAAAATGTTGCTTAAAATCTTCAATATCAACAGAGGTTTGACAAAAGTAAATAGACACCACGATAATTGTCCTCAAGAACAAATGCCAAAGCTAATCAATGGAATGCCAGAACGAGTGTCACCTTTACATAATGGAAAGGGAAAGGAACACGATTCTAAACATATTGATTAAATAAATCTCTTATTGTTTATTGAATTTTATTATCAAATCAAAAACTCGAGAAAAACTGATGATGTCTATTTACTTTTGGCAACTCTCTGTTCAGTGAATGCAAATGTAAAACAAATCTCACTTGACTAATTGCATCCGTGGTCTTCTCACGCTTCCTGTCCTCCTTGGTAAATATCTCCTATCGTAAAGAACTTCGTCAGGAAATTTCCCTTTCCTTCTCTGGTCTTCCGCAAAAGGGTCTCTGATTCGACTAAAGAGGTGTCCCGCGCCTGGATGTGTTGGTCCTGGGAACCTTCTTGGAGGATAAAACGGTCTGAATCTTTCCCGCGTACCTCTTATAGACGCTGAGGATGGGAACATCTTTTCATTACCCATTGGCCCTTCCTCCCTAAATGTCTTCCTTACTGGAAAAGAGGGAAGCCTCATCGTTGGAGAAACTAGAGGATCTACAAAAATTTCTCTGGGTCTGTTATGGCTTCTTACGGGTAACTCACTCAAAGGATCTTTGAAAGGCGTTAAAATTTCTGGTTCGACGAAGTCGTGTGAAAATCTTTTATTCATTTCTCTCATACCTTCTTCAGATGGATCCCACGAGGAAGACCACTGTCCCCCGTTATTGGAATTCTTCAAAAAGTTCCTGTCTATCGCTTCAGAACGAGCCAAAAGGGACTGGTACGCTTTTTTCCTACAAAAATAAAGGATGAGAAAATTATAAAGAAAAGTATTCTTAGCGAGTCGTTACGAAAGATTAAATGAATCAGCATTCGTTGTACGCTCTTATTTTTACCTTTTCCCGAATAATTACGTTATTCATTTAAGTTACGTCTTCCTTATTTCTCCGTTCTTTCGTCATTCATGGTCTATTTTCCATAACATATGCGGTGAACACAATGCTTATATACTGCAACTACAAACGCTCACCATCTTTCTCACGAGGTGTATTGCTGAATACACACGAAAGACCTTAGAATATTTTTTTCTTTTTCCTTGTGGATTTGCATCATTCATTCATTTCACGTATTTAAGTGTGAAATTCATCCCGTATATATTATATATATATATATATATATATATATATATATATATATATATATATATATATACACTAGCTGTTATGCCCAGCGCTTCGGGTGGGCTGATTGTATTAAATTGTAATTATTCAAATCGTTTTTTATTTTTCGTCGTTTCACTCTTTAGCTTAAAAATATTATACATAGGCGTACGAGCCGGGAGGCTGGGGGAGGGGGCTGAAGGGGGCTGAATTCGGGCAAACTGGCTCAGCATTCGGGCAAAATGAAAAAATTAATAGCTTGTAAAAGTTGGAGAAATGCTAGCCTTATATCAGCCCTCCGATGAAAACTGCGGCAGAAGTCGTCGAAAGTATGTTTCAGTATGGTCTAAGTGAATTACTCCCTGTCTTTTCCGAGATTGCAACCACCCTGGCATCAATTCCGGCCACTTCATGCTCAGCGGAAAGATCTTTCAGTGGATCTCCGCACAACAATGGGACAAGAGCGTTTAAGCAGTGTTGCTGTCATAAACATTGAACGAGCGTATGATAACAGAACAATTGAAAATGACATGGATAAAATGATCGCCACTTTCGGTAGGCGAAAAGGGCGCGACAAATACTTTTTCCAAGTTTTTCATAATTTTAGTTTGTAAATAGCAACAAACTGAAATTGCTTATTTCGAGAATTTTCCCTTATGCAGGAAATGGCTTTATGTTTCCATTGTTATGCTGATGTGTTTTCTTTAATTTCTCAAAAGATACGTTGTTTCAACTTTCATTTTACATTGTGAGCACAGTGGGTGCTACTAAATTTATTTAAGTTGTGTTCGCTCACAAGTTTTCATTATCTTTCTTAGGCATAAATAAAATATTTCATATAGTCTTATGGCCTATTAATCAAAATTAACTAAGTACCGGTAAGGATTACAATACATCATGGAAGTTACATAAAAAAAAGAAAAATCATACAATTAATTTTGCAAAGCATGACACGTATTGCTTCTAATGGAGCACTAACATTACCAAAGGATACGTGTCATGCTTTGCAAAATTAATTGTATGATTTTTCTTTTTTTATGTAACTTTTATGTAACTTTTATGTAAGTTTTTTATGTAACTTTTATGTAACTTTTGTGTAACTTTATATATATATATATATATATATATATATTATATATATATATGTGTGTGTGTGTGTGTGTGTGTGTGTGTGTGTGTGTGTAAGTAAGTATTTGGGTCAAACTATTACCAGCTCCTTGAGTGATGACTCGGATATAAGAAAAAATCTCGAAGCCTGTGTGCTAAAGCGAATATGACCAGAAGGAACTTTCGATTCTGTACAAGTGAAGCTAAAGACACTCTCTGTCGTACTTTCTGCAGTAATATATACGGACAGCAACTCTGGGTGAATTATAAAAAAGGTTCTGGCAGAACCCTAAATTTGCTGTACAACAGGTCTTTTAGAGTCCAGAGGTCGGGGAACAGGGGTAAATTACCCCAAATGGGGTAAATTTAAAAATTTTGGGGGTAATGCGTGCGGTATGAGAGACACTTCCCTCACAGCCTCAGTCGTGTGTATGGTATCATGAAACGAAGAGGTGCTTTTAGTGCTTGACACTTTGTGCTGATATTTTTTTCGTATATTTTTATTTTATTTTGTTGCATAAATGTGGCGTTATTCTAAATTTTAGAATATTACGAATTTACGTCCTGATTTTGATGTTGTTGTATCAAAAATGAAACAGCATCATTTTTCCAAAACCTGAAGTGGAGATGTTTTGAATGAAATTCTTCAGTTCTTCAATCCTTTTTATTAATTTTGTTTGTGTGCTATTCTTATGCCAGCATGTGTGGCTTTTTTTTATTTCTCCATAATAATGGATCCAATAAACATTTTTTGAATTTGAATTTTTTGTATACTATATGCAACAATTTTAAGAGCAATTGGTTTGTTTTTGTTTACTTTGAAGTCTGGGGGTAATTTCATTTTACTCAAATAGATTTTTGGGTAATACCCAAAAAAGTTCCCCGACCCATGTTTTAGACTCTTCCATAAATTACCCCCCGAGATGCTCAGCTTCGCAAATGTTTGCTACCCGCAATGTCCCGAGCTTCCCGGAGGTAACAAGACGTGCTCAATACAGTATAATGCAAAGAATTAAAAAATCAACCAACCCGATCATCCAAGCTATCCATGAGTCCTGCCATTTATCCTCTAAGCTATGGACTTCTTGGTACGAAAATGTCTGTCTGTAGCTCCACTTAACTTCGACATTACAGTATTATTTCTAATCAATTGTATATATTTATATCCTTAGTATATGAACTGTCATTGTATTAATAATATTTGTCATATGGACTACGTATAGTCTGCCAATAAACCTTTTCATTTTCATTTCATTTTCACATATATATATATATATATATATATATATATATATATATATATATATATATATATATGTAGCGGATCGACAAGAAATAGACCAACAAATCGACAGAAATACTTTACTTCCACGCTATCATCAAAGAACTTGGAAAACACACGTGGGCAATCAAACAATGGAAAGTCTGTGTCTTCCCAAGAAAGGCGCGAATGAAGCCTTTGTAAACTAAAGGACACGCGGACCAAGCGTCTTACGATTTGGTATAGTCCTACGTCACCAGGGTATAAAAGCGAGCTTCAATTTGCTTTCTTTCTCACTCTCACACTCGGACGCACGTCATCACGTGAGCAGCGCGTCCACCAACCGCTTTCCGGCCCCCTGGCCGAGGGGCCGTGGCCGCTACTTTCTTCAGGGCCTACAATTTGTCTTCACGTAAGATCTAAAGACCACCTGCAGAAGCAATCCAACGAGGCCCAACCGGAATCACTTCGGGCCTGCGGTTTGCCGGGTCGGCCTTCAAGTTTCTCCACGTTCCTCGAGAGATATATTCAGCATTCCCAGGCCTACGCCTGCACCTCACAAGGCCAGCCTGCACCTCGAGAAGTAACATCACCTCAGGCCTCCACGAAGCCTACATCCATCATCTCAAGAGGCTTAACGAACAACGACAGCTCGAATCTGCGTAATAGGTTCTGTCTTCAGCCTGTCTTCAAGTTTTTACATCGCCCTAAGCTAAGTACATCATATTCGTAAGTACCTCAGAAACCTACATTAGCCTACCGCCGAACGGTAGGCTATACTCCCAAAGTGTGTAATCACGCGTCCATTGACTCCCGTTAATAACGCAGTAGGCCTATCATCCAATTCAAGTGTCAATTCAATACCGTTTATTCCGCGTACCATCCGTCATTATGTTCAAGTCATATAAATGTGTGTTTAAATAAATGTTCTCTTGACGTAATCACTTAACATCACATAATGTCCTTTATATAAATGATATTTGTGCAAGCATTTCAATCCATTATTATTAGGCCACATCAATTATTCTATGTGCATCCATGCAATCATTTAGCCTACTTAATCAGTGTCATGTTTTCCATTCAATGTACCAAACGCACGTGCATTCTTTATATCATTAACTAGGCCTATTCAATGTTCTATGTTGCATGCCATTTACATACCATCGATGAGTATTACATTATTTATTACGTGTCAATTAAGCTATTAACATTTCATCTTATTAGCTAAGCCTATGCCATAAGCATAACGTAAAACTACCAATTAATTACTGTCAATTCTTTGTTATATCACAGTGAATAAAATAACGGATTTATTTTCATAATAAACTACAAAAGTAAGGTGTCTTTCATAACCTTAATATTAATTTGCTTGAGCGTAAATCAAGCTGGTGACCCTCGCTGCCATTTCGGTCACTTCCAATAGTATGGTGGACCTAATCAAATAACCATTCATTCCAATCGGTGATACTGTATTACATCATAAATTATTAACCCAGCCTATCATTATAAAGCAATCAGTCATTGCCTTAATCAATCGTTGCATACAATTAAATCATTATCACCTTAAACGGCTAAAACTAGCTCCACTATATATATAATTACATTAACTATCTAATTTCGGGCATTCTTTGTTGTAACTTAAAAATTTGGGCAAATTTGTATCACACCCCCAAAAAGATTAGGTGCCGTACACCTATGATATTATACATATATGATATTTGGTCAATAAAACTATAGAAACTAACGCAGCCATGAAAATCTTGAGCTTCACATTGTGTCAAGATTTGTGAAGCTCAAGATTTTCATGGTTGCGTTCTTTTCTATAGTTTTATTGACCAAACAATTGAACCTCCAGTAACAGGTAGCTAGAACAACCTGAAAAAAGTGTTAGCAGCCGACGAGGAAGCTTCTAACAGTGGCTGCATCCTCCAGCGCGGGACACGTCAACGCGAAGAAGAGGCGACGTCAAACCAAAACATCAACGCGCTGGTGGCCAAACTTCCTCAAATCTCCGTGTAGCGGGCTGTCTACGGTTGGCCAGACTGGCAGTCGACGGCCTGTTGCGTGGCACGGTCAGAGTGCCGATCGGCTCCCGGGGCCGGACCTATTCTCAGCGTGCTATTTTTTCAATTACAGGGAGCAATTGCGTGCTCCCCGAACTACTCTTACTCTCTGGCGACATTAAGACTAATCCAGGCCCCACTACAACTTACACATGTCACCATACACAAAGACATAGACACAATAGCACCATGAGACACATACAGAAGTATAATATTAACATATTACAGTACAACGTAGATGGCCTCACAAACAAAATCATGCAGCTTAGGGAATTCGTACACAAACAAAACATTCACATAGCCCTTATACAAGAAACAAAACTAAAACGCACACACAAAACACCCACCATCCCTGACTTCACGGCGATCTGTCGAGATCGTACTGGGGGTAACGGGGGTGGACTCATCACTTACATACGTAAAAGCATTAGCTACACTGATGCTACCCAAAACATTACAAACACAATCCAAGCAGATACACGATAGAAATACAGGCAGTTAACATTAAAACACGCGCAAAACACAATACCACACTAATCAACATTTACATCCCACCAGATAGTTCACCTCAGGTGCCAGCCAATTACAATCCACAGTTACACAATCTGGCCTCTCTCACTAATGTCATCTTAAGGAGGAGACTTCAACGCCAAAGACACTAGTTGGTACTTGCACAACCAAAGCAACAGCAGAGGCGCCAACATAGCCACACAACTAAACAGCCTCTTCATTCTTAACAATACAGAAGAACATACACACATACCACATCAAGCAGGATACTCAAACTCCTCCCCAGACATAACGTTCTGTTCCCCCTCACTAGCAACACATACACAATGGAGAACAGAAAAACAACTGTCATCAGACCACCTGCCCATCATCATTACAACACATTCTACACTCTGCCCCAACAACCTTAGGCACACTTACAGAAATTACAAGAAAGCTGATTGGGAACAGTTCAAAATACAGACTGAGGAACAATTCACCACATTAAACAGCACACCCATTATAAACATCAATCCAACACTCAAGACATTTAATCAGATCATCAATAATGCAAACAAATACATACCGAAGGGCAACATTAGGAAATACAACCCAAATTACACTAGAGAAATAGCCCACCTTATAAGGCAACGTAACAACCTCAAATATAACACACAAACCCCACACACAGAAGCCATAAAACAGCAGATACAACATTAAACCACTCAACAGATACATCCAGGCTATACAAGACTATAAACGGCATTACCCACTCTAACAGCGGCATTCACACCTCACACGCGGCTATCTGTCGCAGCCAAAATAATATCCCAACGTACACACAACAAGCTAACATTCTAGTTAATCACTACGCGAAGATAAGTCACTTAAACAGAGACAACAACCAAAAAAATGCAGACAGACAAACAGCCAGACACAAGAAAACCTACAGACTCGACACAACCATTACACCCTTCAATACAGACCAGACCACCAAGATCATCAAAAACATTAAGAATTCGAAGGCTACTGGACCAGACAACATATCTAACATACACCTTAAACACTTGGGCCCACAAGGAATACTAGCTCTCACAAATATCAGCACATATTCATACCAACACTGTATTATTCCTGACATATGGAAACAAGGTAAAATTATTACACTACTCAAACCAAACAAAAATCCAATAGAACCAGCTTCCTATAGACCCATTACTTTACTATGCACACCTTCCAAAGTAACAGAAAGACTAATCTTACAAATCACCAACCCACACATTCCACTATCGCCTACTCAACATGGATTCAGACCTCACCACTCAACCACGACATTACTCACTAACCTCACGCAGCACATCATGGATGGCATCAACTCCAGACGACCAGCTCAACGTACACTATTAGCAACAATAGACATTAGTAAAGCATTTGATGCTATCCTACGCTTCCCTCTCATAAACAAAATACTCAACACAAACCTGCACAATAACACCAAAAGGTGGCTGAGCAACTATCTTTCAGGAAGATACTCACATGTCACATTTAATGGCAAGTCATCTAAAAACAAGCTTTTTCCGAACGGGGTCCCTCAAGGCTCTGTTCTCTCACCAACACCCTTCAACTTATACATGCATGACATTCCAACACCCATAGATAACAAGCTTACCTTATCATCATATGCAGATGACATCACTCTAACATCCACCCACAACAACATCGACACCGCTACAAATAACCTACAAACATACATAAACAGTATACAAGACTGGCTCACACACAATAGACTCAAAGTAGCGCCCACAAAATCAACCATCACCTTGCTTACAAGCAACACAAAAGAATACCAGGTAATTCCACAGCTTACACTAAACAACATCAACATTCCACACAATCACAGGACCAAAATACTTGGGGTCACATACAACACATCATTATCTTTTGCAAACCACATTCAGGATATTAAAAACAAATGTACGTCAAGACTTAACACGCTTAGGGTACTAACAGGCACAAACTTTGGACACCAGCAGGAAACAACATCACTCATATACAAACAATATATTCGCTCAGTTATGGACTATGCTAGCCCATGCTGAGCACCCATTATCTCAAACACACACATAAACACCTTACAGACAATGCAAAACAACGCACTTCGTATCATTACAGGATGCACTCAAACAACACCAATATAACACCTGCACACAGAAACAAAAATACTGAAAGTTAGGGAACATTTAGACATGATGGGAACACAATTCATGGCAGCAGCGACAACTAACCCACAACACCCTTGCCACTACATGTACAATCACGCACCGACACCTCGCACCATTAAGGTAACACCAGAGAGACATTATAACCAAATACTCCATTCCATACCACGCCCCACAGACATCACACAGTACAGAAAACACATACACACCCACCTAACCCACAAAGCACTGACACGACTCGGTCCGAATGCGGTCCTAGGTGCGAAGCCGCCACCCATTAACAGGTCAGAGATCAGCCTGAGCAGCACGGATCGAGTTAACTTAGCACGATTCCGATGTGGACATCACCCCAACTTACTAACATATAAACACAGACTAGACAACTCCATAGACGACACCTGCCACCTGTGCCAGGACACACCACAAACAATTGAACACATTATGACAGACTGTACCGCTCTGGCACAACAACGAACACAACACAACATCACTAGTGCGCTGAACCTCTGGTCCACTCCGAAGAGGGCGATCGGTTACCTGCGTGCCGCCGGCTTGCTCGATCAGGGTGGGCTGATCGGCTAAACAACAACAACAACAACAACCTCCAGTAATTGGGGGACAGCAGGCCCCTCAATTACTGTGGGATACGACGAAAAATAAAAAAGATTTGAATAATTAAAATTTAATACATACAATCCACTATAGTCCGAATTCGGACTATAGTGGATTTAATTATCCCAGAAGAGTTCCTTGTTCCATGCACGGTCTGTGTGTATCATAAAAAAAGTAATTCTTCTTCAACTGGTGATGAACTAAATGCAAAAGTCTCGCGAATGCGTTTACTCCTCTTTGTACTTCACAATAATGCTGCGAGCTGTTCCTATCTTAAATAGGTGTACTGGAAAAAGAACGATAATTTGTAAAACGATAAAATCTGTTGAAATTTGCGTCCAAAGAGTTGATTCCAAAATATAAAATAACGAGTAAAATAAAGTTCATTAAAAACGTCCTGACGCGAGAGACCGTGTGTCGTACCAATATTTATCATATTTATCGGTAAGAAACACGCCATTTCACGTCAAAACTTTTTGAATGAACCGTACATCCGAACGGATGTCACTTTATAACTGCATTTCACATTTCGATTTAGGACAAAAACTTGCTTTGTCATCCCATGGCATGCGAGGTTTGGCAAATGAAAGGTTCATACGAGTCTCTGCAAACGCGATCTTTTTTCTACCTTTTTTTTAGACTCTTACATAAATTACCCCCGAGATGCTCAGCTTCGCAAATGTTTGCTACCCGCAATATCCCGAGCTTCCCGGAGGTAACGAGACGCGCTCAATACAGTCTAATGCAAAGAATTAAAAAATCATCCAACCCGATTATTCAAGCTAGCCATGAGTCCTGCCATTTATCCTCTAAGCTATGGACTTCTTGCTACGAAAACGTCTGTCTGTAGCTCCACTTAACTTCGACACTACTGTATTATTTCTAATCAGTTGTATATATTTTTATCCTTAGTATGTCAACTGTCATTGTATTAATAATATTTGTCATATGCCAATAAACCTTTTCATTTTCATTAATTTTCATTTCTATTTAATAACGAAGGTGTGCAGTATTACGTCATTTTAAAAAGATACTGAATAAACTGTGACATAAGCGCAGTACTGTATATACTATCTATGTACTGTTTAAAGGGAAACCAATGATATAGTCCTGATATTTGTATTTTTTTTAAATATGAAATTTATATGTTAATTTAAAGAAATTTCGGTGACATACTAAAATGATAATAATATATTAAAGGTTTTTATTATTATTATTATTATTATTATTATCATTATTAATCGCAATTTTTTATATCAGTATTATTACATAAGTACTAATAATGTTTGGATTAACTTCTTTCGTAACGGCCAAGGTCACGCGACAAATGTTTTGCGTGAGATCCGAGACACGGGTTACTACATCATCTGGAGGCGGAAGACGGTCACCAATCCTACTAGTACCCAGGCACGTCATTTAACTTCGCTGATTTTACAGGAAGGAGTGTTTCAAGGTGGAAAGGACGTATAACTCTTCTTACCTACCGTATATAAACTGTTTAACTTTCGATATTTGTTGAGAAATTGGTGATAAACATCACATTTATTCGAAGTGTTCAAAATTTATTCATCACATTATTTTAGCAGCGTCCGTTGTTGCTCAGCGGGTAACACGTTTCTTCGTAATCGAAGCGAAAACATTGAGGTCGAGAGTTCGACTCCAGAAGTTGTTTGTTAACAGTAATCCAGGAGCCGGGCCACATTTGTCTGACCTGAGCGATGTGCCATTTTCTGGCCCTCCTCATGATTATAAACTCATGATTTTATTTTGCTCTCTCTCTCTCTCTCTCTCTCTCTCTCTATATATATATATATATAATATATATATAAAACAGTGTTTAATTAATATCATTAAACGTGGTAAAAATTGTAAACTATGAGCAATTGGCATCATTATTAAGGAAAATGTAAGGCTAAAATGAGTGAAGTTAAAGAAAGTGAAGCGAGTAAAAATAATGTTGGATGCGTAAAGGCGGTATAACAATATTTAATTAGTTTCAATTAATTCACGTTCTATTTTAAATACACGTGAATTATTGGTCCCATTCTCATTACTTTTCCCATATATTTTCTCTCATTTACTATGCGTGCATTTATTTAATAAGTAGGTCAGCGGAATGTAAGGGAGGAGCTAAATTATGCTCCGCCCATTAATCCTCCCCACCCCGAAAAAAAGCCCTCCAAATATTAGATATAAAAAGTACAAATTTGTTAATATATATATATATATATAATATATATATATATATATATCTTAGGGAGGTATTATATTCTTTATCTTGAAGAGTCTGGGTCGTGGTTGGATGAGGGATCGCCCTCCGCGCCCAAATTATGTACTAGCGACCCGTACATTTTCTAACAGGAAGAAAAGTCGTGAATCACTAAACTGGACGAATTACATTTTGTTAACGGGACATTTTATCGATAACTGGGTTAGTTTAGGTCTCGTTAGGTTACGCTACAAAAGGTTAGGTTAATTAAAGCATCGATGACGTAAATTATATATAGGTTCGCTGAACACCTTAAATAATATGTGTGTGTGTGTGTGTGTGTGTATCTTTTATGATCGTGACCTCATTCCAAATACATTAATTTAATTGTTTAATTTAGCACGACATTTTTCGAGGAATATAAATTATAAATTGTTCACTAATTGACATGATTCGTCATTATAATTCTTAACTGAAATGTCTCACGCATTTTCACATCATTTTTAAATAATAAGTAACAAAGGAAATATATACACACACACACCTTGTTATATATATATATATATATATATACACCTTGTTTTTTATTATATATATATATATATATATATATATATATATATATATATATATATATACACTTATAATGTTATAATGTTTCAGACAAACAAAGACCCTTGGATCCACTCATGGCTGGTCTACCTAACTCTAGTTGTAGTTGTGGATTGCGCATGTCCTCGGTGGTGGCGAAGGGGACCTACAATTTTACCTGGGTTCCGAACCACAAAAACCTTAATTTTACTACCTTAAACTATACCCAATCTATCAACATATGCGTCTAATCGATTTTTAAACATGTTTATAGACGTGCTGCTGATTACTTCTACCGGCAAACTATTCCACCTATTTACTATTCTATGCGTAAAAAAGTTTTTGGCAACTGCTGCCTCGAATCTTCTACTTGTCAACTTAAACCCATTATTTCTAGTTCTATTATATTGTGATATTTCTAAAAAGCTATCTCTATTTATGTTATCGAACCCATTCATAATTTTAAAAACCTGGATTAGATCACCCCTTATAGTCAGGGGGCTTAATCATATAATTGTTCAAATCATTCCAAAAGTGCCATTTTTGGACCACAGGTAGCTATGACCATACTAATTTGAATGTTTGCGGGAGCCAAGCTGGGCTCCCACTGTGGCGGCCATATTGGCCAAATCAAAATGGCCGCTGTCCAAAATGACATCCACTTGAGTACCAATACTAGTACAGGTTACATAGTTAACTTGATAAAAAATAAGAGTCAGCATCAACATCTTTTGCTATTAAACTTTAGTATATACGCAAGTACAATCTTCTTTATTCCTTTTACTCACAGTACTGCATCTCATGATAATGTCTATCCAATAGATGGCTGTTCACTGATTAATAGTCGTCATTGTTCAGGCAGCCACCCTCACACTTGCAGAGTGTCGTACATCGAATTCCAGCACTACTGCATTTGCAATTCCCTCTGCAGGCTTTAGTGCATCCGCAATGAGAAGAGCACATGCCTTACTGGCATCAGCGAGAGTTGTCCAGAAAGGGAGCCATTGGTTGCTGCGCTTGTCATATTCCCATCCCCATTTATCAAAAGCAGGGAGTGTCTGATGGCATGTGGTTGACTGCTTCCACACAAAACTTGCCTGCAACAATGACCTCTTGATATGCTGGAAGAGGGCAGCTTGGGTAGGTGGTATGCTGTCCAATGATCGACTGCCACTAGAAAACAGATGGTGCCTGGCTACGTTTACAGATGCTTGTCCACATGTTTTACTGTACATGAGCACAACAAACCTCTAAATGTGTGTCATTTCAGGAGATACTAGACTGAAGGACTCGGGGTCTTCAGTCAATTTGATCATGGTTTCAGTTAAGTTTGGTGTATTATTCCATGCAGTCCATGCTGTCTTCTCCTCACATCCAAGAAACTGAGACGTAGTGTCGCAGCCTGTTAGTGCATGGAACAGAGGTAGAGCCAGCGACTTTGATGGACCAAGCTGTGATTGAATGCTGTGCACTGGGATGTCTCGGTAATATTTGCCACTACCAAAACCAATCCAGAGTTCTGTTAGGTCAAGCTGTTGAAAGAAAGCAATGGCAAGAACGACTATGTCACTGTCAACAGTGCGGATGAATGCTTTCTTGTGACCCTGAGATGATGCGTGAGCAAGATGCAGAATGATCCGCGTATCTGCCTCTGTGTGGTTGCATGGTTGGAGCCCTGATATATCAAATGCTTTATTGGAGAGCACAGTTTCTAATTCAGTGCTGAGGAGGAGTTTTCCACCCATGTCAATCTTGATCAGCTGTTTACTGATAAAGACGAACAGTTCCTTCTTGTTTTCCACAGTTTTCAAATATGACTGCCAGTCTCGTTTGGGAATGGGTGTGGTACCATCACTATCTGGATCAAGTCGAGTACGTGCTCCTGAACCACGCCGCTGCTGTGCAAGTGATTTCAGACTGTCTTCAGGATAGGTATCCCACACGGCATCGACGCGCTCAACTGTGTCAGTCATCTGTGCTTTAATGAAAGGTATGATGTGTAGAGATACATATTCAGCAAATGTTGATGCTCTACTTGGACGCACAATGTGGACGATGGCGGCCATGTCATACAACTGAACTGTCACTTGTTTAGCAGGATTGGCAGATCCAGTTGGTGCATTGACACATGCAAGAATGTCTGATTTATTTCCAGCTCTGAGTGAACCTCGGTCTGAGAGTGAAGGGGGCTCTCGCTGATTCTCGTATGTGAAAAATTCTGTCATATCCGCATCTGGACGTGATTGTAGAGACAGGAATAGCTGAGTAATGAGCACTGTGTTTTGCTTCTGTACCCCCACTTTGCTACTCTTCTTGCGTGGGTCTGGCCGATTGCTGAATGTGTACACATTGTTTTTCTTTATAGTGTTTGATATAGGAACTGTCCCTTTGTCCAGCCTAGTCTTTACATACTCCTCATGAAGGGCTTGGCCAACTTCCTGTATCTGTGACAGTGATGCTGCTACTTCATTCTCCATAACATCGTGTGTGTCAAGGGCTACAAGCTCCTGATTTGTGGCCAGGAAGGGGTTGCCCAGTTCAGACACCACCTTTGTGAATGACTTGACATCCTTCAAAAACCTAGACTGTAGCCCAGGTGCTGTTTCGTGGTGGCCAGTTGGTCCTTCTGTAAGTTTCTGAGCATTCTCAAACTCTTCTATCATTCTGACACATTCAGGACCTGCCAACATGTACAATGCTAATGCTTCTGTTTTGTCATAGAGGTCAGATGCTCCACCACAGCCCTGCAGTACTTTGTTCATCTGCTCATGAGATTGATCTTTCGCGATGAGGCTGAATATACGAGCAGACTTTTGGACTGTAAAGTTCCCTTTGAGGTACTCTGCGTACACCTGTGGATGGCTTTCAGCAAGACCAACCATATCTCTGACATGAATCGGCAACCAGCGGGCATAGTTAGTGTGGTCCAGCACAAAGAACCATGGACATAGTTCATCACACACCTGGACATAGAGAGGGAAGTCACCCTCTCTTAATGAGCGCACAAATCGACACATCCATCAATAGCTCAAGCTCAATCACTAGTGACCAATATTTGAACATGTGAACATTTGCAGATTTCCTTGCACACCACATCTCATATGACTCACAAGGCCCCAGCACATTGGATGTGTATTGCAAGTATGCATTTTGCTTCAAATGAGAGAGGGAAACAAGTGACACTTGATGAGCATATCGTGTACGCTTTATGTGGTGATCATCGAGAGCTGACTGGGCACGTCCAGAGGAGAGGACATCTGCTTGAGCTAGAGCTGTGTCCCATCCGGAACCTCGTAGCACCTTGCCCATCATCAGCTGACACTTATCCTCTATATGTCAATCTAATGTAAAAGTTAATATAGTTGTTACAACCACAAATCTAAGTGCAATAATTATGTATCATGATTCAATTGACATAAAATGTACATTTCTTATAAAATATTATCAAATGTGGATATATACGACCTGACGTATATCTTGAATTAAAAAACAAATATCAGAACTGGGTTCTCTATACTCAAAAACATACAAAAAGTGTCATTATTTGCTGTTCTACTATGGTTGCGTTGTTATTTTATCGCCCAATGTCAGACCAGATGGCGGCCATCTTGGATTCGTCCATAATGGCCGCCACAGGGAGAGCCCATGTTGGCTCCCGCAAAAAAATGAATGCTTATGGTCATATCTACCCCTGGTAAAAAGATGGTACTTTTGGAACAAAGGGAACAATCGGGGTGATTTTTTTGGATTAAGCCCCCTGACTATTAGCCTCCTAGTCTCAAGTGTAGCCAATTTTAACTCCTTAAGCCTATTCTCGTACGACTTTGACCTAAGCGACGAAATCATCTTAGTTGATCGTCTTTGAACTCTTTCGATTTTGTTTATATCTTTTCGCATATGCGGATTTCAAAATTGGATCGCGTACTCCAAATGGGGGTCTAACTAATGATTTATAAAGAGGAACAATAATATCGCGTGATTGTAATCAAATTTCCGAGCTATAAAGCCTAGCACTTTCTTTGCCTTATTGACCGCTGCTGTACTTTGTTTCGCCACTTTTAAATCACCAGTGACGATAACTCTTAAATCTTTTTCCTGTTCTACGCTTGCCAACTCCTTCCCTGACATACTATTCGCAAAATTACCGTTACGCGAACCTATATGTAAAATTTTGCACTTATCGACGTTAAATCTCATTTGTCATGTGGCTGACCAATCAACGATTTTGTTCAGATCTTCTTGCATTTTACCTCTATCTTCATCATTAATTGCCCTACCACCCAACTTAATGTCATCCGCAAACTTTGAAACTGTACTGACTAGGCCGACATCTAAATCGTTAATATATTATAAGAAAAAGCAAGGGGCCCAATACAGAACCCTGAGGAACGCCGCTCGCTACATTAGCCCAACACGACTCCGCTCCATCAACGACCACCCTCTGTTTCCTACCTCGCAACCACTCTTCTACCCAATTTATTATTACACCCCCGATTCCATGAGCCTTAGTTTTTTCAATGAGTCTTTTGTGCGGTGCGGTGTCAAAAGCTTTTTGAAAATCTAAATACACTACATCACCCGCCCGATGACTATCGTAAACTTCAACCACGCTTTGAAAAAATTCTAAAGGATTAGTTAAGCAAAATTTGTTTCGCCTAAAACAGTGCTGCGTATGTCTAATCAAGTTATGCAATTCCAAGTGTTCGACTATACGATCCCTAATTATTGATTCCAGTAGCTTACCTACAGCAGACGTTAAACTGATTGGCCTATAATTTCCCGCCGCATCTTTATCGCCTTTCTTAAAAATAGGTGTTACATTTGCTAACTTGAAATTATCTGGTACGGTCTCCTCAGAAATAGATGCATTCAAAATCTTTGTTAGCGGCACAACAATGTTTTTTTTAATTCTTTTAGTTGTATTGGATATATGGAATCTGGCCCCGGTGATTTACGCATTTTCATTTTATCAATATAGCACATTACCTCCCTTTCACTAACCATAATATTATCTAAAGTATTACCATTGTCAAAAGGTACTATGTCTATGACCGTAGGGATATTCGTTACATCTTCGATTGTAAAAACTGACTTAAAAAATTCGTTTAGCAGGGTAGCCATTTGCTTGTTTTTCAGGAACTAGCTCTCCTTCAAAATTTTTCAGCGGCCCCAAGACACTCTTTATTGGATTCCTATTACTGACCTCTTGAAAGAATCGCTTGGGGTTTTCTTTCCGTCACGAGCTATAGAGATTTCAAATTCACGCTTGGACTTTTTTATTACACTTTTCGCTTCACGTCTTAGAGATATGTAGTTGTTTCGTAACCACAAATTGTCATTATCGCACTTACGTAGCCTATAAGCCCTATCTCTACTCCTTATAATATCCCCTACTCTAAAAGTAAACCACAAGGGCTTGTTATTTACTTTCGCACGCTTAATTTTGTACGGTACACATTCCTCATTTATAATCCTAAATACTGTTTCGAACGATTCCCACATTAGTTTTGCGTTGGAGATCCCCATTACGTTTTCCCAATTGACGTGTGACAATTTATTTCTAAATTTACGAAAGTCTTCGTGTTGGAAGTTAGGAATTTTAGTCGAGTTAGCTGGTTTCGAATGACTTACTGAGAGGACAAACTCTACCATATTGTGATCGCTATTGCTTAACGGTTCTATTACTTGAAGATCAGTGGTTAGCCTATCATCCATAGTTATTACTAAATCTAAAATACTGTCCAACCTCGTAGGTTCCCCAACCTTTTGAATAAGAAAGCTATCCTCGAGAAAATTAACTAAACGATTACCTTCCGCGTCTCCCTGCATTGTATCGTAATGCAAGTTGGCGCAATTAAAGTCACCCATAACTAAGGCCTGCTCATTACCTATTATTCTCTTAAGTTCACGATATAACGCTTCGTCCGTATCAGCTGTTTGATTAGGGGGCCTATATATAACGGCAACAACAAGTTTGAAATCGTTCAATTTAAGTTCTGCTATAGTCGAATCTATCAGTTCTGGAATTCTGTGCTTTACTTCTATAACGTTCGCAATATCATCTTTGATATACAACATAACACCGCCTTCTCGCCTACCTATCCTGTTTTTAACAAAAAGTCTATAACCTCTAATTTCATACTCCCCTACAAAGTCACGTGTTTCAGTGCTAAGCCACGATTCATTTATCGCAATTAAATCATAGTCTTTACAAGCAATTAAAGAAAAAAATTCGTTTATTTTATTTCGTAGGCTACGAGCATTTAAAGATAGAACCTTCAAATTTTTTGTAATTGCGACACATTCGCGAACGCAGGGGAAGTCTTCCTAAACGCGCAGCTCCAACGTCATTAAGGTGAAGTCCAGCCCCGAGGAACAAGTCCCTCCTGCCGTAGAAACTGTTCCAAAAATTCGCAAAATGCACTCTTTCCTGTTGACAAAGTGACTTTCGGTTATTGTTAATATAGGTCGCCTTGCTGTAGAACTCATTACGTTGGATAATTCGAGGAACCATATATATATATATATATATATATATATATATATATATATATATATATATATAAGTTGTGTGTCTGTCTGTTTGTAGAAGAACGCAGCCATAAAAATCTTGAGCTCCACATTGTGTCAAGATTTGTGAAGCTTAAGATTTTCATGACTATAGTTTTATTGACCAAATAATTGGGCCCCCAGTAATTCTGGGACCTATATAACTGTCTGTCCCACCCTAAAACACGGAAACGACTCCTCGAAAGAAAAAATTATTAGGTAAAAGTTGCTTAAAATTAATCAAAACCTACGGGAAAATTATTGAATGTCCGGTTAGGTTAATTGAATGCCCAGTTAGGTCAACTGTACGCCTTTGACGAGTGGTTAGGTTAAGTCGTTATATTTTCGTTAAAACTAACGAAAATATCACAACTTAACCTAACCAATCGTCAAGGGCGTAGAGTTGACCTAACCGGGCATTCAATTCAGTTATCTGTGATATTCTAACTTCGTGTTTTTTTCTTAAATTTCCGGGAAATACCGGGTACCCCAGTTAGTGCATATATATATATATTATATATATATATATATATATATACAGCAGGTCCTCGATATATGCGAGGGTTGCGTTCCCAGAAAAATTAACATAATGCGAAATCGCATAAAACGAATAGCTCTTTGAATAAGCTGCAGGCTGGTGCAAGAGAGGCATAGGCCGCATAAGAGGCCGCATAAGGCCGAATTTTTCGCGCAGATAAATTTAATTTCTGGTAGGAATAGGATCCTCGCATACTAGCGAAATCGCATATGATGAACTCACGTATATCGAGGACCTGATATATATATATATATACATTTTAACTGCAGACAACACACAGTATAATTAATGTAAAGAACGACGCTTGTGTAGAAGAACGTTCCGCACAAGATGAGGAGGGAGAACGAACAAATGAAAAATGAGGTAACCACCCGGGAATCGAACCCGGGATCTTCCGATTGCGGTCAGATATGCTATCCACTGCACCATGGGCCTCGATTAATCAGAAGTCGTAATTCTCTTACATACGAGCAGAAACCAATGCCCTGAGGGGGCACCTTCGCATGCCGTACATATATATATATATATACATTTTAACTGCAAACAACACACAGTATAATTAATGTAAAGAACGACGCTTGTGTAGAAGAACGTTCCGCACAAGATGAGGAGCGTCGTTCTTTACATTAATTATACTGTGTGTTGTTTGCAGTTAAAATGTGTATATATATGTACGGCATACGAAGGTGCCCCCTCAGGGCATTGGTTTCTGCTCGTATGTAGGAGAATTACGACTTCTGATTAATCGAGGCCCATGGTGTAGTGGATAGCATATGTGACCGGCAATCGGAAAATCCCGGGTTCGATTCCCGGGTGGTTACCTCATTTTTCATTTGTTCGTTTTCCCTCCTCATCTTGTGCGGAACGTTCTTCTACACAGAGTCGTTCTTTACATATATATATATATATATATACACACACACACATGTGTGTGTGTGTGTGTGTGTAGACAAATGATACATCTATTTAGGGAAGTATACCTCAAATGGGAACTGTGTTTGTTTCTCAAACAAGATATTTTAATTATTGTAATTATACAAACTGTATCGCGAGGAAGTAAAGAAGTTCATTTAAGATTTTGATGTATACACATCGCCTTTTCAATTGTTAAAGTATGATAATTTAAAAATGGAGCCGTGCCATAAGTGAACATCAAAGAAAAAGTTATATGAACAATGAATAATTTTACGAGCGAGGCCCGTGTTTAGGTTACAGACAGAACGTGTCGCGTGTCGAAAGAGTTTGTACATTGTTAAAGATTCTTTGAACAGTTGGTGCTCATCTTCGGCTCGCAAATGGAAGTGCTGATCATAATATGAGTACTGTATCAAATTTTCGCCAGACAAAGAAATAAGGCAGTACTTGTAGGTTATATCCCCCCCCCCCCCCCCCCCACCAATTTTGACAGAATATTTTCGTTAAAACTAACGAAAATATCACGACTTAACCTAACCAATTATCAAGGGCGTACAGTTGATCTATTATAACATTGTTTCTGGAATAGTGTTTACTATGACGCATAGATACAAAGTATAAAAATATATATTTATTAAAACATAAATAGGACAATTTTTTGTAACAGTAGTCTTGATCCCTGAAGCCAATTGTCCGTCCGTAAACCTTTCTTGGCGACAACCTCTAATCCTGCACCGCCATCTATGCTGCACCCCTACTGATAATACCATTTCATGCCCATTTCCACATAACCGCTTTTGGTGGACGATACCCTTTTCTTGCAGGAAAGTGACGCTTGATTTGTCATCGTGGCAAATAGCATGAAGTCGCAGTAAATTCATTGTGGCTGAAAAAGCAATAATTAAATTGTGCAAAGGATTGGTTTGAATGCCCAGTTTAACGGGCATTCAATCTAATAGATCAACTGTACGCCCTTGATAATTGGTTAGGTTAAGTCGTGATATTTTCGTTAGTTTTAACGAAAATATTCTGTCAAAATTGGTTGGGGGGAGATAACCTACAAGTACCAATAAGGCCCGTGAAAATGGAGTATAATGTACCTTGAAAACAGTCACACTAATGGAATACTTTCCAACATCATAAACGTACGCTTCGTGCCCTCATAAAATTTATATACATGACAAAGTTCTCACGCGTATTACTGTTGCGGGACTGTTTACCGCAAAGTCCGTTTCAGCGCATAAGGTAAGGTCTATTTATGAAAAACAGGCTTACTTTGCATGACCTAATTAAGTTAGCCAAACATATTGACGATGACCGGAAAACAGCACCATCTGTTGTTGAAATCGCTCATTTCTTTTCTTTGCACCCTTCGCAAAATTCACGCTCGAGTGCGATGCGAGTTCTTTAATAAATACTACTCGCCTTATTCAAATCTTCCGCGGTCTGTTTAATGTATTTAAGTTGCTTCAAGAATATTTTCAATTCTCACGTTATTTTACGTTAATAAAACAAATAATGATTATAATTCTTTTACGATAATAATATTCTGTTTGTTTGTATTCAAATTTATATTTGAATTATATCTCCATACAGAGAAGATTTGGAGCGAAAACTTTCTTGTATGAATTTTAATAAAGTATGTTCAGAATATTGAAGCCGCTTTTTTTAACTTATTTTTAGTAAATTTATTAAACAAACATTTACTATATGATCGTAATATTCTAAAACCTCGTAAGTGACTCTTACCAAGTTTATTTATTTCATATTTTCATTTTTAGTTTTAATTCGTGTTACCGCATAATCGTATACAAAAAGATTAGAATCTACCCGTTTCTTTCTCATCGTAACAATTAGGTTTCAAACGTTCGTAAACGTTCGATACATTAGAGTTAGACATTAGTTTTTATTCTCGTATAAAACTGGAAAATATCGCTAGCGAGCGATATACATTTCAAAACTGTTCCGAAACATAGATCATACTTTATCGGCGTCATCTCTCAAATCATACTCAAATCTTTCTGATTACCCGCAGATCAGGGCCCCCAGCCTTCTTTAGTTAGCCTTATAAGGCTAACTAATGAAAATATCACGACCTAACCTAACCAGTCCTTAGGTCAACTGTACGCCCTTGACGATTGGTTAGGTTAGGTCGTGATATTTTCGTTAGTTAGCCTTATAAAGCTAACTAAAGAAGGTTGGGGGCCCGGATCTTCAGGTGATCCAATCTTTTTTTCTTGGATAATGAAAAAGAGAGCAAGGGAGAAAAATGAGTTAATTTGATTATAACGATATATGAATATGTACGGAAGGCTGCGTCACGCAATATACAATTGGTGTTGAAATCTGATTTTGACGCGTTCGAGCGAATCCTCAGTCTGAATCTATGAAAAAAATCGGTTACTAGGCTAATTGCAGCTCCAGCTCGTTACCCTGCACACAGTGCACACTGCACACCCTGAATATGTGAAAAGGATCAATGCCTTTTGAACGTAAAATGAGCAATAAATGTAGTTCAGTGTGTCAGATACTTATTATTTCATGTTTAGTTGCAGTTAAAGGAATTTTTATCGATATACTTTTAAAATGAATTTATGTTACGCAGACATAAATTCACTAATACTGTAAATCGTATTTCCTTTAAAGGAGGATGAAAAATAAAAACAAAGGACCTTTTCCGTTCTATGGGCGACCTTTTCCGTTCTATGGGCACCACTGAAATGAGAGAAATTAATATTTTTTAAACTTATTTTAACATTTTATTAATAAAATAATGAGTACATTTTGAATAGGAGAAATTTAATTTATTTAATTTAACAGCGAGGAACATAAATAAAAACAACAAATATTTGTCGTTTCTTCAAAAATTTGACGATAATTTGCGTTGAAAATTGGACGAAGGCTATAAGCCATCTTATTCTTAGTTCGCGCAAAGACTAGGTTTTATATATATATTTTTATATATATATATATGCCCGGTTAGGTCAACTGAATGCTCGATTAGATTAATTGAATGCCCTGTTAGGTTAATTGAATGCCCGGTTAGGTCAACTGTACGCCCTTGACGATTGGTTAATCGTGATATTTTCGTTAGTTTTAACGAAAATATCACGACTTAACCTAACCAGTCGTCAAGGGCGTACAGTTGACCTAACCAGGCATTCAGTAATTTTACCGTAGGTTTCGATATATATATACAGTGTATATATATATATATATATATATATATATATATATATATATATATATATATATTAGGCCGGGTCGTAAATGGGAAATTTCTTTATTTCTTAAAAAGTACATTATATGAGAAGTTTCATTTTATCATCTTAACAAAATATTAAAATATCAAGCATGTGCTAACCCTGGTACCCCTAGCATATATTCCCCGCCTTTTTTACCCTCATATTTGCGTATATTTAAATAGAAAAAAATGTTATTTCTTAGAAAGTACACTATGTGAGAAGGTTTTTTATCACTTTAACAGAATATTAAAAATCAAGCATGTGCTACTCTACTACCCCAATCACATGCCCCTCCTCCCTTTTTTACTTTCATATTTGCATATGTTTAATGTTGTTATATGTTACAATTGTTACATGATAAGTTGTTTGTTTAAGGCTTGATAGTTTTATGTTTCAGATAAATAGAAATAATTTTCCAGATAAATAGAAATTATTTGCATTTGTTTTAATTATGATTTGAATTATTATAAATTACATATAATTTGATTTTACTTCTGAATATAAACTATGACTACTAGAAGCAAGTCCTCAAATGTAGCTTTTGGATATCCTACGGAATTCCCAGCAGCCATGACTCCTTCAAAAGCAGATGTGAGACGCTACCTTTTTGTGCGCTGTCGTGAAGAAGCTAAATCAAAAGGATCAGCAACTGCTAATGATTGTTACAGGGTTGTTGTTAAAGATATTGAAGACATTTGGATGAAATTTTCTTTTCCTACGACTAACACCAAAGATATCTAATTATCTATGATAATTATCTATGATAATTATCTATGATAATTATCTACCCCCTACTCTTTCCTTTCTCTCGGGCTAACCTTAGAGTGGATCTTAGGGTCTTTGTTAGCCTTAGCTTCTGTAGATCTGTAGATCTATCTTAAAGTCAGTCGACTAATAGAAGAAGCCTCAAAATTGAACAAGGTGCCGTTACATCGAAGAAATGAAAGTTTTGCCTTAGAAGTAGCTCAGTATAATGAAATGCTTGATATATCTTCTTGTGAATGCTATGATAAGGGAAGTGATAGGAAATCTTGCAGGTGTAAGGATAAAATACCAATGGCAGAATAGGAGTCTTTTGTGGATCAAAAATAAAGAAAAAATCAGTTAGGACCAATTGATCGCATAGCTAGTTCAACAAAGAAGAGATCTTTAGCAAGCGCCCAAGAAGCACAAAACCGTCAACTAAAAGCACAAGAAGAAATGACTGAAGCCACCAATGTTTTACCATCGAAATTTATAGAAAATACCAAAGAAGACATGGATGTAGATTCAAAGAATCAGGGTGTAGATTATGAGGCCGATTTAGAATTGACTGAGAATATTCGAACAGGCACTCCTATAAAAACCTAGCATTAACAGCAGATCGTTATCGTGTAAGTTGTAGAGCTGCAGCTGCAATAGTCAATGCAGCTTTAAAAGATATGGGGATCCTTAACCACACCAACATGCTTGAGAAAGAAATTAGAAAGAGAAAGAAATCGCATGGGTGAAACAAATACTTTTAGGTCTAAATCCGAAAATCTGAAGATGGAGTGCCTTGGATTTGATGGAAGGAAAGATAACACATTAACTAAAAGTGGAAAGATAAAAGAAGAACACTATGTTATTGTGAAACAACCTGGAAGCATCTATGTAGACCATGTCACACCAGATAATGGAACTGCTCGCTGCATAGCAGAAGAGTTGATAACTATTATTACAGACTCCAACAGCACAGATACTATTAAAGCTTTACTGTGTGATGGTACTCCTGTAAATACAGAAAAAAATGGTGGAGCCATAAAACTGGTTGAAATTCATCTTAATAGACCAGTGCAGTGGTTGGTGTGCCTCTTGCATTTGAATGAGCTGCCTTTTATGCACGACTACAAATCCATTGATGGTAAAACAACAGGTCCAAATACTTTTGTGGGTTCAATTGGGAATAAACTGAAAACAGATTTAACAAAATTGGAGGTAGTCAAATATTCTCGCGTAAAGGGAAACATTAAAGAAATTACAGCAAATATTGTGAAGGAGCTAAGCAGTGATCAAAAATATGTGATATGTGTCTGGCAGTGCAAACTGGAGACACTTCTCAAGATCTGTCCACTCGATCCCCAGGTACCCTTCACCATGCTCGCTGGCTAACTCTAGCCAACAGGGTCCTTCGATTATATATCTCAACGCCAAATCCCGATAAAAACCTTCAAGATATAGTCAAGATTATTATGCAGTTCTATGCTCCAGGGTGGTTTTGAATAAAATCTCATCCTAATGCAACTGATGGTGCATATAACTTTTGGCATTTAATGTGCTTGCTTCGAAATTTAGATGAACAACATAGATCAATCATAGAACAAGTATTAAAGAATAACGCCTCCTTTGCCCACCCAGAAAATATACTCATATCACTGGTAACTGACAAGAGACTAGAAATTAGGGAGCAAGCTATTCAGAAAATCATCCTTTCAAGAACAGGATTTTCAGGTACCAGAAACTTTGAGTTGCCTCGAACCCTCAATTTCCTATCTACTGACTACACCGAGATGATCGATTGGCAAAAAGAGATCATTACTCCTCCACCGCTGCTAAACACTTTTAGCGACGATGAGCTACTACAGGCTCGATGTAAGCCACTGGAGATAGCTTCCTTTTCATGCCACAGTCAAAGTGTGGAAAGGGCAGCGAACCTAGTAACAAAGGCATGTCAGGAAAGAATAGGATATGACAACCGTCAAAAGTTTATCTTAAACTCATTAGAATCAAGGCGAAAACTGCCCAAGTTTGAATGGAAGGCCCAATGGAATGAGTAAGAAACATATGAAATAAAATTTCCTAATAATATTGAAAATTTCTTCCCTTTTGATGTGATAAGGAACAATGAAAAAGTGAATTGAATTTTAGCACATTTATTATGCCTCTAATATTTTCTTCTGAATATATTGTTGTACTTAATTAATTTTCCTAATATTGTACATTATTAAATAAAACATTATACGTTAATAAAGATTTATGTCATCAAAAAACCTGAATGTAGAGCAAGTCTCGTATAAATTGAATATTCTTCAATATGGGTCAAAAAGTGAAAAATTGAGCCAGGGGTAGGAGGCTTTAAACAGCGAAAATAATTTATGAGGGGGTTCCTGTATTCCATTCAAACCCCCCTCACGATATGTACCTTTTCAATATAAGATTTCGACTCGGCCTAATATATATATAAAGTTTAAAAAAATATTAATTTCTCTTATTTGAATGGTGCCCATAGAACGGAAAAGGTCCAAAACAAACAACGATTTTCGAGATCAAAATGGACCCCAATCTTCTGTTTAAATTTAAGAAATAGTTAGTAGGAGGTCCAGAATCAGTTTCCTTGAAATTAGTCATGCCTGAATTTAAAACACTAAAAATGATTACGAATTCGATACTTTTTAGGTTATATATACAATAAAGAGAACAGCTCTTTGGGATTAAGAATTGTAGGTAATTTTTAACTTAGATGATGGAGCATGTAGCTAGAATTCACTGAACATGGGACGGAAACGTTTTCATATTAAACTTTAAATTTATGATATATGTCCCTCAATAATCCTACTATTATTATTATAATATATATATATATATATATATATATATATATATATATATATATATATTCATCATAATGTTAATTTTTACACCCTCGCATTACTTCCTTTAACAAAACTAAAGAATTATAAAATCATGAAAAGATATTTTTGAAACAAAAATTTACTTGTACATCCAAAGAGATTTCAATGCAGCTCGTAATGATCCTGGAGACTGATCTTCAGTATGAAAAAGTAAACCATTAAAATGGGTGTTCGATGATTCCATTTCATACAAAGGAATATACTCCTGCGAGTATACATCTTTTAGGTTATCGAAATTGTAATTTGGAAATCGATGAATCTCGAAGGAATCCATTTTGCTCTCGAAGTTGTTGAAGGGTAGAGGAGGAGATCTTTCCAATGCGATTCGATCCATATTTAGTCTTTTGTCGCTAGATTTTTGGTGATTCCTGAAAGGGATTGTTGAAGGGTTGAAATTCCTTCTGTCGTATCGGTTGCCCTCCATAAAGAAGGGAGGAGGGTTCCTACTAGTTTGAATCCTCGGGTTTCCTCTAGTCTGTTGTGGCCTTTTGATCTTCCTCTCCACGGGATACGTGTTCCGGATTTTGGAAGGGTAGCCGAAATCCATTCCATCAGTGCCAATCGGAATCGTTCGGGGAGGTAAGGCCTCATTTCCACCTCTTGGATAAGATGGAAATGGAGGTCCCCTTACGAAGGTGGGTCTAAGGAATGTTAAGGCCTCTTTCTTGGGTAGCGGAGGTACCACTTCGGTTGAGGTATTATTAATATCACTAGAAAGGGTTACATTTTCAATACGAACTTCGTTAGTTTGTACTTGAGACTCGCAAACGCGAACCAAACTCGAAAAAGAAAAAATACTTAAAGTCAACAGCAGCATAATGACGATATAAACTTCAATATAAAATTATAAATATTCAGTTAACGTCAATTTATATTCGGAATTTGACTGGAAATGCTTTGCTAACTTTGAATAATCGTTTCACTCTAATTAAGGATGAGACATAAAACTGTATTCATAATATCTCCCGTACTATCACACTTAGAGAACATGCTTATTATAAGAGCAGCACGTCGACCCTCCCCTTTCCCGGTCTTAGCTATACTGACTCCATAATCTTTGGCCTTTTTGTTTTAAAGCTTTTAGGCCGAGAACGAACAACAGCAGAATTTTAATAATAATACTGTATAACCTTCGTAAATATTTGAAATCTTACCTTTGTTAATACACTTCAAATACCATTTCTAAATAATACTTATTTAAGATATGCATTCAGGGCCGTAGCTAATGGTAATCTCCAGGGGAGGCTACTGGTAATATAGGGGAGGCTACATACAATAGTACCGATAATATATGGAATTCTTTGTAAAAATAAAACGCGTATTAAAGTTAAAATTTTATATATACGCATTTATTGGACGAGGTCAATTAGACAATTACAAAAGTGAATTATAATTGTAAAACTATTTTTGGTAAAGAACGTGTTAGAATTAGAATGGAGAAAGTTTAAACAAACGAAACATGACTTAGAGATTAGATACAAAAAAAACACAAATTGGTAATAATTACAAAATAGTATAATGTATTGCGGTAATTTTTCTTTTATTCCAATCTAATATTAAGATATTGAAAAATAAACAACACCAGAAACATTGGTTCCAAATTTAAAAACAAAATACAGTACTTGAGTACACTAATAACAAAATTAAAATTACTTCAAAACAGTCGCAACTTTCTGTTTTTGTGATCATTCAATTTTCTTAAAAGAATATCCATATTGATTGCTTTCGTGCGTTCTTTCTCAAATGTCAGTAGAACTAAATTTGCCGTTCGTTGGTGACGCTCAAAATTTTACAGGGGAGGCTCAGCCACCCCTGGCGGCCCCCAAGCTACGGCCCTGTATGCATTATACCTAAATTCTCAATACTAATTGTTATTTAGTTATTTAGTATTTAGTTATTTACTAATGTTATATATATATATATATATATATATATATATATATATACACCTTGGTTACTTTGATTTTGCTTCCGCCCAAATTGTTCATTCTGACGAAGGTCAAGCTTGTTGCTCCACTTTAGACCAACAGCTTAACGTGGAATCCGAACCACGATCCAACATGGGTAGTCAGAAATTGCAAATTTCTCGCCCGGACTCGATCTCACGACTCCCAATCAGCAGCAGCCCAGCGTCTTAACCACTAAGTTAGTCATTTCTCTACCAATCAATTTTATTGCACAGAAGGAAGAACAATATATATATATATATGAAAATTATTTCACGAAAGTAACACGTGAAAAATATTTATGATGAATAAAACCACGAAGGAAAGGAAAACGCAAAATGGTGCTCAAGCGCTTTCGTCTAATGACATCCTCAGGAACACTGAAGTAAAGAAAGAGTTCAAGACTATATACATGTTACAAATATAGTGTGTGTGTATATATATATATATATATATATATATATATATATATATATATATATATATATATATATATATATATATAATAATGTTCAGACCAACAAAGACCCTAGGATCCACTCATGGCTGGTCTACCTAACTGTGTTCGTAATTGTGTATTGTGTATGTCCTCCGTGGTGGCGGAGGGGACCTACAATTTTACGTGGGTTCCGAACCAGAAGAACATAAGAAATTTATGTAAAAACTGCCTGTACATTGGCAACGACCAATTTTCACAAAACTAAATCATTATCAATTTAAAAATAATTAATTATCGATTTAAAACTAAAGATAGAATCTCTGGATCCAGAGGATCAAGTCATAATAGACTACTATCCACAAATATGTTACAGTTGTTACACTCTATATCTATTTATAACCGACATGCAAATATATCAGATCCAAAGAATCCAGTCAATTTCATTACGGTATCCATCAATACCAGTACCTTGCCAACCAAAACTAAGTCACGATCCATATCGATTGCGGACCAAGTCAAAATTTACAACCATATACATTACAATATATATACTTAGGAGGAAAAGTGTAGGTGTGGCTATTAAGACTGTACAGTAATGTAGAAATATGTGTGCACCCATTTTGGGTCTCCCATTTAAAGGTGTTTGTGGGGCAAGTGAAGATCATGAGTTTTTCAATACTTCACAGTACTATGGGGGGCACCGCTCGGCAGAGGAATCTCTTTAAATAGGGTGTGTAAGGACAGAGAGTATCCCCTAACCCAAGATGCTGTCTCCCTATATCCCACAACACTTGTGTTGAGCTGTGGGATCTATCACCACAAAGCCTTAATTTTACTACCTTAAACTATACCCAACCTATCAACATATGCGTCTAATCGATTTTTAAACATGTTTATAGACGTGCTACTAATTACTTCTACCGGCAAACTATTCCACCTATTTACTATTCTATGCGTAAAAAAGTTTTTGGCAACTGCTGTCTCGAACCTTCTACTTGTCAACTTACACCCGTTATTTCTAGTCCTATTATATTGAGATATTTCGAAAAAGCTATCTCTATCTACGTTATCGAACCCATTCATAATTTTGAACACCAGGATTAGATCACCCCTTAGCCTCCTAGTCTCGAGTGTAGTCAATTTTAACTCCTTAAGCCTATCCTCGTACGACTTTGACCTAAGCGACGGAATCATCTTAGTTGGTCGTCTTTGAACTCTTTCGATTTTGTCTATATGTTTGCGCTATGCGGATTCCAAAATTGGATCGCGTACTCCAAATGGGGTCTAACTAATGATTTATAAAGAGGAACTATAATATCGCGCGATTTGTACTCAAAATTTCGAGCTATAAAACCTAACACTTTGTTCGCCTTATTGACCGCTGCTGGACTTTGTTTCGCTACTTTTAAATCACTAGTGACTATAACCAAAGCTGGGCACAAACCGTTAATCCGTTAATCGTTAATTAACGAAGTTAACTTTTTCGTTAACGATTTAACTTTTAAGTTAACTTTGAAAATCATTATCGGACTAATTAACTTCCGTTACATTTAACTTCCGTTAACTCAAGTCCGTTAACCCAAAAAATTCATAAATAAACGTTTAAAAGTTTATATTATTTTCATTGCTGAGCAGGTGCGCAATTAATCCGCCACTGTTAATAGTGATGAACGAATTTCCATTTCCGCAGTGCAAAATCAGGCGATATATTTGTTTCCGTCGCCACAATTTGTGTCTTACCAAATATCGTAGTTATGGCATTGGTTTGAGCAAAACACGGTCGACTGTAAAATCAGGCGGAAAGATTTGCCATTTGAGTTGAATGTTTCAACTTCTTTCAAGAAATATCACGAGCATTTTAAGGCACTTTCAATAATATATATGTAACAATTACTGAATTCTTCAGTGCTGTCATCCAGACAAAAGAGAGCAGCAGAAGCCATAGGTCACTCAAGGGCAAGGCCCAGAACTTGGTCAAGACCTGGCTGGAGACCAACTCCAAGGACTTGCTGACAGATGCTGCCTTCTTGGGTGAGCAAGTGTTGGTGGACTTGTTCATCAAGTTCAACACAGCCATCCCCTCCAGTGCTGCAGTGGAGCGTTTGTTCTCTATGGGCAAGGACATCCTGAGGGCCAAGAGATCATCCCTGTCTGATGAAAACTTTGATATGCTAATTTTCATGAAGGGCAACATGCATCTCATGGACAAAATGGAGAACGAGAAGGAGAGGGAAAATTAAATTATATATATTGTGTTTTTCATTTTTTTTTTAATAATAAAAGTTAACGTTAACGGTTTATCGGTAACTTCCGTTACATGTTTAACGAATTAACGGTTTATCGGTAACTTCCGTTACATGTTTAACGAATTAACGGATTAACGGTTAACGAAGTTAACTTTTTGGTTAACGGATTAGCGGTTAACGAAGTTAACTTTTTGGTTAACGGTGCCCACCACTGACTATAACTCCTAAATCTTTTTCCTGCTCTACGCTTGTTAAATCTTTCCCTGACATACTATACGCAAAATTACCGTTACACGAACCTATATGCAAAATTTTGCACTTATCAACGTTAAATCTCATTTGCCATGTGACTGACCAATCAACGATTTTATTCAGATCTTCCTGGATTTTACCTCTATCTTCGACATTAATCGCCCTACCACCCAGCTTCGTGTCATCCGCAAACTTTGAAACTGTACTGACTAGGCCGACATCTAAGTCGTTAATATAGGGCTATATAAGAAAAAGCAAGGGGCCCAATACAGAACCATGAGGAACGCCACTCGCTACATTAGCCCAACACGACTCCGCTCCATCAACGACCACCCTCTGTTTCCTACCTCGCAACCACTCTTCTATCCAATTTATTACTACACCCCTGATTCCATGAGCCTTAGTTTTTCAATGAGTCTTTTGTGCGGCACGGTGTCAAACGCTTTTTGAAAATCTAAATACACTACATCAACCGCCCGACGTCTATCGTAAACGTCAACCACGCTTTGGAAAAATTCTAAAAGATTAGTTAAGCAAGATTTGTTTCGCCTAAAACCGTGCTGCGTATTTCTAACTAGTTTATGCAATTCTAAGTGTTCGACTATACGATCCCTAATTATTTATTCCAGTAGCTTACCTACAACAGACGTTAAACTGATTGGCCTATAATTTCCCGCCGCACCTTTATCGCCTTTCTTAAAGAGAGGTGTTACGTTTGCTAACTTGAAATTATCTGGTACGCGCCCCTCAGAAATAAACGCAGTAAAAATCTTTTAGTTGTATGGGATATATGGAATCCGGCCCCGGTGATTTACACGTTTTCATTTTATCAATATAGCGCATTACCTCCCTTCACTAACCATTATATTATCCAAAATATTACCATTATCAAAAGGTATTATGTCTATGACCGTAGGGATATTCGTCACATCTTCTATAGTAAAAACTGACGTAAAAAATTCGTTTAGCAAGGTAGCCATTTCCTTGTTTTCAGAAACTAGATCTCCGTTCACATTTTTCAAAGGCCCCAAGACGCTTTTTACTGGATTTCTATTATTGACGTATTGAAAGAATCGCTTGGGGTTTTCTTTACTGTCACGAGCTATGGAGATTTCAAATTCGCGCTTGGACTTTTTTATTACACTTTTCGCTTCACGCCTTAGAGATATGTAGTTGTTTCGTAACCACAAATTGTCTTTATCGCACTTATGTAGCCTATAAGCCCTATCTCTACTCTTTATAATGTCTCCTACTCTAGAAGTAAACCACAAGGGCTTGTTGTTTACTTTCGCACGCTTAATTTTGTACGGTACACATTCCTCATTTATAGTCCTAAATACTGTTTCGAACGATTCCCACATTAGTTTTGCGTTGGAGTTCCCCATTACGTTTTCCCAATTGACGTGTGACAATTTATTCGAAATTTACTAAAGTCTGCGTGCTGGAAGTTAGGAATTTTAGTCGAGTTAGCTGGTTTCGAGTGACTTACTGAGAGGACAAACTCTATCATATTGTGATCGCTATTACTTAACGGTTCTATTACTTGAAGATCAATAATTAGCTTATCATCCGTAGTTATTACTAAATCTAAAATACTGTCCAACCTCGTAGGTTCCCCAACCTTTTGAATAAGAAAGCTATCCTCGAGAAAATTAACTAAACGATTACCTTCCGCGTCTCCCTGCATTGTATCGTAATTCACGTTGGCGCAATTAAAGTCACCCATAACTAAAGCCTGCTCACTACCGATTATTCTCTTTAGTTCACAATATAACGCTTCGTCCGTATCAGCTGTTTGATTAGGGGGCCTATATATAACCGCAACAACAAGTTTAAAATCGTTCAATTTAAGTTCTGCTATAGTCGAATCTATCGGTTATGGAATTGTGTGCTTTACTTCTATAACGTTCGCTATATTATCTTTGATATACAACATAACACCGCCTCCTCGCCTACCTATTATGTTTTTAACAAAAAGTCTATAACTTTTAATTTGATACTCCCCTAGAAAGTCACGAGTTTCAGTGCTAAGCCACGATTCATTTATCGCAATTGCATCATAGTCTTTACAAGCAATTAAAGAAAAAAATTCGTTTCTTTTATTTCGTAGGCTACGAGCATTTATGGATAGAACCTTCAAATTGTTTGTAATTGCGACACCTCCGCGAGCGCAGTGGAAATTTATGGAATTTACGCTGGGACCGTTCGAGTTACGGCAGCCTGAAAAGAAGAGACAGTATGTATATATATATATATATATATATATATATATATATATATATATATATATATCGTAAAGAACGACGCTTGTATAGAAGAACATTCCGCGCAAGATGAGGAGTGAGAACAAACAAATGAAAAAATGAGTTAACCACCCAGGAATCGAACCCGGGATCTTCCGATTGCCGGTCAGATATGATAACCACTAACGAAAATATCACGACCTAACCTTACCAATCGTCAAGGGCGTACAGATGACCTAACTTGGCAGTCAATGAATCTAACCTGGTATTCATAATTTTTACCATAGGTTTCGATATATATATATATATATATATATATTATATACGTAATGATCTTGATGACGTCATTTAATTTTTTAAAATTAATTATTTAATTTATGAACACCCAGGTGCACAACCTCGGGAAGGCTACTGGACCAGACAACATATCTAACATACACCTTAAACACTTGGGCCCACAGGGAATACTAGCTCTCACAAATATCAGCACATATTCATACCAACACTGTATTTTTCCCGACATATGGAAACAAGGTAAAATTATTACACCACTGAAACCAAACAAAAATCCAACAGAACCAGCTTCCAATAGACCCATTACTTTACTATGCACACCTTCCAAAGTAACAGAAAGACTAATCTTACAAGTCACCAACCCACACATACCACTATCGCCTACTCAACATGGATTCAGACCTCACCACTCAACCACGACATTACTCACTAACCTCACGCAGCACATCATGGATGGCACCAACCCCAGACGACCAGCTCAACATACACTATTAGCAACAATAGACATTAGTAAAGCATTTCATGTTATCCTACGCTTCCCTCTCATAAACAAAATACTCAACACAAACATGCACAATAACACCAAAAGGTGGCTGAGCAACTATCTTTCAGGAAGACACTCACATGTCACATTTAATGGCAAGTCATCCAAAAACAAGCTTTTTCCGAACGGGGTCCCTCAAGGCTCTGTTCTCTCACCAACACTGTTCAACTTATATATGCATGACATTCCAACACCCATAGATAACAAGCTTACCTTATTATCATATGCAGATGACAACACTCTAACATCCACCCACAACAACATCGACACCCTACAAATAACCTACAAACATACATAAACAGTATACAATACTGGCTCACACACAATAGACTCAAAGTAGCGCCCACAAAATCAACCATCACCTTGCTTACAAAGCAACACAAAATAACACCAGATAACTCCACAGATTACACTAAACAACACCAACATTCCACACACTCACAGGACCAAAATACTTGGGGTCACATACAACATATCATTATCTTGTGCAAACCACATTCAGGACATTAAAAACAAATGTACGTCAAGACTTAACACGCTTAGGGTACTAACAGGCACAAACTTTGGACACCAGCAGGAAACAACATCACTCATATACAAACAATATATTCGCTCAGTTATGGACTATGCTAGCCCATGCTGGGCACCCATTATCTCAAACACACACATAAACACCTTACAGACAATACAAAACAACGCACTTCGTATCATTACAGGATGCACTCAAACAACACCAATAGAACACCTGCACACAGAAACAAAAATACTGAAAGTTAGGGAACATTTAGACATGAGGGGAACACAATTCATGGCAGCAGCGACAACTAACCCACAACACCCTTGCCACTACATGTACAATCATGCACCGACACCTCGCACCATTAAGGTAACACCAGAGAGACATTATAACCAAATACTCCATTCCATACCACGCCCCACAGACATCACACAGTACAAAAAACACATACACACACACGCCTAACCCACAAAGCACTGACACGACTCGATCCGAATGCGGTCCTAGGTGCGAAGCTGCCACCCATTAACAGGTCAGAGATCAGCCTGAGCAGATCGGATCGAGTTAACTTACTACGATTCCGATGTGGACATCACCCCAACTTATGGACATATAAACACAGACTAGATAACTCCACAGACGACACCTGCCACCTGTGCCAGGACACACCACAAACAATTGAACACATTATGACAGGCTGTACCACTCTAGCACAACATAGAACACAACACAACATCACTAGTGCGCTGAACCTCTGGTCCACTCCGGAGAGGGCGATCGGTTACCTGCGTGCCGCCGGCTTGCTCGATCAGGGTCGGCTGATCAGCTAAACAACAACAACCTCGGGACCTAACCTAACCAATCGTCAAGGGCGTACAGTTGACCTAACGGGGCATTCAATGAACCTAACCGGGTATTCAATAATTTTACCATAGGTTTCGATATATATATATAATATATATATATATATATATATATATATATATATATATATATATATATATATATATATATACAGGGTGGGCGGAAAGTAGCTCCCTATTTTGGATTGGTAAAAAAAATACGTATATTATCCATTTATTTCAGAAGAAATAATATGAAAAGGTAGGCATACATGGTAGGTTTTCTATAAAATTCAATGTGGGCTCCAACTCTTTCCACCAGCTTCTGGAGCCGCCCAGGAATGGCGTCCACTGACTTTAGCAGGAACTCCGGCGGGATGGAGGACATGACTTCCCGAATTCTGTCCTCCAGTTCTTCCAATGTCTCGGTTTGGTGCGGTAGACTTCTTCCTTTACCCACCCCCAAAGAAAGAAGTCGCACGGTGTCAAGTCAGGGCTCCTGGCTGGCCATTGATGTGGACCACGACGACCATCCAACGCCCAGGGAAGTGGGCATCCAGCCACTCACGGACAACAAGAGCGAAGTGCGGAGGGGCGCCATCTTGCATAAATATCAGATCGTCGATGTTCTCCCATGTGCTGACAACCGGCCAGACCTCGTTTCGCAACATAGCAAGGTACCGCTCAGCATTCATGGTGTTGCGCAGAAGGAACGGACCCACAACCTGATCTGAGGTCATACCACACCACACCGTTACACTGAACCGATTCTGCCGTTTTTCAGCGGTAACCATGGGATCCTCTCCTGCCCAGTAGTGGCAATTGTGGCGGTTGACACTTCGCTCTTGTTGTCCGTGAGTGGCTGGATGCCCACTTCCCTGGGCGTTGGATGGGTCGTCGTGGTCCACATCAATGGCCAGCCAGGAGCCCTGACTTGACACCGTGCGACTTCTTTCTTTGGGGGTGGGTAAAGGAAGAAGTCTACCGCACCAAACCGAGGACATTGGAAGAACTGGAGGACCGAATTCGGGAAGTCAGTCGTCCTCCATCCCGCCGGAGTTCCTGCTAAAGTCAGTGGACGCCATTCCTGGGCGGCTCCAGAAGCTGGTGGAAAGAGTTGGAGCCCACATTGAATTTTAGAGAAAACCTACCATGTATGCCTACCTTTTCATATTATTTCTTCTGAAATAAATGGATAATATACGTATTTTTTTACCAATCCAAAATAGGGAGCTACTTTCCGCCCACCCTGTATATATATATACACACACACGGTGTTTCAGGAGGAAAGGTCAATACTTCGGGAGGTGATAGTATCGGTCATTGTGAGAAAAAAGTTCATATGAACATGTGTCTAATTCTGAATGGTTACGGAGATAGAGCTGTTCGAATCTACAAATACAAAAGCATTGTTAATGGTAATCAAGAAAGAGAAACCAATTACTGTTTCTAACATTTAATGTTTAAACATTGACATTTTGAATGGTATCAGATACAGAAATGACAAATTTGTTGCAGTTTACAATACGTTTTCGAAAATCCCACCGTCAACCTCAATGCACTTTGCAACTCGTATGCGAAGATCGTGTGTTGTTCGTCTGAGTTGATCTTGACGTTCCTTTATGCGGGCAGCAGCATCCAAAATGCGCGCGAGCAATTCGTCTCGTGTATCCACCTTTCTTTTGTAAACTTGACTTTTCATCCACCTCCACAAACAATAATCTAACGGAGAGAGGTCTGGAGACCTTGGTGGCCATTGAATGGGACCACCGCGGCCGATCCATCGACCAGGGAAAGTTTGATTTAGGTATTGCATCACCAGACGGGTAGAATGTGGAGGAGCTCCGTCATGCTGAAAGTACATACCAGCGCGTGTAGCCAAAGGAACATCCTCCAATACTCCTGGCAATTCATTTTGCAGAAATTCTAGGTAACTTTGTCCTGTAAGACAATTCTCTAAAGTAACAGGGCCAATCAGCTGATCATCGATGATACCGCACCACACATTGGCAAAGAAGCGATGTTGAAAATTTGTACACGCTGTACATGATATGGATGCAAGCCTTCCTCACGTAATGTTCGCCATACTCTTGTGTGTGGTACACCGAGACGTGTAGAAATTCTTCGTGAGCTGGTAGCAGGACTATGCTCTACCAACTGAAGAATATTTTCCACTTCATCCACATCTTGTTGACCTTCACATTAAGATGAAACATGAGCGCTGGGAAGTGCACCAATCTCACGCAATGTGTTGAAAACCCTGGTAAACACTCTTCGATCCGGAATTCTGCGGTTCGGAAACCGTCGACGGTATTCTGCAACAGCAGCTGTTGCATTTCCATCGCAAAAAACCGTAGACATACACCATATCGCATATTCGGAATGTGTGAAGGTGTGTGGCATTCTTAACACTGCTTCAAACATCAAACAATGTCACTCACAACAGTCAGCTGTCGATTGGCTTATGTTACATGCTTACATTACAGCTTACATGGTTCAAGGTTATAGGGGATGGAAGGGGGAGGAAGAGCTGCGCGCGCATCAGATTCAAACAGCTCTATCTCCGTAACCATTCAGAATTGGACACATGTTCATATGAACTTTTTTTCTCACAATGACCGATACTATCACCTCTCGAAGTATTGACCTTTCCTCCTGAAACACCCTGTATATATATGTAATGATGTAATGATCTTGATGACGTCATTTAATTTTTTAAAATTAATTATTTAATTTATTAACACCCAGGTGCACAACCTCGGGACCTAATCAATATGTGTGTGTGTGTGTGTGTGTGAAGTGTCATGTTTGTAACTGCGTCCTTTTATTATTATACAGGGTGTCCCATAAGTCCGGCATCATAGGAGAAATTCATATTTTTCTATTTCTACAAACCATAATTCATATTTTTCTCTTTCTACAGGCCATAATGTTTGTGAGCAAGGAAGAACGAATCCAGATAATTCTACTCGTAGGAAATCGGAGTCAAAGAGAGGCCGCTGCTGAATTTAACAGACTGCATCCAGACCACGAGCCAATAACACAGAGTTGTGTTAGCAGACTTGTTGCAAAATTTAAGGAAACAGGATCCATAGAAGATAAACCACGCAGTGGACCTTCAAGGAAGTCCACTGACGATGATACAGCGACTGCTATCCTGGCTCATTTTAACAGAAGTCCCAATAAGTCTCTTCGGCGATTGTCCGCCGAGACAGGAGTGTCGAAAAGTAGCATCCATCGCATTCTTCAGGCTCACAAATGGCATCCATATGAACTTCAGATCCTACAGAAATTAAGCGAAGATGATCCCGACCGGCGGATGGAATTTTGTGAATGGGCTATGGAACAATATGCTCGGGATGCCAATTTCCCGTCCACCATTCTGTTCAGTGACGAGGCTGTTTTTTATGGAAATGGTGAGGTAAATCGACAGAACACGCGCTACTGGTCTCAAGACAACCCTCACTGTTATACCTCTTCAAAGGAACAAGGTGCATCTAGGGTGATGGTATGGTGTGGCATTTGGAAGGATCGCATCATAGGCCCCCTCTTTTTCGATGAACATGTCACTGGAGGCACCTACCTACGTATGCTCAAGGAAGAAGCATTTCCCAGTGTCTTGAACGAAGAAGGAAATTTCCCAACATGGTTCCAGCAAGACGGCGCTCCTGCACATTACAGCACCCAAGTAAGGGAATACCTGTACCAACAATTCCCTGGTCATTGGATAGGACGTCGAGGGCCTGTGGAATGGCCAGCTAGAAGCCCGGATCTCACGCCACTAGATTTTTATCTCTGGGGGCCACTTGAAAGCGCTGGTAAACGCAGAGAAAATTAGGAGTGTTGAACATTTGCTGCAGCGCATTATTGGGGCATGCAACACCATTACACCTGACATCATTCACCGTGTGCTTGCTGACTGGGTATCACGTCTGAATTTGTGTATTGAAAACAATGGTGGACATATTGAGCACGTTCTGTAAATAAAAGCTTTTGTTTTGCTTTTTTTTATTATTTTTCCTATGATGCCGGATTTATGGGACACCCTGTAGATTATTATTACGGGCGGCAATGTGAAGCTCAAGATTTTCATGAATGTGTTCTTTTCTATAGTTTTATTGACCAAATAATTGAACCGACAGTAATTGGGGGGTACAATTATTTGGTCAGTAAAACTATAGTCATGAAAATCTTAAGATTCAGAAATCTTGACACAATGTGAAGCTCAAGATTTTCACGGCTGCGTTCTTTTCTGTAGTTTAATCGCGGTGCTGGGGCCTTCGGGCCCAGTAATTTTAATTATTTAATTTATTAACACCCAGGTGCATAACCTGGGGATCTAATCAATATGTGTGTGAAGTTTCATGTTTGTAACTGCTTCCATTTTGGAGTTATGGCTGGAACACACACACACACACACACACACACACACACACACTCCTTTTATTATTATGACTATTATTATTATTATTATTATTATTATTATTATTATATATAAAGGGTGATCCAGAGAAATGGGACCCAAAAGAAACCCCTGTAACTCTTAAAGTATAAGTCCTTTTATAAAATCATACGCATCATTCGAAAGAGGATAGTTACAAGTTTGTACAGGATTGTATAGGTTTTGAAAATACAAGACAAGATAAGATACAAAACAAAATAAAAGTGTTAGTTAAAACTAACCCTTCAAGATGACTGCATGGACTGTGGAACAGCTGCGTTTCATAACTGAGCAATAATATGAGCATGGAAGAAGTGTAGTTTCAGCTCTTAGAAGGTGATTTTGACATCTGAAAATTTGTCTTGAAAGATCTTTGAGCTGAAACTACACTTCTTCCATGCTCATAATATTGCTCAGTTATGAAACGCAGCTGTTCCACAGTCCATGCAGTCATCTTGAAGGGTTAGTTTTAACTAACACTTTTATTTTTTTGTATCTTATCTTGTCTTGTATTGTCAAAACCTATACAATCCTGTACAAACTTGTAACTATCCTCTTTCGAATGATGCGTATGATTTTATAAAAGGACTTATACTTTAAGAGTTACAGGGGTTTCTTTTGGGTCCCATTTCTCTGGATCACCCTTTATTTATATATATATATATATATATATATATATATATATATATATACTAGTACAGTTCCCGCCGCTTCGCTGACGGTTAGACAGGCTAAACTACAAAAAAAGAACCCAGCCGTGAAAATTTTGAGCTTCACATTGTGTCAACATTTCTGAATCTGGTATCTCCCAAAACCTCCTCACCCCCATTCATGCAACTTGGGGGCTAACCCCCTCCCCCATTACCCCCACCCCTCCCCATTACCCCACCCATCCCCCATTACCCCCACCCCCACCCTTCCCCCATTGCTAAACTACAGAAAAGAACACAGTCATGAAAATCTTGAGCTTCACATTGCCACCCGTAATACAATTTCTGAATTTTTTTCTCACAATTTTTTCTCGCAATTTCTGAAAGTGTGACGGACAGACGGACAGCTCTCTTATTATAATATAGATTGCCAAAATGTTATGAAGGCAAGATCCATTATAATGACAGTATAAGGGCTAGGACGTACCCCGTAGGCGACGCGCAGATATACCGCCCTATCTCTGCGGAAAGGCGAGGGCCAGAGCATTTTTTAACCTAGTGAGTGGGCGACATGAATGTCACCCAGTGAAGAAAATTTGTCGCCAAGTAAATGAAATTTTAGGGTACTGGGCGACAAGGAATTTTCAAAATTTGTAAAAATAGAATTGTCTTTGGAGCATTGTCTTGGAAGCCATATAAATACATATAATACATGCACATATGCCACAATTAGAACTGTTTATCCTAAATGTAAATATGAAATTTACATTGAATATTTATATATAGATAATGCTAGTGTTATTTCAGACCACACGGGGATAGTGGCCTGATTAGGGAACATCCGGATCCATAGTATCCTTAATCCAGGGGTGTGCTGGGACCTGTTCGGTCCGGTTCGCCCGAACCGGTTGTTAAATTTTGATTGGATCACCGAACCGTTTGTTTGTTTTCAATAAATATTTAACAGTCAGTAGAAATTTATTTATATCTAATTTTTTTTTCATTTTTTCAGGGTTTTACAGAAAAATATAGGTAGTATCACAAGTAGTGGTCGTTTCAATATTTATTTATTTTTTTATGAAAAATTAGTTTATTTTTAGATAATTATGTCATTAGTGAGTATAAAGAATATGTTAAATAATTTCTGCCAAAATGTTACAAAATGCTGTTTGGAAAAGCTAAAATGCGTTGGCTTCTGGGGCTCACCCCAGACCCCCTAGCTTCATGACTCGCCATTGGCGCTCGCCGATTTACACCCCTATCTGTATCAGAACCGGTTGTTTAGAAATTGGCACCACACCCCTGCCTTAATCCCTCCCCCACTTCCCGATCTGCCTTTGTCGCTCAGTGGGAAAAGCTTAAAAAATGCTCTGGCGAGGGCTACCGCACAATGAGTGAGTGCGGCTAAAGAAGAAGATAGCTCAAGTGAAGTTGCGGGTGGCTACCATAAATGTGGGTACCATGACAGGAAGAGTAAGAGAGGTAGCAGACGTGATGGAAAAAAGAAAGGTGAATATCATATGTGTACAGGAAACGAGATGGAAAGGAAATAAGGCAAGAGAGCTTGGAGCTGGATACAAACTTTTCTACAGTAGAGCAGAGCAAGGAGGAAGAAATGGGGTGGGTGTAGTAGTGTACAAAGAGATAAATAAAGGATGAAGTGGTAGAAGTAAAAAGGATAAATGACAGACTGATACTTTTGAAACTTGTGGCGGGTGGGGGGGGAGGAAGACTCTAAATGTCGTGAGTGCATATGCACCACAAGCGGGATGTGACGAGGAAGAAAAGATGGAGTTTTACAGGAATATGAACGAGGTCATGCAGGACATCCCAGAAGAGGAAAAAGTGATGGTGGGTGGCGACCTAAATGGACATGTGGGAGACGATAACAGTTATATTGAAGGGGTGCATGAAAGGTATGGACTGGGAGACAAAAATCCAGAAGGAGAGCGAGTGATAGACTTTGCGGTTGCTTACGATTTGGTATTGGTAAAATTGGTCAGTTTCAAAATACGCACGGTGATTGGTGATTGGTCAACTGCGGCATGACGTCATCGTCATCTTCTTTTTTTTTTAATTTTTCATCAAATTTTATTTTCGTCATTTCCTTAAAAAAAAATTACTTTCCAAGAATGTCAAAAGATAGTTGAACGCATATCAAAAGTAAAAATAGCAGAAAATTAACTTTTTCTATCGAAAACGAAAGGGACGTTAAAACGAATAATTAACCTTAGTGTTTCAGTTCAAGCTATTTTTTTCTAGTTTATCCAAGCTACAAAACTTGTCAGACACGAAGGGCAGAATATTATATTTCTTTATTTAGTTAATAAATTATATTTATTTCCCTTTACAATTTCTCATCATACCTAAGCAGGGGCGTACCTAAAGTATTTGGCACCCGGGGCGAATCCTTCCTTTGGCATCCCCCATAAATAATTTTAAAATTTAAACACAAAAAAATATATTATGTTTGCAAGTAGATTTTTAAACAGTACAGTACTGTCATAAGCAAATTGGAAATAAGAAAAATGCATGACATTAAAAATTCAGTGAACAGGCAATACTGCATTTTATTTTATACAAAAAACACAGGAAATCCAGTCTCAACGCTCAGCCGATTCTTCAAAGGTAAATAGAAAGGATTCACAGTCTCTGCTTTCGAGCCTTAATTTCTGCAAATTGATCAATGACCTCATCAAAATTCACCTTCTTTGCATATTCATGTTCAATTGAAAGTAAAGCCAGATTTGTCAATCCTGTCTGACTCATGGTCGAGCGAAAGAAATTTTTTAGCAATTTCAATTTGGAAAAACTTCTTTTACAAGAAGCAATAGACACACAGACAGTCAAAAAGAATCTCAAACACAGTGACAAACTTGGCAAAGATTCACAAAAATCCCATTTCACAATAAACTCCAGAAACTGCAATGCTGTCCATTTCTTTGCCTCTTCAACGCTGATTTTGGCAGCTTCCAAATGCTCTTGAAGTCGTCCAATTTCCACACTGATATCTTCATCAGAAAAGTCATCGAAAATCTGAATCAAATTTGGAATATACTTCCGAAGTTCTTCTTCTATTGCAACAACCAAAGTGTTTGGCTGAATAACAGCGAAGATTGACAGAATTTGATCTATTGCCTTAGAACGAATCTCCAATTCTTGATGAAAGCGATCAAGACATTCAAACATAGCCCTTTTTGCTTCCTCTGTCAATGTGAGACCAACATCCTTTGCCATCTCTCCTGGCATCCTTTTTCGGAGCTTTACTCTCCCTCTTCTCTCCATAGAAATGTCCATGTCCTCACACTTTGTAGTTGCATAATGAATGGCCCTCTCCACAATTTCATTGCGCTGATCGTCAAGAAACAGTTTTAGAGCTTGGAGCTTCACAATGCACTTTTCAAGGCTGATTCCAACTGTTTGCAAATACTTTTGTGTGAGATTAATTTCTTCCAGGACTTCACACTAGAAAGAAAGGTAACTCAAAAAAGAGAAATCACATACAGCATCATTAATTATCATTATCATTAATTATCATTTATAAACACTTAAACATCACTATGATACCACATTGTTAAAAATTACTGGACACTGGTATAAGTACCATGATATTGTTATAAACACCAGCACTTTATGCTTTATCATAATTATTTAATGAAACATACCTCATGTATCTGGAGTCACAGTGTCAAGTGAACAAGACTTGGAATGTCAGTTGCAGCCCCCTCCTGGCTGTCACCCGGGGCGGACGTCCCCCCTCGCACCCCCCTTAGTACGCCACTGACAATATTGAAAATGAATGAAAAGGTTTATTGGCAGACCATAGTTCATATGACAAATATTAATAATACAATGACAGTTCACATACTGAGGATATAAATATATACAATTAATGAGAAATAATACAGTAATGTCGTCGAAGTTAAGTGGAGGTGCAGACAAACGTTTTCGTACCATGAATTCCATAGCTTAGAAGACAAACGGCAGGACTCGTGGATAGCTTGAATAATTGGATTGGGTGATTTTTTAATTCTTTACATACTATATTATGTAATGTTTATCTATAATAATAATAATAAAACGACGTGTGTGTGTGTGTGTGTGTGTGTTCCAGCCAGGGCCGCATTTAGGGGTTGGCGCACCGGGCAGATGTCCAAGGCCCCGCGCCCGATAGGCCCCGCAAATTTCAATTGAAAAACATTAAACGTCACGTATTTGTCATCTGCGACGAGTTTTACTTTTTCCGGCAGGCGGCATGGCATCAGGCATTCTAATATCCGCTTTGATGGTGTTTAATTTGTTGTTCTTGTTAGTGTTACTCATTTCTAATGTTGTTACTAACTTACTTCTTGTTGTTTCTGTTGCAGATTCATGATTTATGTTCTTATTGTTGGCATTGTAATAGGTACAACATGGAAACGAGCCGTGACCGGGATCGAAGGAGGAAATATAAACCCGGTAGTGAAAAGCGTAAGGATAAGAAGCGCAGAGAAGAGTTTCTTGCGACGGTGCCGAAACTGACTAATTGGATTAAATCATCAGCAACTAAGTCAGCCCCTTCAGCAGGCCCACCAGCTGCCTCTGCTACTTCAGCAGCTGCGTTTTCAGAAGACGCGTCTACGTCAGTGCGTTCAGCAAGCCCAGCAGCTGCCTCCACTACTTCGGCAGCTGCATTTTCATGAGACTCGTCTACGTCAACCCCTTCAGCAGGCCCACCAGTTTCCTCCGCTACATCAGCAGCTGCGTCTTCAGAAGACCCGTCTACGTCAGTGCGTTCAGCAGGCCCACCAGCTTCAGGACATGCAATTAATGACATTGGTTTGTGGCCACAAGTGCTGACCGATGACTTTAGAGAGTTCTGGATAGAGCGGGGAACATCAGATTGCCGAAATTATGACAGCGACTTCAGTAACTCTTCAACTACTGAAAGTGGTACAACACGCCAATGTACGAAGACATTATTTGTTAAGAAACATAGCCTGACGAATGAGAGGATTGAGGTGTCATGGCTGTGCTATTCTGAGTCCACAGGCTGTGTTTACTGTTTTGTCTGTAAATTAATGTCAAGGGCGGACAGCAAGTTAACAATCGGGTTCAACGACTGGAAGCATGGTAGACAATCGGTCGAAGCACACGGAAAATGTGAGCAACATATGGAGTCGATGAGATATTTGTTGGTTAGAAAGTCTGTCTCCGGCCGTGTTGATTCGAAACTGGTGAACCAGTTTGAAAAGAAGTGCAACTACTGGCAGGAAGTTTTGCGGCGCTGTGTCGACGTTATCAAGTGTATCACGTTACGAGGACTAGCAATTCGTGGACACGACTCCCGTTTCGGTTCACCAAACAACGGCAACTATTACGGAATTTTGGAACATTTAAGTAAGTATGACAGTTTTCTAGCTGCGCATATAAGCAAGCATGCCAACAAAGGTAGTGGACACACCTCGTATCTCTCTCATTTCATTTGCGAGGAACTCATACTGTTGATGGCCGATAAAGTACTTAGACGATTATCCGAGAAATCCAGCAGTCAAAATACTACTCTCTATCTGTCGACTCTACGCCTGATGTTTCCCACACCGATCAACTGTGCTTCACCGTCCGATATGTGGTTGAGTCTGGGTCCGTCGAGCGATTTCTACAGTTCATACCTATGAACACACATACAGGGAAAGGAATCGCCGACGTGGTCCTCAACTTTCTGGAGACGCATGGCATTCGAATTGGAGACTGCAGAGGACAGTCTTATGATAACGCAAGCAATATAGCAGGGAAATACAACGGCGTAAAGAGCCACATCAAGTCAAAATCTCCGTATGCTGAGTTTGTGCCATGCATGTGCCACTCACTAAATCTTGTGGGTAAATCAGCAGTGGACAGTTGCACAGCAGCCGTTGAATTGTTTATGCTCATTCAGAATGTCTACACGTTTCTCGTCTCCTCGACATACCGATGGCGTCGACATGTAGAGGTTCTTGACAGTAGTTCCCGTAGTGAGAAACTAAAGGTCGACAAAGGTCTCTCCGATACCCGCTGGTCAGCCAGATCAGATGCCGTCCAATCTTTAACCGAAGGCTACGCCGAGAATATTGGTTTTATTGGTTTTAGGGAATACTATTCTCGAACGATTTCAAAAAACGAATGCATCTTTGCAAAAACACGGAATGTCGTTAGACTCAGCCACCCTCTTGCTGAAATCACTACTGCAATTTGTTGAAGATCTCGGATCAAGATTTGACGAATTCGAGGACCAGGGCATCGGAAAGTGTGGTCATCGAGTATACAAGGAATCGACTCAACGCACAAAGAAGAGAAAGCGCCATCATGACGAAATCGGAACTGCCGAATATACGAACCTGACACCAAGAAATTCATTTCGGACCACTGCATTTCTACCGATAATTGATAAACTGTGTACCACTCTGAACACTCGTCTAGAAGCGTACGCTGTCCTGCAGAAAAAAATTGGATTTTTGTATTTCCTTCTAGTCCTGGACATCGACAGTCTTCGACGGTCAGCTGAACATCTAGTAGAATGCTATCCGGCTGATCTGGAGAAAGAGCTGGTAACAGAAGTTGTGCAGTTCGCTGCCCTAATGAAACTCACCGAAAGTGAAACAGAATCCCAGACGGAACGTGAAGACATGTGCAACAGATTTTATCGGCATATGAACACAAACGAACTGAAAGGAACATTCCCAAACATGGAAATAGCAATGAGAATATACCTGTGTATGTTTGTCACGAACTGTTCTGGTGAATGTTCATTCTCGAAACTCAAACTGATCAAAAATTACCTTCGCTCCACAATGGGCCAGGAGCGCCTTTCGTCCCTGGCGCTGTTGAGTATAGAGCATGAGGTGTTGCAGTCGGTGAGTTTCGAGGACACAATCACGCAGTTTTCCAAATAAAAAGCCAGGAAGCGTCCTATGTAATATTCATTACAAATCTACACTCTATCTACAGTACAGTAAGCTGTACAGTTTAGCTGTTTATTAAGTGCATTACAACTGTGTAGCTGTTTATTAAGTGCATTACAATAACTGTGTAGATGTTTATTAAGTGCATTACAACTGTGTAGCCGTATACACTGTATGTGTACATAGTTAAGTTATAGTCTTTAATATCACATTAATAAGCCGAATGGCTTCCGCATGTGTGTTTTGTGTGTGTTAAAAAAATATATCTGTTATGTGCACTACAAAATATTGTCATTCATTAACACACTAAAATAATACATCCCGAGAAATAGTTTGCCCAAGGCTCCGCACAATGTAAATGCGCCCCTGGTTCCACCCATAACTCCAAAATGGAAGCAGTTACAAACATGAAACTTCACACACTTATTGATTAGGTCGCGAGGTTGTGCACCTTGGTGTTAATAAATTAAATAATTAATTTTTAAAAATTAAATGACGTCATCAAGATCATTACGTATATATATATATATATATATATATATATATATATAAACCTATGATAAAATTATTGAATACCCGGTTAGGTTCATTGAATGCCCGGTTAGGTCAACTGCACGCCCTTGACGATTTGTTAGGTTAGATTAGGTCCCGAGGTTGTGCATTCAATTAACCTAGTACGCCACTGTACCTAAGAGACTAAGATGAAAGAATTTAGGGTTGCACCGATTAGTCGGTAGGTGATCGGTAATCGGCCTAATCGGCCAATTTTCCGATTAATCAGCAATCACATGCTTTTTGTAATTTCTCTTTTTATTAGGTAATAATCAACAGTGACTTGTTTCAAGTTTTTAATAACACATATTTAAACAATATAAATAATTTTATAAAGGGTGTCCCAGAAGTCTTGGAGAGGTTTTATTTGGCTATAACTTTTTTCTTTTTTGATTAATTTATTTATTTTTATTTTTCAATTAAAGTACCCTTGTTGCGATTAATGAAAATGGAATCCTGGACAGTGCAACAAAGAGTGGCTATTGTGGAACTTTATTTGACAAACAACTCTTCCATCGTTGCCGTTCAAAGCGCGTTTAGATTAAAATTAAAACCCCTCCAAGACTTCTGGGACACCCATTATTTCATCAAAATAGCAATCAGTAGATCTGCAAAACAAATTAAAATTTAAAAAAAATAATTATTGAAACCGAACGTATATATTTCAAAGTCACCTTTATAGCCTACACCAGTGGTGCTCAAACTTATGGCAATCATGTGCTATTTTATGCCATTTTTCCAAAATGCAAACCGTAATGTGCCACTATGACTATGTCGAATAGGCCTGTGAAAAACCTATTAGGGCTATGGGTTGATTGCCTGATACCCTCATCAGTTGGAAATTTCCAGCAGATTTCAGTGGAGAGTTAACGACAAAAGCCCTATGTTTTTTCGTTAGAGTTATGTATATGTAGGTCTTCAAAAGACCTCTGTTTATTTGCCTTCGGTATTTGCGCTGCCTAATGGTAAAGAAAGGAATTGCCTTCCCTTATTATTTCGTTGGGCCTCGCTTCTGTTTCGATGTAGGGCGCGACGATCTTTTTCGCTGTAGGGCTGTGGTAGATGGAGCTACACAATGAGTTGACTCGATGTAACTAACATAGGCAGTCACTATTTAAACACCTGAAGGAACAGGCCTATCCTTCTTATAGTTATTAAGTTTTATATCAAGTCTCAAGAGCATTTCACTCGGAACTTATAGGAAGACAAAGCACATCTACCTTGCTTAAAGCATTGCTGTAACATAAGCAGCTCCGAGTGAGCCGATATAATATAATCTTCATATTTTTATTATCTGCTGATTTCGCAAAGGTCGTTGACCTCTTCTCTTGATATAATTTTCATGAGTTGGTAGTGGAAAAGTTTGAACACGAAATAATAAATTTGTTTTCTTTTGTTATGCAGGCCCGATGCCTACATATGGGTTCTATGTATGATACGTATGGCAATTATTTCATTCCCAGTAGGCTATGTCGCCAATCCCGAGGCAATTTTGTATAGATATTTAATACAATTAATTAATAATTTATATTTAATTAAGAAGTAAAGGTACCACATATGATACCATGTTGTAAGCGTGTATAGTTTTTCCATATACTGGGGGGGGGGGGCTGGAGAAAAATTTGTATGTTAAAGATTAAATTTTTTGACAAACTGTGTAAAAACATGTAAAATGGATTAAAAAGAATGAAGTAGGAATTTAGGAAGAGAAAGGTTACTCAAGACCTATTTAAATATAAAAGTCTCCCATCTATCTGCCCAAGCAACTACTTTATCAATGTCCTTTTGCATTCTCATGGCACCTGTTAAAGATCTTACATTTTGTCCCAATTTTGTATCATCTGCAAATATTGAGGTTTTACTATTTAGACCCCTTTCCAAGTTATTAATATAAATAATAAAAAGTAGAGGTCCAAGTACTGACCCCTGTGGGACTCCACTCGGAACAGGGCTCCATGTAGACCTAGTCTTATTTAACTGGACTCGCTTTTCTCTGTCTTTAAGCCATTCTTCACTCCAATTTGCTACCGTCCCTTTTATTCCATGAGCTCTAACTTTAACAAGCAACCACTTATGAGGAACTCTATCAAAAGCTTTGGCAAAATCCAAGTACTTACACAATATCTACAGATTCTTTTTTATCCAGATGCTTTAACATACTATCATAAAACTCAATTAAGTTTGTCAAACATGACCTGCCATTTCAAAAGCCATGTTGGCTATTACTAATTAATCCTTCTTCTAAGAATATTGTAATTTTGTCTCTGATGACACTTTCAAGTAATTTGCAAATAATAGAAGTTAAACTAATTGGTCTATAGTTTTTAGCTAGGTTTTTGTTTCCTTTTTTGAAAAGTGGGACTATATTTGCTTTTTTCCAGTCTTCTGGAACTTCGCTGTTAATCAATGAAAGGTTGAAAAGTATTTTAAGTGCTTGTGCTATGCTATATTTTGCTTCCTTTACTATTTTAGGATAAATTTCATCAGGTCCTGGTGACTTATCTATGTTTAGCCTGTCAATTGCTCTCAAAATATCCACTTCTTCAAAATATATATGATTTATCTCTCTCTCTTGTGTTACTAATGTAAAATCTGGAGTTTTACTTGCAGTTTCCTTTGTAAATACTGAGCTGAAATATCTATTTAGCTCTTCAATAATTTCAAAATCTTCTTCAATAATTTTGTTGTCAGCATGAAGGGGGTCCAATTTTTTTATTAGATTTATTTTTCAAGTTGAAATGACCAAAGAACTTTTTGGGATTTCCTTTACAATTTTTGGCTAAGTTCCTCTCTAAATTGTGTTTACTATCTCTTTATAAGTTTCTTGCTTTCTTGTCTCTTATTTTTATAGATTTCAAGGTCCCTTTCATTTTGAGTTCTCTTAAATTTGCTGAAGGCCTTCCTCTTATCTCTCATTCCTTTCTTATACAGATTTATCCAGGGTTCTCTGTTATTTCTGATTCTTATTTTACGCTGAGGAATATATTTACTTTGAACAGCTTATAATTTATTTTTTAACTTTTCCCATATATTGTGTGTAGATTTACTATGATTGAATATATCTTTTGGTTGAAGCTCAGAAATCTCCACCCAATTTATACAGTTTAACTCATTAACTAGTTCAGTCATATTTCCATTTTTAAAGTCAGGAATTTCAGCTGCATTTTTAGTATACTTTGAGTCAAATTTCACCCTGAATCTTATTATAAAATGATCACTTGAACCCAGTGTTTCAAAGACTGATATGTTATATATAGAATCAGCAATATTTGTTAATAATAAATCTAAAATTGCATTCTCTCTGGTTGGTTCTTTAATTAACTGATTTAGACCATTTTCTACAGTACAATCAAGGAAGTTCTCATTACTTTCAGGTGCTTGTAATGTTACCCAATTTATATATCTGTAGTTAAAATCTCCAATAATACTTACATCATTTGAACCTACCTTATTTATTTCCTTAATAATTTCATTTTCTACATATCGATTCTCCTCTCTTGTTTTGGAGATTCCTCTAATTGAACATCCTTCTGGTGGCCTACATATACCACCTATTTAAATTTTTTTTACCATTTTTATTTTTTATTTCTATCCATACTGACTCAACTATTTCACTTTCTTTTATTGAATTTATCTCTATTGGAGACAAATTTGACTTTGCATAAATGAATACTCCACCACCTTCAAAATGTTTTAATAAGAGTTCATAGCCATTTAATTCATAGGTAATAATAATATCTCACTCACATACTAATTGATTATTTGGTACACTGCTAAATTTTGCCCATGTCTAAGTTATGATCATGATATCTGGTTTTTCAATTTCAACATATGTTTTAAATTCATCTATCTTATCTCTGATGCTTCTTGCATTTACATAAAATAATGGAAGAGAACCTGCAACATTTTCTTCAATTTTGGATCTCTTATCAGCTGACTTTGGACTTTGGTCTTTGCCATCTTTAATTTTGTTTCTTTAATTTTTACTCCATTTATTTGTTTCTGACTGTTGTCATTATTATTTTGAGATATTTTATTCAGTGAAGTACCATTTGTTAGTTAATGGGACATACCCAGGTTTTTTACATTTTCATTTTGGATTTCCATTAGCATCCAAGATGACCACAAGGAAAAAGAGAAATACAAATACTGAGCAATTTCATATAATTTACAACCAGGGTGTACAGAATGAAAGGTTACAACCAAGCAAAGGTGATAATATACTAGATTCGTTAAGGGTGGGTATCACTAAAACCATTTACTCCCCATATAGGAGATGGCAGGTGGGTAGCACAGCTAAGCTGATAAAAACATTGTGGTGATGTCTTTACTTTATGGTGCAGATTAATCGAATTTATTCATTCATTCATTCATTCATCGTGTTCTGCCTATCAGGCAGGTCCAACTCATGTGTCCTGCCAAAGTGTTATATCCTGAGCTATCCTTTTCATCTCATGGTAGCTCCTACCTGCCTTCAAATCATCCAGCATTCCCCTTCCCCTCAGCCTTCTACCTTCATATCTACCCTCTATCACCTCCTTCAACAATCCTTCTCCTCTCAACACATGTCTGATCCATTTCTTCTGTCTTTCTCTTATCACCTTAATAAGTCTTCTTTCCTCCCTCACCTGTTGCAGTACTTCCTCATTACTTTGGTGTTCCCTCCAGCTTATCTTTAGCATTCTTCTCCCAATCCACATTTAAAAACTTCCCAGGAGTTTCTTTTCAGTTACTTTCAGTGTCCATGTTTCTGCTCCATACAGTACCACACTCCATATCAAGCTTTTTACTAACCTTTTCTTCAGCTTCAAGTTGTTTACCTGTAAGTAGTCTTTTCTGTCTCTCAAAAGCTACCTTACCCATACCAATTCTAGATCTTACTTCCTTATTGCAATCTCCATTGTTGGTTAATAAACTTCCCAGATATTTAAACTGCTCAGCTTCTTCTAAGGTCCGATTTCCTATCATTAGGTTCATTTGTGCTCCTTTCCTTCTTGCAATTTTCATTACCTTTGTCTCGGTCTCATTAATTCTCATTCTGAATTCTTCCACTGTTGTTGTCAAGCTATTGACCATTCTTTGCAGTCCTTCCTCAGTACTACAAACAAATGCCTTGTCATCTGCAAAGCTTACAGATTTGACCAATTTACCTCCCACTCTGATTCCTTCGAGATCTGAGAGTGCTTCGGTTAATATGTTTTAAATGACATGGGCTCGACCTGTAAATCAAAATAACTTTTTATGAGGTAGTTTTAGTAGCTTTATTCAAATTTGTCACTCATTTTTTGTGCAAACTATTGTAGAAAATAATAATATAAATATATGTATATTTAGTGTATTTTTAGTTACGGTGGTATAACATCATGTTACTCTGCGACTTAACCCTTTAACAACGGATGGTACCTTAAGGTCCACCAGAAATAATAATATAAATTGTACTACAATGCCTTATTTCTATAAAGGTTTCTACATGTTTATATATAGATGTCATTTAGTTGTGAAAGGAACCCAAAATGTGTATCATTTCAGTGACTAGTTATTAAAATATTTAGTTTTGAATAACAATAAAACCTATACATTCTGGTAACAAGAGTGACCACATATGCTGCGGACTCGTCCTTAAAGGGTTAATTAGTTTGTGATTTCTGTTCTGGCTATTTTTTTTTCCTAATTGGATTCAGTTTGGTGGTATTTGTGATAGAATTATGATGTGCCATTCGTGTGGTTTTGACTTTGAGAACTTGATTCATCATGTGTCCTAGATGATTAATTGAATGCCTGGTTAGGTTAATTGAATACCCAGTTAGGTCAACTGTATGCCCTTGATGATTGGTTAGGTTAAGTTGTGATATTTTTGTTAGTTTAAACAAAAATGATGAGAGCAAACTTTTCTGGTTAATTTTGAGGTGTTTTGCATATTTCCTGTGGTAATGCATTGTTTACGAGATCTCATAACATGAACATGTTAGGTTATGCTTTATTGTATAAAATGTAGTCAAAAATACATTTTCAAGTGTATTTTGGTGTGCTTTGTTTGAATATGACCTTCATTTCTTGTGCAAATGAACAGAAATACAGTTGTCATTGCATGGCCCAAACACGTATTTCTGTTCATTTTCACAAGAAATGAAGGTTATATTTGAACAGAGCACACCAAAATACACTAGAAAAATTTATTTTTTATTTCAACTTCAGGCCATGTCATTTGCAGCATAATTACCCGTGCTTCTATTATTTATCATTGCTTCCACATAGATGTTAAATAACATGGGGGACAGGGAGCATCCTTGCCTGACCCCTCCCAACCAATCCAGGCACTGATTCTTCTCTTACAACTCTAAACATTCACAGTCTGCCCAAGATATAGATTTTTTATCAGCCAACAGTCCCCTCCAGTCACCATTAATATTCTTCAATATTTCTATTAGTTTCCTTCATTGAACTCTGTCAAAAGCTTAAATTTCAAAGTCAATAAAATAAACAAACATTTCTTGATCATGTTCCAGCACTCTCTCTCCCATCATTCTCATAATACCAATAGCTTCTCTTGTTCCGCATTTTGACCTAAATCCAAACTGATCCTCTCCAATGTACTGCTCAGCTCTGTTCATTAGTCTTCTGGTTAGTATCCTTAGCATTATTTTTGATGCATGACTGACCAAGCTTATGGTTTGAAATTCTGAACACTTGGTGGCTCTCAGTTTCTCAGGGATAGTAATCATAGAGACTCTCATAAAGTCAGCAGGCCAGTCTCCACTTTCATAGATGTTTCTGCACAATACATTCACCTCCTCTCTAGCATCACCTTCAAGACTCTTCAGAAGTTCTGCTGGTACATCATCTGGTCCTGGGGCCTTGCCATTTCTTAGGTCTTTTACAGCCATCTCTACTTCTCTTTCCAATATGTCCAGTCCCATACAATCTACTTCCACCTTATCTGCTTCCTCCATTTTGATGTTATTAGGTTTGTTCTCTATCATACAGTTCTTCAATATATTCAATCCATCTCTTTCAGGGTTGGCAAGAAACCCACTTTTTTTGAAAAAGCCCACCCCAGGTGGGTTTTTTCGGTTTTTTTCACCTAAAACCCGAAAAAACCCGGGTAAAATTGGGTTTTTTCATATGTCCATATGGTAGTTCATATTAGACCTACCTATTCTTATTTTTATAATAATACTGTACTGTACCATACACTATTAATATAACATTTGTCTTGTTTTTAGCAAAAAGGTTGCCTTCCAGGCAATTAAGCATAAAAAGTTATTATTTTCTCAGATTGAGCTTCACAACAAAATTTGGAAAACATGGACCAATTTGAACTAAATTTGGTGAGGTAAATTATCCTATTTGTTAGGCTATACTTCCTATGGAAGACAGGCCCTGTGTCTTCTGCTGGAAGTAGATGAATTATAGCTCCCAAAGGGAACTTAATTCAGCTAGTTATATCTATTTAATTCATATTACTGAATATTTTTTCTTTTATTTCAGTTAAATAAAACAAACTGGCAACAGCATATTTATCTTTACTGCTAGCCTACAGAATTAGTCTGTTTGAAGTTATAACTGCATTAAATAATGCCAAAGACCTTTGGATCAGGAAGAAAATCAGGGCATGAATGGAGTGAAGTCAATATTATTGATGGGACTAGTAAAGTTAGATGCAAACATTGCAGTAATGAAATAAGTAATAAAATAGAGCGAATAAAAATGCATTTAACCCTTCGGATGCGCAATTCCTGACCGTGTACTTTCCACCTGTGCGCAAAAAAATCAGGAAATTTACCCATTTGTTAACGTAAAATAAATCAAGTCAAGCACCATTTTGTTAAATTATTTTTGTTTCCCTTAATAAATAAAGATTTTCTTACAAACTAAACATTTTCTCTTACAAAATAAACAGAATTTAGTGGGTAACTTGGGAATATGGTTGAGTAGAATTTTATGAAATTACACGTTTTCAAGCGTTTATGTTCAGTCTTGCATGAGAAATTGGGGGAATGAAACGTGCAAATGATCCACTAGGACATTCTGGAGCGATTGTAAAGACACTTTTAGCTAAATATTTGAATAAAGGCCACATTCTGTATACTGACAACTGGTATACGAGCCCATTACTATGCAAATATCTGCATGTAAATAAAACAGGATCTTGTGGAACTGTAAAAGTAAATAGAAAAAACATGCCCAAGTTTCACCCAAGTAAAAAAGGAGAGTGCCATCTGATGGAATCAAACCTTTATTAGCACTAAAATGGACTGATAAAAGAGATGTGCATATGCTAACAACAATTCACAGTGGAAGCATGATTGACTCAGAAAGGTTGATCGTCGAACAAACGAAATAAAATTCAAACCAGATGCTGTTGTGGACTATAACAAAAATATGCATCTGGTGGACAAATCTGATATGCAAATTAGCAGCGTAGAATGCGTTAGGAAAACTGTGAAGTGGTATAAGAAGGTATTCTTTCATCTTTTGGATATTTCTCTTTACAATTCCTTTGTACTCTACAAAAAAACTACGAAAAAGCAGATTTCAATGAGAGAATCAATCTTACATTAGTCTCTCAACTACTCACGAAGTATGCTCAAATAACATCCCCACATCCTGGAAGACAAAGTGTGAGACCAAATGCTCCTGACAGACTTCTCTCAGCTAATTACATTGAAAGCATCACCTGGAACAAGTTCCACCAACACCATCTCGACCTGTAGGTCAACGACAATGTCATGTATGCTCACATACAACACAAGAGAAAAACATGTTAGAAAAGTTTCTACTTGGTGTCCGGAATGCAAAGTTGCATTGTGCCTTGAGTGCTTTGTTCTCTACCACACCTGTGCCAACTACTAAATACTAAATTCAGTAAAAGTGTTAAAACAATGTTGTAAATAAGTATAATGGAAAGTGTAGATTTATCAAAATAATATTTATTTCATGAACATTATTTTCCAAAAGGACAATTATTTTATAAGGAGTTATTTTGAAAAGGAATAAAAAATTATTTTTCAAGAGGACAAATAAAATGTATATTCTTCAAAACTCAAATGTAAGTATAATACTTGCTCGTTTGTGTACATGTGCGCATATGCATACATGCATGTGTGTGGTGTTGGTGTGTGTGTGTGTGTGTGTGTGTGTGTGTTGCGGATGGTTTATGAATATACTGAGTCATAGATTCTTCAAACTCAAATGTAAGCATAATACTTGCTTGTTTATGTGTACATGTGTGCATATGTGTACATGTGTGCATATGTGTACATGCATGCATGTGTGTATGTGTGTATGTTTGTTGCGGATGGTTTATGAATATATCTGAGTCATCAATAGCATTAAAATGCAAAATCATTTATTTTTATTGGGATTTTGTGCGAAAACATAAAAAAAATAACGCGATCATCATATGATGCTGGGAGCATTCTTCCGACAAACTTCCTGAGCATCATATGAGGATGGGAGCAGCGTAAGTGTTAATGAAATGTTTGAAACACATGGAATCAAGAAACAAGACTGACAATACTGCCAGTACATCATCTTCATACTGCCATGACATAGACCTCTCAGATGATCCAGACTCATCCTCACCACCACTGACACAATTACAGATGAAAAAAAGAAAAATTCAAAAGAAAGTAAGCGATTTTGGCATGACAACAACAACTTTGCAGAAAAATGTCATTGATAACAAAATAGCCAAATTCTTTTATGCAAATAATATTCCATTTCTATGTGCAGAGTCTAAGTATTTAATGAAATGATAGAGACTCTAAGACCAGGCTACACCCACCTTCCCGTCGAAATTTGTCTGGTCCACTTTTAAATACAATCCATGAAGAAGTAGAAAATTCCTTGAAGATGCAGTTGACTGAAGAATCAGGATGTATAACACCCTGATTGGCTGATGTCTACACTCTATAACCTGCTACCTCACCCAAAGAGTTATACCTGTAGGTCTATTTGTTGACTCATGTTTGCTTGCTTTGCATGTAAAATCATTATAGGCGCCTATATGACAATTTTTAAAAATAATTGCATATGCACTTCTTAAGTTTCATGAAAAAAACCCATAAGTGGGTAAAATAGTGGGTTTTTTCAAGGGTTTTTTTAAAAAAAAAAACCAGGTGGGTTTTTTTCGGGCTGGGCCCACTAGTGCCAACCCTGATCTCTTTCTTATATCTTCTGGTCTTTTCAGTTTTTCTCCATTTCTCCCCTCTGTTTCTCGCACTCCCAAGCTACTGCTTTTCCATCTGTTTATGTCCTTAACTTTTTGGTACATTAAATCAGTTCTTCCTTTCCTTTCTAATTCCTCCAATTTCCTGCACTACTCTCCAAGCCACATCTCTCTTGCTTTATCAGTTTCTCTTCTCAGTTCATTATTCAACTGTCTGTATTTATACTCTTCCATTTTCTTCTTCCTTCCATTTTGTCAAGCATCTCTGTAGTGACCAGGGTTGGCACTAGTGGGCCCAGCCCGAAAAAACCCACCCGGGTTTTTTCCTTCAAAAAACCCTACTTGAAAAAAACCCACTATTTTACCCACTTGTGGGTTTTTTCATGAAACTTAAGAAGTGCATATGCAATTATTTTTAAAAATTGTCATATAGGCGCCTATAATGATTTTACATGCAAAGCAAGCAAACATGAGTCAACAAATAGACCTACAGGTATAACTCTTTGGGTGAGGTAGCAGGTTATAGAGTGTAGACATCAGCCAATCAGGGTGTTATACATCCTGATTCTTCAGTCAACTGCATCTTCAAGGAATTTTCTACTTCTTCATGGATTGTATTTAAAAGTGGACCAGACAAATTTCGACGGGAAGGTGGAGTGTAGCCTGGTCTTCGAGTCTCTATCATTTCAATAAAATACTTAGACTCTGCACATAGAAATGGAATATTATTTGCATAAAAGAATTTGGCTATTTTGTTATCAATGACATTTTTCTGCAAAGTAGTTGTCATGCCAAAATCGCTTACTTTCTTTTGAATTTTTATTTTTTTCATCTGTAATTGTGTCAGTGGTGGTGAGGATGAGTCTGGATCATCTGAGAGGTCTATGTCATGGCAGTATGAAGATGATGTACTGGCAGTATTGTCAGTCTTGTTTCTTGATTCCATGTGTTTCAAACATTTCATTAAATGCATTTTTATTCACTCTATTTTATTACTTATTTCATTATTGCAATGTTTGCATCTAACTTTACTAGTCCCATCAATAATATTGACTTCACTCCATTCATGCCCTAATTTTCTTCCTGATCCAAAGGTCTTTGGCATTATTTAATGCAGTTATAACTTCAAACAGACTAATTCTGTAGGCTAGCAGTAAAGATAAATATGCTGTTGCCAGTTTGTTTTATTTAACTGTGAAATAAAAGAAAAAATATTCAGTAATATGAATTAAATAGATATAACTAGCTGAATTAAGTTCCCTTTGGGAGCTGTAATTCATCTACTTCCAGCAGAAGACACAGGGGCCTGTCTTCCATAGGAAGTATAGCCTAAAATAGGATAATTACCACACCAAATTTACTTCAAATTGGTCCATGTTTTCCAAATTTTGTTGTGAAGCTCAATCTGAGAAAATAATAACTTTTTATGCTTAATTGCCTGGAAGGCAACCTTTTTGCTAAAAACAAGACAAATGTTATATTAATAGTGTATGGTATAGTACTTATTATAAAAATAAGAATAGGTAGGTCTAATATGAACTACCATATGGACATATGAAAAAACCCAATTTTACCCAAGGGGTTTTTGGGTTTTAGGTGAAAAACCCTAAAAAACCCACCTGGGGTGGGCTTTTTCAAAAAAGTGGGTTTTTTGCCAACCCTGGTAGTGACCCAGGGTTTCCTTGCTTCTCTTTTCACATAACTGATATTTTCCTGTACACTCCTTTATTGTATCCCTCAGTCTACACCATCTTTCTTCACTTGTCATATGAATGTGGCCATCATTTCTTTGCCTCCTTATCTCTTCATTCACCTTTTTAGCAAAAACTATCCTTTGTTCTCCCTTCAGTTTTTCAGTATCCCATTTCTTCCCTACTTTATTCTTTTTCAGAGTCTTCAGCCTCACCATATTTTCCATTACCACCAAGTTATGATTGGAGTCAGCATCTGCTCCAGTTTAAGCTTTTGAGTTCTTCACTGCATTCCTATATCTCTGTCATACCAAAATAGTCAATTTGGAGTCTTTCAGTGTCTCCTGGTTTTTTCCATGTGTATCTCATTCTTTGTGATTTTGGAACCAAGTATTAGTCACCATGAGTTCTTGCCTTCTGCAAAATTCTACTAGCTTTTCTCCTCTTTCATTTCTTCTACCAAATCTGAATGGTCCAACCTCCCTTCCATCTTTCCCCTCTCCAATCACATTATTCCAGTCCCCCATGATTATTATTAGAGGTCAGATTTTTAGGTCGTCGACGTAAAAGCGGTTTTAGGTACCTTTTTAGGTGCAACTTTTTTATAGAATAGGTTGCAAAAAAGACAAAATAGGTCACTTATTTTAAGTGTCTGTATGTGTTTGTATTTGGAAAAGGGAATAAAAAACCATCTAACTCCTGAACTTTATTGCAGACCATGCTTTTTTAGGAATAACAGCTTTAACAAAAATGAAATGTTCCACATTAGCAGAAATTTGTATCCCAATATTTCTCTCCAAGAACTGTCGTAGTTTAGAATTTTATAGTTTTGACCACGGCATGTCTGCTGCAACCATGACCTCGCAGAGTTCTTTTGAAAGAGTCTGAGACTTCGTCCTTGGTGCTCAGTTCGAAAGTAGAGAGTCCAGTTGTGCCTGTGTTGCAGTTCATTTAGCCACTTTCAGTTGGTTGTTCTTAATGTGCTTTTCAGTTTTTAAATGCTGAATCAGTTGGGACTTTTTAACTACTGTAAATGCAGTCTCACAAGACTTGCAGTAACATGTTTTGTTGTCAGGCAAGAATTTAAAAGGAAATTCTTCACGATTGTTGAACTCCTTAAGCCAATTTTTTCTCAAATGATCAGAGCTCATTGCAACAAAATACAATACAAAAATATATCTGGAACAAATAGAAAAAGTTTAAGAAACAAACTTCAAGACAGCAAATGATTTGCAAAGCAAGTAAATGAAAAGAGGAAATCAATTGATGAAATGAAACAAATCGATAAAGTAATAATAAAACTATATATTAGGCCAGATACAGAGTGCATCAGGTAATTTTGTGAAAACATGGGATTTAGGTCTTTTTTCCTAAAATTGCTACTTTAGGTGAAAACCTAGGTTTTAGGTCAATCACCTATAATTCTGACCTCTAATTATTATGTTAGCATTTCTTCCATGGGCTTCAAATTATTTCCTCTATTCTATCATACATTTCTTCTACCTCTTCTTCTGGATGGGCGCTTGTTGGCATATACACTCGCATGACAAATGTATCTATTTTTTTTGCCTTTCGTTCTTATCCACATGGTTCTATCTGACACAGTCTACCTCCTCTATGGTGTTTCTTATCCTTCCTCTAATTGAATTTATAGTGCCGATTAATTGGATTTAAAATTCTTAATAATCAGCCAATTACTGACAGCTGATTAATCAGTAATTGGCCAAATTACATACAGGTGCAACCCTATTAGATATATTAAATTTTTTTTTGTACTTTCCTGTTATCCCAGACCCCAGACTTTTTGCCAGATTCATACACCACTTGCCAGATTGCCAAATTTCATTGTCAAATTTTTTTTTTTAAATGTTAAGTAACTAACCAAACATAGCCTAGCCTAACCTAAATTCTACTTATAAGAAAACATATTGACACCATTATTTTAGAAGACATTGTTGCGGTGGGGTTATCCAATAAACCAATGAAGTTCCGAGTCAATGTGAACCACCCGACAACATTTTTATTTCATGCAATTATTGTCTACCGGTACGGGGAGAAGACTTACTTCAAAACCAAACACCCAAAGGCGGCTCGTTGGCTGAGGGAGGACGGGCTTCTAAGAATCCCTGATGCGGTAAACCTTCCCGGAGTCTCGTTGATCCCGACGCGACCCTCCAGGCGTGACCTCGTTATCCTCAGAACAGAGAAACAATGCGATTAGTTAAGTGTCCCAATGCCCACCGGACTGACCCAACCTCAGGACCTCCCAATATTCCACAAAAAAGGAAACAAAAATGCTCACCACATTCCCGATGACAATGCCGTAGCCAATCAAACTGTAACCTCAACGGGTTGGAAAAACACACTAGAGGAAAAACCATGGACAAATTTTATTGATGGGAAAGGGGAGGTTACATTCTATACAACACATGAAAGGGAGGAAAAAGTTAGAGAAGCGGGGGTTAGGTAGGGTGAAGCAAAGACATTAGGGTAAGTGGGCAGACAAGCAATAAGGTATATCGTTCACAAATGTACACGCAGTGTCAATCGCAAGAGCACAATTTTATATATATGTTAACACATGGTCACAGACAACTGGACTTCGGCAAAGCAAGTGATCTATCTTCGCATTACAATGGTCAAGAGAGGCTCCTTTGGGTTACAATCAAGATGAATCAAGAAACAATGATGAGTTGCGTCCTGATTCCTTATCTTGAAACTTAAATGTCCTTCTTTTAGTTGTTTTTGTTCGCATACAATAATTATACCCTAAATATCCCTGACTAGGCTAAATGGAAAGGAGGGCAAGGTGTTATTGATACCTGGCCTTAACTGATGTGCAGGTACCACCACTTAAACTTTCAGAAGGTTCTGGGATGATTGTTAGAGTTCAAGGAGTCAAACGCACTAGATGAATGTCATTTAATTTCTGTCTTTCTTAACTTCTAGCTTCAGCAACCGACATTACACGTATACCCAGTCGCACTGTGCACTTTGTTGGCCTGTTCAGATTTGGCAAGCCTACCCATTTCAGGACTTCTTAAACAAAAACCCCTTTTTGTGGTTTGTTTTATCTTTTTAGAACATTAAGCCACAATTCTGACGTTAGATTCTATGGGGCTAGATTTTATGGGGGTTATGGCATTCAAACCTGTATGGGAGAGAAAGGATGAAGGTTAAAACACAACTACCATGATTTGTTAATCAGTGGTCCCTACTACATTCCCCCCTTCGAGCGGCAGAGCCACTCAAAAAGACCAATCCACCAGGGAACCACTCTCGTCCCAACAGATCCAAATACCATCCCTAGCAAAATCTCTCCTTCCATTTAGCAATGCCTTACAATAATCTATTTACATTAATTCACAAAAATCCTTAGAATTTCCTTTCCATTTTACATAGATTCTAACTAGCTAACTTTATTAAACATGGAACTACTGATTTTGAACTGGCAATTCTAAAAAGTTTAAACATAAATAACCCAAACACATTCACATGATAATATTCCGGAATCTACCGATGCAAGTCATGGTCATACTCAACTGGTTTCTTCGGGACGTGGGAAAGATCCATGACTGGTCCGCGGGAGCGGGTTTGTGGAGGAGAACTGCCGGTTAATGCCGGGAGCACCTCCCCCAGCCGTCTTCGGGTGACCACCAATCACTCTCGAGATCTCCTCCGGTTTTCCTGAATCAGGGCACGTCCCTCTAAAACCAGCTCTCTCATGGGTGACAGACTCAATCTAATCGGGCGCCCATCCTCATGACCAGCATCAAGACCCTGTTCACACAAACTTATCTGGCCTTCCAATAACTGGTATATCTCCTCCCTATCCTCCTGTATGAACTCTAGAGTTACCTCTAACGATTTCACTAGGGAGGAAGAGTCTGGAGAAGATAAACCACTTGACCCAGCGACACTACAAGGGGAACTATGGTGAGGTGGACTATCACAACTACCCAATTTATCATCCACGGGTGGTTCCCGTGCCTGGCCAGTCACATGGGGAATCGGCGACATCTCACCAATCGCATTATCCAAATCACTACTGGGCAGTTCAGGACAATCTCGGAATGTGACTTTTCCCACTCGCGACTCTGGTCTGAGAATGGGCCTAACAATAGAGGCATCGGGGAAGCCTGAGAAATCCGGAGGATTGTCAGGAAACCCCAAGAAATCTCGACGACTATCAGGAGACTCTGACAACCTTGGAGAAGTGCCAGGAAAACCTGAGAAATCCGGTTCAGTTGAACCAAGTGAACTCTCCGATGATTCACTGGAAGACTCCCCAGAAGAGTCCAGCGCTACAGAAATCCAAGGATGCACCAAGGGTACCCCCTGCTTTCCCGATTCCACCTCATCATGAGAATCACTAGAAGAATCCCACAAACTTTCTTCAGATGAATTTTCGAACAGATAGGCATAGTTTGGGACTTCATTCGGACAAGAATATTCCTGATCAGGTACATCAGGCTGATCTTCTGGGATAACCCAGGGAAGTTTTACCAATCGGGAGTAGCTTGGATGGTTCCTGAGAAAAATAGGAGCCTCCTTCCAAGCGCGTAACTGTGTGTGATGGGCACGTGATGATGTTAAGAATGGTTGGTCATTTGGGTAGGCTGGAGAAATCACATAAGTGACTCCATTTGACTCTACCCGATCAATACAAAATGGGCCACAATATTTGGGGAGAAGCTTGTTCATGACAAGGTGCCCCTTTTGGACTACCTTCCTGATCACCAGCTGTCCTCTAGAGAAGGAACAAAAACTAGGGTGACCAGGAACCCATTGTTCTTGAATCTGAGCCGAGATAAGGGCTGGAATTGGGTCTGGATGCGAGTTAGCCAATAAAAATTGCGCTGGAGACGTCGTTAACTCCGTATGCACAGTACCATTGTATGATATGATGGCTCTGGGAAGATGTAAATCCCACGAGCTAGGACCTTGAACAAGGTTTCTAAGAAACTCGCCAATGGTACGGTTGACTCTCTCGACTGCCCCATTCCCTTCAGGACGATTTGGTGTCGTAAAAACATGAACGATGCCATACTGAGCTAACATTTGCTCAAATTCTTGACCCCTGAATTCAGGCCCATTATCGGTTAATAACCGACATGGCCTCCTCAACAAAGTAGGCAGGACACGGGTCTCGAACAATCTTGCAATGGTGCGGGAAGTCTTATTCATGATTGGGATGGCTACCACCCACTTTGAATGGTGGTCTACGACTACCAGACAACCAATGTTCCCTCGAGACGTCTTTGGGAACACTACCAAGTCGGCAGCCACCAATTCAAAAGGTGACCTGGTCATGATCTTTAAGGTAGGTGGACCCTTAATTTGACTTGAGACTTTGTTCAGTTGGCAGCATCTAGCTCTGGGGTGGTCATCATTATCAGGGATTGTGACAATCCTTTCCAACGAGTCCCTGTCCTCGTTGGACATGCTTAGTTTTCCGACTGGGATGGTGGTTGGCCGTCATGATCTTCCATATTTTGATTTCCTGAGGTCGATTGATATTGACTTCTCACGGGACAATACATACCAGGGTGAGGCCCCTGACAACGGGAACAATGATATTGGGCAGTAGGGTCAGGGGTTGGTGTTCTCTTGGAATTTCTGGAGCACTCACGGACAAAATGGTCCAACGCGCCACACAACAAACAGGCACCATTCTTCCTTCGGCAATTGGCCTCGTTATGTCCTTTTCTGGTACACCACTGACACTCTTCATCTGTTGCTCCGTTGCTGGATTCCCTCTGGCCATGAGTTCTGGGTTGTCGTTGTTCTCTAGGGTGGGGCGAGGATCCTGGCCGGTAACTGCTTTCCTGATTTGGTCGTTGATTTCGTGAGCGATCCTGTCCTCGCTGGTTTTCTCTTGACCCTCCTTGCCTCCGTGAGAAAACGCTTGTCCCATTTCCATTGCTTCGTGGACGACTGCGCCCTCTATTCCTACCTAGTCGTGGCTGGCTCTGAGGAACAAATCCCTGTCTGGAAGTGTCAAGATTTTCGGAAACCTGAACAGGGACCTGCATTTGCAAGACTTCTATTGGTTCAGGTATGGTCGGAATCCCAGAACTTTCAGTTCCTTGTAAGGCCACAAAATCTAAAATGTTGGACCAGTAGACCTTCTTCTGGTGCAGAGTCTTGTTTTCCGTTATTATCCTCGCTAGGTGTTGTGACAGGGCTGAGGGGACAGTCTCGAGGTACTTCCTCCTTAACTCCTTGCTGGTCTCGATGTCTTTCTGAGGGAATGCCCTTCGTGCCAATGTCTCCAATCGGCCCGCATATACATCGGGAGATTCCCCTGACTTCATTTTGGCATTCTTGAATTCGGCAACCTTTCCAGTGGTCACGGTCTTCTTGATTCTCTTATGCCATGTTAACAGTATTTCCTTCATGTGGTCATATTCGACACCACAACCCCCATAAGCATGGTACAAGTCTTGAAGTTTTCCGGTCAAGTGCTTTCCTAACGTTCCTGTCCAATCTCGTCTTTCACAATTATATTTTGAGGCACAGTGGCGCTCAAACGCTTCAAGATATTCAGGGAAGGAGCGCCCACTGTTGACATTGAAGTCATCCAATTCGGGAGCATTCATAGGTGTTCGCTGCGGGACCCTATGATGATATTTTCTGGATGATGGGTATCTAGGCCGCGTTTCCTCCTTCTTGACGTTGACTTCGTCTGATGAGCTTGACTCCTCATTATGAGACGATTCGGAACTGCGGTTATGAGGTCTGTGGAAACTGACGTCTGAATGTTTCCTTGTTCGAGGATCCTTGGACGGCTCTTTTCTGACCTCCACCTTCTGCTCCATGTCATTATCTGGTACAAGGTCTTCATATTCCTGACGGGCACTCTGAAGTTCTTGTTCCTCTCTGGTGGCCTGTTTTCTCTCCAGTTGGTTCACTCGTCCTTGCCAGTATTCACTTCGGGCCACAAGATCGTCATATTGTTCCTCTCTGGCTGCTTGTTTTCTCTCCAGTTGGTCCATTCGTTCTTGCCAGTATTCACGTCGGGCCACAAGATCGTCATTTTCTTTGGACAACCGGTCATACTTTCCTTTCCAGACCGTTTCAAGGTCCACCAACCGCTGCGTCCAGTTCTGCTCTGATTCTAGAGCTTGTTGTTTCTGCTCCTTGACCAGGTCAACAAGTTGGGCAACCTGGGTCTTGAGCTCAACTAAATCTGACATTTTTTTTTTTTTTTTTTCCCGTCCGTGCTAAGCCGAAGCCGTCAACGTTGGGTGCCTCCCGTTCCCGGGTCTGGGCACCAAAAATGTTGCGGTGGGGTTATCCAATAAACCAATGAAGTTCCGAGTCAATGTGAACCACCCGACAACATTTTTATTTCATGCAATTATTGTCTACCGGAACGGGGAGAAGACTTACTTCAAAACCAAACACCCAAAGGCGGCTCGTTGGCTGAGGGAGGACGGGCTTCTAAGAATCCCTGATGCGGTAAACCTTCCCGGAGTCTCGTTGATCCCGACGCGACCCTCCAGGCGTGACCTCGTTATCCTCAGAACAGAGAAACAATGCGATTAGTTAAGTGTCCCAATGCCCACCGGACTGACCCAACCTCAGGACCTCCCAATATTCCACAAAAAAGGAAACAAAAATGCTCACCACATTCCCGATGACAATGCCGTAGCCAATCAAACTGTAACCTCAACGGGTTGGAAAAACACACTAGAGGAAAAACCATGGACAAATTTTATTGATGGGAAAGGGGAGGTTACATTCTATACAACACATGAAAGGGAGGAAAAAGTTAGAGAAGCGGGGGTTAGGCAGGGTGAAGCAAAGACATTAGGGTAAGTGGGCAGACAAGCAATAAGGTATATCGTTCACAAATGTACACGCAGTGTCAATCGCAAGAGCACAATTTTATATATATGTTAACACATGGTCACAGACAACTGGACTTCGGCAAAGCAAGTGATCTATCTTCGCATTACAATGGTCAAGAGAGGCTCCTTTGGGTTACAATCAAGATGAATCAAGAAACAATGATGAGTTGCGTCCTGATTCCTTATCTTGAAACTTAAATGTCCTTCTTTTAGTTGTTTTTGTTCGCATACAATAATTATACCCTAAATATCCCTGACTAGGCTAAATGGAAAGGAGGGCAAGGTGTTATTGATACCTGGCCTTAACTGATGTGCAGGTACCACCACTTAAACTTTCAGAAGGTTCTGGGATGATTGTTCGAGTTCAAGGAGTCAAACGCACTAGATGAATGTCATTTAATTTCTGTCTTTCTTAACTTCTAGCTTCAGCAACTGACATTACACGTATACCCAGTCGCACTGTGCACTTTGTTGGCCTGTTCAGATTTGGCAAGCCTACCCATTTCAGGACTTCTTAAACAAAAACCCCTTTTTGTGGTTTGTTTTATCTTTTTAGAACATTAAGCCACAATTCTGACGTTAGATTCTATGGGGCTAGATTTTATGGGGGTTATGGCATTCAAACCTGTATGGGAGAGAAAGGATGAAGGTTAAAACACACAACTACCATGATTTGTTAATCAGTGGTCCCTACTACAACATTAATCCAACTTTTGTTATAAACTAAGGCTGCAAGGTATAGAGAATATGTAAAGGCAAATTTTTTTTTTTAAATCCATACCCCAGCACCAGTATCTACCATAGCTACGTAGGTCTGGTTATAATTATCTCCTACTGAGCAATCTATTACTTAACTAATGGTTCATATCCAGTTTAGCATAGATGTACCTCAGCTATGCCTGAGTCACAAGAAATCCATTTTGGAGGTTTATTATTAATTGATCTGAGATCAAATAATTTAACATATCCTCTGTGGAGGTTAGTTTCTCTGAGGTGTAGCCTTGCACCACAGAGTTATTTAGTTTAAAGACTCGTGAATTAAAGTTTCCTATGTGTGCATGTCTATGAGTGAGGCAGTATATTTTGTTACTGTTGGTTGAAAATCCTGGCTCCTATGGGATTATTTAATTTACAACCAACCCCAAGATTAGAAAAACTATAAAAAAGACATTCAGGCCTCATTTCACTTTGTTTGCCTGTAAAACAGGACAAAACTCTCTCAGACAAGTATTGTCTTTACAATATGCACAAACCCCCAAATACTTGTAACAGTCTTCAAAAGAGATGTCCTTCTTTCCACAAAAATTGTAGCTAAGTTTTGCTTTAACAATGAGAAGCTTGTGGATTTCTGAGAGTTATTTTAATTTGGATAAATGGAATTATTAATGTGGCTGCTGTTATTAGGGTCATTCCATGTCAGTTCAACGGCGAAAAATGTGACTGATTTTTTTGAAAATTGGCACACTTATAGATCAATGTGAGAAAAACAGAATGACACTTGTTTCAACACTCTAGGTCAGCGCTGTCCAACTTGCAGCCCGCAGAATGGACGTTTGCCAAATTTCACTTCTAAATTTTCTTCCCTATTTTGTCATTTCTAGTAGGGAGAACAACGTTCAGCGGGTTCCTAAGTCGTATTAACCAACAGTATGATTATAGGCAACATCTTGGCTGCGCTTTATAGAAGGTGGACAGCACTGCTCTAGGTGATACAGTTCCAAAGATATGGCCCTTCAAATTTTGTAAAATAAAAGTCAATTTCCAAGGTCATACCATATTTCAACATGAAATATCTCGGCTCCTATTGCACTTACAGAGACCATTTAAACACTAATTTAAAGCTTTTAAGCAGATCTACAACTTTGTTTATATTCATATTTTACCTCAGTGGTAAAAAAAAAAGTTCATCTTATTTTTTACCTTTGACCTTGTGTAGATCATTTGATGTCACAACTGATTTTTTTCTCCTTTCACCCAATTTTGGGTACACATGCCTACCTTAACCTAAAACAAGATTTTTAGCATTGATTAAGTTAGTATAGACGCTACAGCCATTTCAGTAGACCATACCCACCTCCATTTTGACCAAGTACCTTTTTCCACCAAACTTTGGAGCACTGTATCTTTGGAACTGTTTGAGCTAGAGTGTTGAGAAAAATACCATTAGATTTTTCTTACTGAGATATATAATGTCTGCTAATTTAAAAAAAATTGGTAATTATCTAACCTAACCTAACCCAGTTATTTGGTTGAATAAGTATCCAGCCCTATTATAAATTTTTTTTTTTTTGTATATTTCAGAGAATTATATAATATAGGTAATTTAAATTACATAATTAATTTGTATGGTCATTCAAAAGTGTAAAGAACTTCGAACCTGCTATCCTGTTTAAAGGTAAAGCTATGTACGTATATAAGTACCTTATACTAGGCTATAGGTACTACCAGAGGTGGGGAGTCGGAGTCGGGAGTCGGGGCTTTTTTGAAGAGTCGGGAGTCGGTAAAAATGACCAACTCCCGACTCTTTGATTCAATTTCTATATGCCAACAATTTAGCAGAATACTACTCTGCCCTAAATAAATATCTTCCTGAACTAATTCTAGATTCACATTTCCACATTTGATTTATTGTTCTGGTAAATCTTAGCAAATGAATTTCATATTTCTATTTTAGGATACTAGGTACCATATAAAAATTAGCAATATATTAATTATTAATTTAATTAGCCCCTATTAGTAATGAGTCATGGGCCTAGTAGAAAATCAGCAGTCCAGCAGTCTTTCAATATTTTAAGCTAAATGAGGATGAAAGTATTTTTATTTGTCAAGTAGAAAAGGATGGTAAAGAGTGTAATGCAAAAATTAGTGCTTACACTGGGAAACATGCTAATGCTCCAACTAGAGCCTCAAACTTGAAACGCCATCTATGAAACAAACATCCCAATATTTATAAGGTTGTAGATCAGCATGATAAGGAAAGAGTCGGGAGTCGGTTTTTAAAAATACTGACTCAGGAGTCGGGAGTCAGTTGTTTTTGGCCGACTCCCCATCCCTGGGTACTACCCTATAGAATAAGTTCAGTTTTAAGAGTTAGAGGAGTTTTAATAGAATTACTTAACTTTGTGTATTTATTCATTGTGTACAACAGTATGTACCCATGTGAAAATAAGCTTATTTAAACCTTGGAGCAAGGATTTTTTGGCATCTGTATTTATTCCAATCTGTAAATCAAATTGCACATTTTTTCTTGTTGTAGACATCTGAAACAAGATCGGTAGGTCCCAAATTTTATTTGTGCCATCTAAGCAAAAATAGCTTTTAACAGGGTTGGATACAATGAATAATTCTAATTGTATTTTTAATTAATTGATCCTAATTTCCATTAATTGTAATTGATTCAAAATAAAATAAAGGTAATTGTAATTGATTTTTGAGCTATAACTGATGTAATTGATCAATTAATGTCAATTGTTAAAAATTATACCCCTAGATCTGGCAGTCATACATCATCCAATGAAAATAAACCTTTGAGAGTTTATTTAGTTATACTTAGATATAGATATATATTTATTTTAGATATATAGAATAGACAGTTATATTTGTGTAATTGTAATTGTTTCAGACAAAATTAATTGTGATTGCAAGTGATCTTGAAATTGTGAAGTACAATACTAACTGTAATTAATTTGAAGAAAAATAAAAAAAATTGTAATTGTTTCCATTTTGTGTAATTGAACCCAACCCTGGCTTTTAAGCTACATATGTTTTTTTTCTTTTTAGATAAATGGATTTCAGCAGTTTGAATATGGGCAGGTTCTGTTGTGATCCATTTAAAAAACATAGGAAAAGTGAAAAAAAGCATTCATGCATTGACTAAAAATTTGATTGATCAAAATCCTGAATTGAAACTAACAAATAATCATAAAGCATGTGCAACCTGTCAAAATATATTAGCAAATCATCCATCCCCAATGCCTGAATGTGAACCACTTGAAGAATCACCATCCACCTCATCAAGTGCCCCATCTGAGCTAGAAACCATTGGAGATGTAGTTGAAATGCAGTATGAGCTTAGTAAATCAGTGCTTCATTGGCCACACTTGATGAGACCCCAATAAAACCATGTAAACTCTCTGACAGCGCTGGTTATGCAAAGAGAAAGTTGAGGAAAGTAGGAGTTGTGAAAAGAAAGCTTGAACTTGCAACTAAACAACCAATTTCATGCAGTGACTCAGATGATACAGAACTGGAGATTCTTCAACAACTAAAAGAGAAATTTAATCAAGTGACAAGTCGAAGTGAAAAACTGACAATTCTTACTATCCTACCAAACAGATGGACACAAGTAAAGATCAGAGAAGAATTTAAGTGCTCAGATTACATGGCTAGGCAAGCAAAGAGTTTGGTGAGGGAGAAGGGAGTGCTTTCAACTCCTAATCCACGTTTGGGGAAACGCCTGAATAGTGAAACTGCTGCCAAAGTAATTGACTTCTATCATTCGCCAGATGTGAGTAGACAAATGCCAGGGTTGAAAGACTATGTTTCTGTAAAAGGAGCTGATGATACACCCGCCGCAAAATGACTTCGGACCTTTGTGCGATATTCTGCTGAGAAAGCGGTCTGAAATCGATTTGCATTTCTCACGCTACCAAGTAAAATATTTTGTCTGGAAGTATCTGGCATGTTGTTAGTCGATCCCTTTATGCTACCGCAGAGGTAAAACTCATCATTGTTTAGATAGAGGTGATGTGGGGGTGTTGTGTTTCTGCCGTACTGCGTCCAGAATTCTTGGATTTTTGTGTGCAGTCGTTTGTGTTCTTTATTTTTCTTAAAGTGCAGTGGACATGCCTGGGAAGTATTGTTCTGTTGAGGAGAAGGCCTGTATTCTTGCGTGGAGGCAAGAAAACGTCCCGATAAAGACGATATGCGAGCGTACTGGTCGGGCGAAGTCGACTATCATGAAGCTGGTGGTGGCGGCTAGAGGCCTACCACCCAACGTCGTACCGAAGCACAATTTCGGTGGTGGAAGGCGAAGGAAGATGTCTAAGGCCATGGATATAACCTCATAAAGAGAGAAGTGTTGAAGAACCCTCGAATTACAGCGTCTCAATTGAAAAAGAACCATCCCAAGTTGCTGGAAGCCATGTCTGTTCGAACGATCCAGCACTGGCTGTAGAAGGACTTGGGGATACCATGCCGTACCGCCGCCAAGAAGCCACTTATCACCGACCGCATGAAGAAGCAGCGTGTTGCCTTTGCAAAGAAATACGTTCATTGGACATCGGCACAGTGGAGGAAGGTGATGTTTTCAGATGAAAGCATGTTCCAGGTGTTCCAGATTCGATCTGCCAAGGTGCGATGCCCGTCATCTGCTAGTCGGTACCACCCGGCCTACACGGTACCGACTGAGTCAGTGATGGTGTGGGGGTGTTTTTCTGGTGAGAAGGGAAATGGGGGTCTGTACTTCCTTCCCAAGAATGTGATGATGAACGGTGACCGTTATATTGACATTCTTAACGACCATTTGTTGAACCACTTCGCCATTCACGGCAGTGAGATTTTTATGCATGACAGTGCCCCCTGTCACAAGGCCAAGAAGGTGACAAAGTGGCTTAATGAGCAGAAGATTAAGGTGTTAGAGTGGCCTGGCAATAGCCCCGATCTCAACCCCATCGAGAACTGTTGGCATTACATGAAGATCATGGCAGAGAAGAAGACTCCTAACCTCGCGAACCTCAAGACGGAGCTGATAAAGGTGTGGTGTGAGGAGATGACATTGGACTACTTCAGGAAGCTCAGTGATTCCATGCCCAAACGGCTCCAGGGGGTCCTCAAGAACAAGGGAGCCATGACTTCATATTGATGTAACTAAGTTTTTAAATATATTTGGTTTTTTATAATGATGTTTGTGCTTTTCCTCCAAAATGGTAGATGGTCCGAAGTCATTTTGCGGCGGGTGTAGGTGGGAAAGAAAGCAAAAATTGCTAATCTTATGCAACCTGAAAGAAGCATTTGAGCTTTTTAAAACAAACCATCCAACAATTAAAGTAGGATTTTCAAAATTTGCAGAGTGGAACACATTCTGTCTGCATTTGCCCTAAGCACCAGAATGTCAAACTCATGATGGCAGCAATAACCAGTGTTTTCCAGGTGGAGCAGTACCCTCCTGATAAGCCTAGCTCATCAACATGGGATGATGGGCTGGAGACAAATTATATTTGTCACTACAGGCATTGTCTAGCCCTCCTCCAATGTAATCCACCTCGGGAGATATGCTTCTTTGGGAAATGTGATCAATGCCCAAGAAAAGAGGCCTTCACAGACTTCTTAACTACAGCCTTCGACAGAAAAGGGCTTGATGAGATTCAATTCAGGCAATGGATTTCAATGGACAGATCAACGCTGCAAACAAAAAACTTTCTGCAGATGAATTCATCAAAAGTTTTTATGAAAAACTAGAAGTTCTCCTGGAACATGATTTCTTTGCAAGAAGCCAGATGAAATTTTTACAAGAAAAGAAAAGAAGAACTCCGCGAAGGTGAATTTCTCATTATCGGTGACTTTGCGGAGAATTATGTTTTTATAGCTCAAGACGTGGTGCAATCATTCCACTGGAATAACTGCCAAGCTACAATACATCCTTTTGTAGTCTACTACTGACAAGACAATGAACTGATGCATAAAAGTTTTGTTGCAATTTCTGACTGTAACCAGCATGATGTAATATCCATTCACCTCTTCCAAACCTGTTTCATAAATTTTATTAAAGCATCCCATGAAATTACCAGAATCTTTTACTTCAGTGATGGTTGTGCTGTACAATATAAAAATTGCAAGAACTTTATAAACCTCTGCCATCATGAAGAAGATTTCGGAGTTGAGGCTGAATGGCATTGTTGCGGTGGGGTTATCCAATAAACCAATGAAGTTCCGAGTCAATGTGAACCACCCGACAACATTAACATTCATGCAATTATTTTCTACCGGTACGGGGAGAAGACTTACTTCAAAACCAAACACCCGAAGGCGGCTCATTGGCTGAGGGAGGACGGGCTTCTAATAATCCCTGATGCGGTAAACTTTCCCGGAGTCTCGTTGATCCCGACGCGACCCTCCAGGCGTGATCTCGTTATCCTCAGAACAGAGAAACAATGCGATTAGTTAAGTGTCCCAATGCCCACCGGACTGACCCAACCTCAGGACCTCCCAATATTCCACGAAAAAGGAAACAAAAATGCTCACCACATTCCCGATGACAATGCCGTAGCCAATCAAACTGTAACCTCAATGGGTTGGAAAAACACACTAGAGGAAAAACCATGAACAATTTTTATTGATGGGAAAGGGGAGGTTACATTCTATACAACACATGAAAGGGAGGAAAAAGTCAGAGAAGCGGGGGTTAGGCAGGGTGAAGCAAAGACATTAGGGTAAGTGGGCAGACAAGCAATAAGGTATATCTTTTACAAATGTACACGCAGTGTCAATCGCAAGAGCACATTTTCATATATATGTTAACACATGGTCACGGACAACTGGACTTAGGCAAAGCAAGTGATCTATCTTAGCATTACAATGGTCAAGAGAGGCTCCTTCGGGTTACAATAAAGATGAATCAAGAAACAATGATGAGTTGCTTCCTGATTCCTTATCTTGAAACTTAAATGTCCTTCTTTTAATTGTTTTTGTTCACATACAATAATTATACCCTAAATAACCCTGACTAGGCTAAATAGAAAGGAGGGCAAGGTGTTATTGATACCTGGCCTTAACTGATGTGCAGGTACCACCACTTAAACTTTCAGAAGGTTCTGGGATGATTGTTCGAGTTCAAGAAGTCAAACGCATTAGATGAATGACATTTAATTTCTGTCTTTCTTAACTTCTAGCTTCAGCAACTGACATTACACGTATACCCAGTCGCACTGTGCACTTTGTTTGTTGGCCTGTTCAGATTTGGCAAGCCTACCCATTTCAGGACCCATACCGTGCATGACATTTTTCTCATGTTGGTCAAAAAAATCAAAAACTGAAGTCAAAATAAGTTAAGCAAATGGTTTAGGACTTCTTAAACAAAAACCCCTTTTTGTGTTTTGTTTTATCTTTTTATAACATTAAGCCACAATTCTGACATTAGATTCTATGGGTCTAGATTTTATGGGGGTTATGGCATTCAAACCTGGATGGGAGAGAAAGAATGAAGGTTAATACACACAACTACCATGATTTCATAATCAGTGGTCCCAACTACAGCATTTCTACCACGAGTCACAGTAAAGGGCCATGTGATGGTATCAGTGGATCTGTGAAGGGGCTTGCTGCCAGGGCTAGCCTCCAAAGAATAGGAGGTGCTGAACCCATCCTTGATCCATTGGCCCTCTACAACTTTGCAGTCACAGCACTTTCTTCAATCACTTTCACCTTCGTGACAACAGAAGAGTATGAATCCCACCAATTGATGTTGGAAAAACGCTTCAAAAATGCAAAAATCATTCCAGGTATGCCTAATTATACAATTAATCCATTCCTCACTCCAGAAATATAACTAAGTTTTTTCTTGCAAATTTTTGTCATAGAAATTTGCCTCCAATCATCATGGAATTTCAAGGGTATAATGTAGTGGGAACTCTGACTAATGATCGAATGTCAAAATATTCTGAAATTATATCCCATTGCTAAAACCTATGTTATTTTCAGGAACCCAGAAGATCCATTGCATCAAGCTAATCAGCGATGGACTGGTAGAAGTCCACTCATATTCTTCCTCGACTATATCCAGATCGGAAAGAGTCGCCATTCTTCAGAGAAGCAACATCCCATTGGCATCTATGAAAGGCTATTGCTTAGCAGTCTATGATTCCCACTGGTATCTCACCTGCATCTTAGATGTCAAGCCAGAGAGCAATGAAGTCAACTTGACCTTCCTTCACCCCCATGGACCTGCACTCTCATTTGTATATCCTTCCCCATGTGATGAACTTCTAGTTGATGCCAGTGATGTGCTGATGATTGTGAGTCCAGTTACCACAAATGGCAGGACATACACTTTGACCCAGTCAGAAATGAAGAAGGCCACATCTATGCTTGAGCATTTAGTAGTGTAACAGCCAACAGGTAATTTTTTTTGCCTCATTGATGTGATTTTTTTTACCAGCCTGTTTTTTTTTTTTTTCATTGATAATATTAGGTACACATATTTCATATGAAATGTCTGTAAGTTAGTTCAGTGGTACTTAAATTTTTTATTATCATTGTTTATTAAAACCATTACGTTTATTGTACCATTTATTATTTATCTATTAATTATATTTTGTATTTAGGTTAGTATCTTAGCATTCCTATTTAAATTTGAGTCTTATTAGGCAGGACTAAAGTCTCTTATTATAGGTTTTTCTTTCTTACTGTTTGCTGTTGAATAATGATCTCAGTTTTTGTCTAAGGTCAAATCTTTGGTAGAATAAATAATTACCTTGAAAGGTGTATACAAATATTTTATTATTATTATAAATGTAACAATAATGGCTTCCATAAAATATATTGTAAATACCTAATAACTGCCTTTTTTAAATATAAAGTTATGTTGATGCCTCTTTTTACATGGTTTCACCCAGCTAGACAAGAATCGGTTCTTATAACTCAATTGGTAAAAATAAAGGAATAGGTTATTTTAATATACATATTAAAAGGCAAATTGTCTTAAAAATAGCACACATTATAGATCTCAGTGAGACAAATCTAATGGTACTTTTCTCAACACTCTAGCTCAGGGGTTGGGAAACCCTCGCCCGCGGGCGAAATTTCGCCCACGAGCTAATTTCAATTCGCCTGCTTAGGTATTTATTATTTACTAAAAATTATTTATTTACAGCCTAGCAAATAGCTTTTTAAAATACATCTTATATACAGCGTGTCCCAAAGAAATGTATACCCACTTTGTTCGATAATACCAGCTATGAGGATAATAAATATATTACTTTTTATATGTTTTTTAATAAAGAATTTTCTCCTGAATCTAAATATATAATTATTTTTATTAAAAATTGAAAAACAAAAAAGTTACAGATGTTTAAATTATAATTATTATTTTCGAGACTTCATGTGCGATATTTTCTAATATTTTTGCACATATACGAGATAAGTTTGAAACCAACGGCACTGTGCAAAACTTACAAAAACAACGTTCTGGAAGACGTCGAACATCTTAGATAAAGTGTCATTTAACCATGGAATTTGTAAATTTTTTGAATTAACTAATAATTACAACATTTATGCTTCAATATCAACACTAAACATAAGTATCTCAAAACAGTCGGTTAAAATATTTGAAAATATCGCACATGAAGTCTCAAAAATAATAATTATAATTTAAACATCTGTAACTTTTTTGTTCTTCAATTTTTAATAAAGATAATTGCATATTTAGATTCAGGAAAAAATTCTTTATTAAAAAACATATAAAAAGTAATATATTTATTATCCTCATAGCTGGTATTATCGAACAAAGTGGGTATACATTTCTTTGGGACACGCTGTATATAAGCTTAAAATTTGCCAGATGCCCGCGGAGGTGTTTATGTTATCGATTTTTGCCCTTGGTACTGAAAAGTTTCCCCACCCCTGATAGCTCAAACAGTTCCAAAGAAACAGCGCTCCAAAGTTTGGTGGGAAAAGGTACTTGGTCAAAATGGAGGTAGGTATGGTCCACTGAAATGGCTGTAGCGTCTATACTAACTTAATCAACACTAAAAATCTTGTTTTAGGTTAAGGTAGACATGTGTACCCAAAATTGGGTGAAAGGAGAAAAAAATCGGTCGTGACATCAAATGACCTACACAAGGTCAAGGGTAAAAAATAAGATACTTTTTTTTTACCACTGAGGTAAAATATAAATAAAAACAAAGTTGTAGATCTGCTTAAAAGCTTTAAAATAGTGTTTAAATGGTCTCTGTAAGTGCAATAGGAGCTGAGATATTTCATGTTGAAATAGGGTATGACCTTGGAAATCAGGGTTGTGGAGTTGGTCCAAAATTTTCCGACTCCGACTCCACACATTGTAAAAATTCGACTCCGACTCCGACTCCGACTCCGACTCCACACATTGTAAAAAATCTAAAAATCCGACTCCGACTCCTCACATTTTAAATATACGACTCTGACTCCTCTAGTGTTTCACTCTATAATTATCATAATAATAAGACATTTCATCACCACCACATGAATCATCAGGTTACTTTCTAGGATAAGGGAACATTCAAATATTAAGAAGGATATTGACTTGTAGATATTATCATATTAAGGGATTTTTATTTTTTCCAAAATATATATATATATATATATATATATATATATATATATATATATATATATATATATATATATAAATATAAAAATGAAAAAGATTCTCTTAAACATAATTAAGGTCTAACCAGTAGTAGTCCTACTTAAAATTAAATAACCCTTCTTAACCTAGTGGCTATAACCAGGGTTGTGGAGTCGGACCAAAATTTTCCGACTCCGACTCCACACATTGTAAAAATTCGACTCCGACTCCAACTCCGCCCTGAAACGTGCGACTCCACGACTCCGACTCCACAACCCTGTTGGAAATTGACCTTTTTTTTTACGAAATTCGAATGGCTATATCTCCGGAACCAGATGACCTAGAGTGTTGAAACAAGTGCCATTTTGTTTTTCTTACCGAGATCTATAAGTGTGCCAATTTTTAAAAAATCGTTGATGGTCACGTTTTTTCAACCCAAAATTACGTTGAACTGACATGGAATGACCCATTTATTATTTTTATTTATTATTATATTAATAATAATTATAATTTGGGATGTTAGAATTATTATTCTGGCTATATTATAAAAGACTGTTTTCACCATAAGAATTATTATTATTATTATTATTATTATTATTATTATTATTATTATTATTATTAAATTTTAGTGGGTGGTGGGTATTTTTTGGTAAGTACTGCCTTTCTGAAGGATTTCATTCCATATTGGTTTAGAATTTAAGTCTTCATGCACAAAATTGGCTTGTGGTAGCTGTACTGTATATGTAAATCAGCTAATGCTATTATTTGTTCCCAAGTAAGAGGGACTCCTGTTGAAACTTCCTTTTTGGAACTATTTTGTTCAACAATATCTCTAACTGAGGCTGGTAAGCTGTTAGAATGCAATTCTCAAAATTTTATTCCCTTAAATTAATACCTGGATGGCATTTATTTGTTAATTGTTCCAGATGGAGAGTGAACATGCGAATGGATTCACTAGGTCGTATCCTTGCAGACATGAATGTGTGTAAATCATTCTGCCCTCATCTCATTCGTTTATTTTGGTACCACTTTAATAAAGTGGCCCTGACTGTTCCATAATTAGTAGAGGATTTTTTAATTGCCTTATAAGAGGTCTAGCCAAGATTAAAAAATTAAAAAATTTAAAAAACTTTATTCAGAAAAGAATACAAGTGATAGCTTTACAACTTTTTAGATATTTGATATGACAATACATTCATGGTACTCTCACGCGAATATGCCCTCGGAAGCGTGGAGACATTTTAGGCAAAATTAATGGCATTTAGTTTATTACGTAAAAATAGTGAAAGTGGCAAGTAATAATAATAGTGACAACAAAAAATAATAATAATAAATAATATAATGTTTACAAAATGTTACATAATTTTAAATTAAGTGATTTATTCTATATTTAGTAGAAAATAAATGCTGCTTAATATAAAAAAGAATGTTATGAAATTAAAGGTATGGTACTTAATGAAATTAGCATATTTTAAATAATTGATTACAAAATGGGAACTTCGTTACTATAGTAAAAATGGCAGTAGTGATCCTACCAGATAATAACTTTATAGCCTATTCCACTGATGGACTGTATCTGAATAGTAGTAACTACAATACAGTATTATTCAAAATAGAAAAAAAGTCTCCAAAGTTTCATCTGGTTCCCCACTAAACTGGTTTGGTAGGACCAGACATGGGGTCATTACAAGGTTTATCATTACCAGAAATTTTTCATTACCATTACAGCATTTTTGTTTCATTATCATTACATTATCATTACAATCCCTTCATTATCATTGTAATGATCATTACAATACTGAATAAGCACTCCACCAGTGCACTGGAGGCAGGGATGCAAAGATGCTTGGCAGCAAGAACAGATACATCAAGATATAGATGTGCATTGTCCCTCCACCATGTCAGGGGATTGCAGTCCTCATCAGTGCAGGGCTGGTCAAGGTAGCTGTCCACCTGGCTGACAATAGGGTTCTGAGAAGCTGTAGAGGGAGCTGGAGCAGCCATAAAATTGAACAACTTGCACTGCTTTGGTGCTGGCTGGGACTGGGAGGAATCAGAAGCCGCGCATATATATATATAATATTGAAATTACACTGTAATGAAAATGTAATGATTCATTACAGACTTTCATTACCATTATCATTACCATTATTGCCTTGAAATTTTTTTCATTATCATTACAAGAGATTTGTAATTAATTATAATTAATTACCATTACCGTACAATGATGATGACCCCATGTCTGGGTAGGACTACCTTAACTGTCATTTTTATTAAAAAAGTGAGGCAGGAATCCCTATTGCTAAAAGTCTGAAGGACAAAAAATAAAAAAAAAATTTGTAACACTTATTAAACAACTCGAGTAAGCTTAATGGCCAAGGTATTTGTGTTTAAACATTATTTATTTATTTATTATTAAGAAGTTTGTGATCTGCTTCTATTTTTATATAATGTTAGGGAGTTCTTTAAATTCTAAAGAATTTTGGCAAAGCCCCTAAGACACTTATTATTATTATTATTATTATTATTAATGGTTTACAAATTTTACTGTTAATATTTGTTTTAATGTCCCTTTCATTTTCGATAGAAAGAGTTAATTTTCTGCTATTTTCACTTTTGCTTGCTATGTGTTCAACTATCTTTCTACATTCTTGGAAAGTCATTTTTTTTTAGGAAATGACGAAAATAAAATTCGATGAAAAATTTAAAAAAAGGGTTAAGATTTGATAGAACACATCCACCAAATTCCATTATTCACTCATCAAACCATCTTGTTCCATGTGTATGTAGTCATGTTGTTATCATTAGCCAATCAGCAGCTGCTCTATTGTCACGTGACACCCCCACACATGTCCGGTGCTGAAATTTGAATTCAACAGTTGCTTCAGAATGGCTTTGTTGATGATAGAGCTGCTGTTGCTATATTTTGAGCTCACAGCATGCTCAAGACCTCTTATGTATCCTCAGTGTGGTAATGAACTTAATTACCATGAAGCCTCTGATAATATTTCCAACTACTTACCTTTCCACATCCTGAATTCATTATGGGGTACCCATGCCTGGTTAGGTTAATTGAATGCCTGGTTAGGTCAACTGTATGCCCGGTTAGGTCAACTGTATGCCCTTGACAATTGATTAAGTTAAGTTGTGTTATTTTTGTTAGTTTTAACTGTACACTCTTGGTTAGGTTACTTTTGCCATGAATATTAGGTTAGGTTAGGTCCACCCCACCCAAAACCCCTGTTTTCCCACAGGTTCCCCTATAACTGTTGACATGAAAACATATTTTCCTGGTGTATTTTTGTGTTTTCTTCAAATCTGACCTTTATTTTCCAGTAAAAATAGTCATTTTTGGAGGATATGTAAGCTCGTCATTTCCTCAAAAATTGGGATTTTCCCAAGGAAATGAAGGTCAGATTTGAACAAAAAACACCAAAATACACCAGAAAAATATGTTTTTGTGTCAAAAATGAGGAGGCAGTTAAAACAAATTTTTACCAATTTTACTGTTACTCTGATATACACTTTCAGTAAACATGTTTAAAACTAAACTTTATTTACAAATTTTTGGTTTTGAAAAGAAAGTAATGCCCCTAGAATGGTTTTGTTACTAGTAACTGAAAGCCAAACCCTAATGCAGGCTGAATCTCAGAGGCGAGTGTTGGACATGTCAAAAACTTTTTATTTTAGATTAAAGTCAAAATAGGTTAATACAGGGTGGTCCAAATACAGGCACACCTGGCCCTCAAACTTTTTAAGAAAAATGCTTTAAACTATGTTTCTAATAAAAAATGTATTAATAAAAAAGTATTAATAAAAAAAATTTTGAACCTCAGAAATTTAAAAAGTAAAACTGTAAAATTTCATGAAATTGTGACATAATTTAATGCATTAGCATTTTCAGGTTTGGATACAAAGATGTGTAACATTAATCCAAACACTAACTAATCTTTTGGAAATTGCTGTATGAGAAACACTTCCCTAGTCTTCATGATTTTGCCTTTAAGATTTTCTTGATGTTTGGTAGCACTTAATTTGCAAAAGTGCATTTTCTATTTTAAAGCATGTGAAGTCCAAGACCTGCAACTGATTGGAAAACCCTTCTCTTGAGGCCTGTCTTAAACTTTCAACAACCAACACTGATGTCGATATTCAGTCACTGGTTCAAGCAAAACCACTTCCTCAGATTTCTCACTAATTTCTATTAATCCAAAAATTACAATATGCATTGTAATTTTTGAAGTAATAGAAAACTTCTTAAAAATGTTTTTTATCTTAATATGTACCTCAAACAACAAAACTATAAAAAGTGATATATTTTTTTAATTAATAGAAAACCTCTTTAAAAGTGTGTGTTTTGCATGAACCTTAATAAACAACATAACAATAAGTACAGCTCAAAGAAAAATTATTGCTTTAGAAAAAGCCATAATGAAATGTGTGGCCCTCTATTCTTGAGAGGTTGGACCACCCTGGGTTAACAGTTGTTCATAAAATTTTGTTCATCAGTGGCTAGCACGAGGTGCCATCTTTCTTAGTAAAATACTTTGTCTTGTCTATTAAAATCCTTCTTCATGCAGCCTAGTGATGGGAATTTTGCCTGGTTGCCTGTTATGGATGGGAACTTCACAGTCCTTGGCAATAGCTGGTATGAAGATTGGAATGAGGAGGATTGGCAAATCCTACCCAGAGAATGCCCATGCATTTACATATGAAAATTAATCAGCACTGAGGGATGAAGCAGCTGATTTTGCATGCAAGTAGCAATGTGGGCATAAGGTCATTTTGGCATAATCCAGCACCAAGGAGGCTCAAATTATAATTAATTGAAAGGAAAAAAAGTTATTTTTGTATTTGACTAATGTAAATTTTTAATTTAAGGTTAAAATTTTTAAGCTCTTTTATCGTAAGGATTTACAGGAATTTTTAATTTTTTTCCTTGACAACTTAATGTATGTGTATGAAGCAGAATACTATATATACAGGGTGTTTATAAAGTCCCTATCTATTTCAGTGAAAATGTAGCAAAAAATTTGAAGCATGATAGGTTATTTTTGTAACTGCTGTTACGATATGAGCACACAAATCTTGCAGATCTGTAACTCTCATTTGATAGATGTTTGATTTGATAAAGCCCCATGCAAAGAAGTCCAAGGGTGTTAGGTCAGGAGATCGAGCCACCCAGGGCCTGTTGCCTCCACACCCGATCCACCAATTTGGAAATCGTTCATTTAGGTACTCCTGAACAATGCTTACGTAATGACAAGGTGCCCCATCTTGTTGAAGGATGATGGTGTTTAAAATGCCATCTGAATGAAGCTGGGGCATTTACGTTCTCATATCATAACAGCAGTTGCAAAAATACCCCCCATCATGCTCCAAAATGTGTTTAGCAATGCTGCTGACAGATTCGAACTCTGTAGAGATACTGATGGTGCTCATGTAGAATCATATGCTTAAGTATTCATTAAATGTATGCTTTCTATTATATTGTCTTACCCTTTTTGCTACATTTTCACTGAAATAGATCTATAGGGACTTTATAAACACCTGTATATGTATGGGTGAGAGAAATATGCTCACCTGCAGTGAGTAAGGTGACTAGGTGAATGAACACTTAAAGATTCTTTAAATTTCTTTTAGTGATACTAGTGGGGTCACTTAAATTAGTCTTTTTCTACTGGGTCTAAATGGTGACTACTTGGTCACAGTCTTTCGCTTCATTAAAAAAATCACTGCAGTGCATGCATTTTGATGGTGAAGCCATCTTGACTGCTGTCAAGGTATTAACTTCCTATTTTTACTATAACCCTTTAACCTGTTCACACATTTCAGTACTGACTGGACTGTGAAGATACAAGACATAGAATGTAGGAAAGTGGAGTGTTTTCCAGTTTATTTTAATTTCACTGTTATAGGACTAAATTAGATGTAGACTTCCATATTTTATTTTACATTTGATCACACATCAAACATTTTTAGTGACTTATTATTTGCCTGATTTATGCCGAAGAGGTGTTACATTCAGCCTCCCCCTACCCTAATGTTTCCCATTAAGGCGGGGTGTGGGGGCCCTCCAACCATATGAGCAGGCTAACTTGAAAGTGAACATACAGTGCCCGCGAAAAGTATCCGATCACTCAAGAAAATACAATATTTTCCCTTAATATTCAGAGACACGTAATTCACTTTCTATTTGTTCTAGCGACATCTGGTAACTTTGAGGTTGCTCGCTGATATGAGAGCTATCCAACGCATTCTCAAATTAGTGTTCTGGTAGCCTTCGTTGCGGGTGGCTGTGTCTCAAATTTGTCAGATTTCACTGTTTGTGTAAATTTCTTGATATTTTTTTTTTTTTACAGAAAGTGGTGTAAATAAAATTTATATATAATGTGTGCTAAAAAACAACTTAAGAGTGATTGTCGAGGTGCTATTGTTGCTTTGCATGCATGTGGGAAATCACAGAGACAGATAGCTAAGGAATTAAACATATCCCAAAGTACCGTTAATTTATGGGTTTCACGGGCTAAGAACAATGGTGGCCTAACCACGCCAGTCCCTAAAAAACGATCTGGCAGACCGAGAAAACAAATTCGCGAACAGACAAACTTATGAACGTTTAGTATTGAAAAACCCAACAATAACTGCGAAAGAAATAAAATTTAATATGAATAATTTGTTATCTGGTGTTTCTGAACGAACTATCCAGGAGCGGCTCCAAAAAGAACTCGGATTACCATCTCGCCATGCTGCTAAGAAACCGTTCATTAATGAAAAAATGCGTAAAAAACGTGTCGCATTTTGTAAAAAATACATTCATTGGACTGTTGATGACTGGAAGAAGGTTTTATTTAGCGATGAGTCGACATTTTGACATTCAGAAGTTGTCCAAAAAAGGTTCGCCGGCCTATTGGCTCAAATAGGATGGACCCTAAATACACCCTAAAGACAATGAAACACCCTCCAAGTGTGATGGTTTGGGGTTGTTTCGGTTACTATGGGCGTGGAAACTTATATTTTCTTCCGAAGAACACAACTATGAATGGTGCACGGTATTTAGCAATGCTACAGGATAAACTTCTAATGGCAATGGCAATCCAAAGGACAAAAACATACATGCATGATGGTGCACCATGTCACAGGGCCAAAATAGTGACAAAATGGATTACTGACATAAATTTGATATTTTGGATTGGCCTGGTAATAGTCCAGATCTCAATCCGATAAAAATCTGTGGCTAATAATAAAAAATAAGGTTGAATGCCACGACACTGGCTCAGTCGAAAAATTACAAGAGGCCATCAAAAAGGTATGGTGCAAGGAAATATCAGTGGAAGTTTGTCAAAACTTGATTAAATCCATGCCAAAACGTCTAGAACAAGTCATCCAAACCAAAGGACAGATGACAAAATACTAATATAAGGTTAGTATACATTTAAACATTGTTTTTTATGTAAAAAATACAAATTTCAAGGGTGATCGGATACTTTTCGCGGGCACTGTATAGGGTGGAGTGAAAAAATCAAAATTGTGGAGGTCTAGATAGTTGTCTTTTGTCCAGGATTAAACTTTAAAACTGATTTTGGGTGGCTGCATACAAAACTGTGGCTGCTACTGGCCAATTTATACAAGTCATATGAGTGCGCGACCAAAATTTGAACCCAGTGACCTATCTCAGGTTCTGGACATAATAGAAAGACAATTTAAAAACTGTTTATGATGTATTTTTTTTACCTCTGAAGCAGATTAAAATATTTGCAAAGGGCTGCTGGGTCAATAATGCATTGAAAAATCCATATTTCATCATTTTTGCTCAAAAAATGCAATTTTTCAGCCCTTTTTCTCCAAATATTTTGTTTATTTGAAATTATATTTTATATTTTTCTTTTCAGGTTGAATTTATAGAATTGATAAATACATGTATTTTTATACCTTATTGCCAAAAAATACTGTAGAGTAGAATGTTAAGACACAGTGACACAGTTAAAATTCTTGATGGAGGTCACAGATTTTCAAGCACAGACTCATTCCCCAACAGAAAGCTTCCTCTTAGTAAAGATGTCATCCAACATGTAATGGCAGCAGAGAACTGGACAACCAGACAAGCAGCTGATATGGTTGCACTAAGTCTGATTGAACACTGGATTTGGTGCAGTGTCTATCCAATTTCATGCCCCAGTGTCACCAGCAAGATATAGGATCTGTCAAAGAAGGTAAGACTCAAATTTTCAGTCCCTTATAAAAAGATTTAAAATACAGTACCGTATGTCATACTTTTGTAAATTTTGTAGTTAAATTTATTTACTTGTGATAGTAATTTTATTAACATAATAATGTGATTCAGTGATTTGCAAATCATAAGAATCAGTAATAAATTCTGTTTTGACTAGAACTTAACTTAAGGTTTATAATTGAAATTTGCATTCATCACATCATTAAAGTTTTGGTAATTTTGTCTGTTTGAGAGAGATCTAAAACAGAAACGTGGTGACAAGTTCTGGAGTGATCTTTCTTCCTTCATTGAAAAAACTTCAAGTTGTTTGACATCTTCTGTGAGGACTCATAATTGGAGAAGAGATTTGGAACATTTGTATCAACTCAAAATGACAGAAGAAGACTGCTTTCTATGAGGACCAGAAAACAGCTAGAATAGGATGATGCTTTGGTTTTAAGGAATGCCTTACATCGGCAGATATCAGATACAAAAGGAGAGGAGTACAGCAGGAGCAAGCAAAAGAAAAGAATTGGCGAGTTTGATCTATATAAATTTAAAAACTTTTGATTAATGGCCACCAAAAATCTGGGTTTCTTGAAATGTTTGTGCTGCAAATTATAAAATTTTATTTTTGCATCTTTAGTAAACTAGCTTGTATCATAATCATATTGTATTTTATTATCCCCAGGGAAGATCTCAGAAGAGTTTTTCAAGTTGTTCCATGAAGCTCAGCAGCAATACTGGTACATGACAGTGATCTTGACAGTCTCTCAAGTCAGGGCAGCCTGAAATCACATGATGAAAGAGCTGGTGTCAGTAAATAACAGGAATCCAGGACAGAATGAAATAGGAAGAGTCCACCAAACCTCGCTTGGTAGTGTGACAGGTATACTGTACATATAGTTTAAAATATGAGTATGCTTTGAACACTCTTGTTGCTCTGTTGACAATACCTTTGAAAAAATTATTTATAATCCATGTAACGTTGCTAATAGTTAGTCCAAATCATGGACACTGCTGTCCAATGAACTTCTTTTTAGAATATTAACTTGATATAAAATAAATGTCTTTTACCTGGTATCAAGTAAGTAAATTTAAATATTGTTAGTCAAAACCTATGGAGCTTGCTTAAATCACTGTCTTGAAAATTGAGTAAATTTGCACTATGAACTTTGCAGGAACAAGCTGAGAAGAGCGTGAAAAATATCATAAAACAATAAGAAAAGAGGAGGGTAAATTGTTTGAATTGGTGGATACTATTTATGTGGATGGTTGCAAAGATGCAACAATGGTGATAGTTGAAGTGAATGGCAAATGTTACAGAAGAACTGAGCTAGAAGAGCACTATGTAATTGTAGGAGAACCTGGTAAGATTTAAAATTTTGATCTTTTGTTTGCATTTTGTAATGGATATTACTCAAAATATTTATTAAGATGAATTTTGGATATAGAAATTGGAAAATAGATATAAACCCTGAAATATCTAAAAAATTGTCTTTAATTTCTGAATACTATTTCAGGTGATTTCTACCTCTCACATGTGACTCCAAGTAATGGCAAGGGGTCGACTATATTACAACAAAGATATAAAAGGCCCTCAAAGACTAATACAATGACTGGTTCAAATGGTGGAGCTATCAGATGCCTGGAAGAACTGCTTGGTAGACCTTTGCAGTGGAGCATTTGCCTACTGCACTATAATGAGCTCCCCATTCATCACGTCTTTGTTACTCTGGATGGAACAACAAAGAGCCCAGACTCATTTTCAGGAAAGATAGGGGTTGAACTTGGTGGAACTGTATGTCAGTGGGATGTGATTTCATTCAAGCCAATTAGGAATTCAAAATTTCCAGTTATTCCTAATGAAGTACTGGAGGACCTCAGCACTGATCAGTATTATGCTTACAGAATCTGTATGGCTGTTATGCTTGGCTGTGTTGATCCTGATCTTGAGCTCCTTGAAGTTGGACTGATTTGTCATTCAAGGTGGTTGACTCTAGCATGTAGAATTCTCAGAGTTTATATATCTCAAAGGAAGCCTTGCAGAGTTTTGTATCTTGGTCTATTTTCCATTTTTGGTTCCAGATCAAGGAGTATCAATGCACAGATGGTGCTAAGAACTTTTATATGCTCCAAAGGATCCTGAAATTTCCTCACAAGGAAGCCAAGGAGATAGCCCTAAAAACCCTCTACCAAAATGCATACGGGGTGTCAGGAAATGATTGCGCCCCCCCCCCCCCCCCTGTAGAGCAAAAACTAGAAGAGATAGATAAAAACTGGCGAGACCACTTGAAAGAGCGTTAAAATCTGAATAAAAACCATTATATTCTATTCCTGTGATTTTAATTCTTACCATTTTTTCCCCCACAGAAACCATGGCATCATCTATTTTGAACGATTCAGAGAAAAAGCGAGTTCTTCTTGACCGCATTCGAGCTGTCACATTTCGTGAAGCAAAGGAAGCTGGTGCAACTTTCATAACTCGACACTGGGTGGCTGAGAGATTAAAAAGATCAGAAGACTTTGTCAAAAGGAATTGGAATAAGAATCCTGAAGATTGTGAAACAGAATTTCGAGGAGGAAGACTGGAGAAATTATCTCAAGAATCGAAAGACACTGTGCTTGCTGCATCATGGCGCCGAAAGAAGAGCTGCTCTGAGGTAGCGAAAGAGATACTTATCCGTCGTGGTAAGATAGTCAATCGGCAACTTGTGCATCAATTTTGAGTTCGCCAAGGCTTGAGTGCTTGGCATGAAATAGCTAAGCCACGGAAGAGTGATCTTAACATTGAAGATCGGCTATGGTTTTGTGATTATCTTGAGGAATGGACGGAAGACGATTTCCTTCACTTGGTTGTCAGCGATGAATTCTTCGTTTATGTCTCCAGAAAACCAAATTTTCAGAATGATCGGGTTTGGGCAATAACTCCTGATGAAGTCCCAGACGACCAGAAGTATCGAGAAATAGTAAAAAATCCAGCATGTGTGGGTGTTTTCATTATGTTCTCTATTCGGAAGCTCATCTGGGTTATCAAACCAAGAGGAACCAGTTGGGATGGGCCTTATTTTCGAAATGTAATTTTAGCCCAACATGTAATTCCATTTTTGAAAGACCCCGAGTGTGTTTTGGATGTTGAACAGGTAACCTTTCTTCACGACAAAGCCCCCTGTATGAAAGCACTTGCGACTCAACAACTGCTTAAGGACAATAACTGATTTTTTCGGAAATAATGAATGGCCTGGCGCCACCTCTCCTTGTTCAGGTAAGGCAGGGCACAACACCCTATAGGTTCCACCACCATTGCATTCAGCTGAAATGTTTAAACCCTCTTTCTGGAACATATTTCTGAAGTTCAGAATTTGAACATTAAATATAGGGTGTCCATAAATGATTACCCTGATTAAAACATGCTATAACTTTTAAATAAACACTCGTATTCAAACACAGTTTTAATCATAAGTAGATAAACATACAAAGTTTTGATACATAGTTAATGAACTTAATAAGCTTCCACATGTGCACACACAGTGGCACATAAAATGTGTCAACGGTATTCACACTCGCGTGTGTAATTTCAAACGTTTGTGTAACACCTTGTGCACCGTAGACTTCGGTATCTTTAGTTGGCATGAAGCTTGCTCACCGATTTCCTTGGTGACCGTGTGAAATCAGTTTGAATGTTTTCTACCGTCCCATAGGAAACTGATGATCTACCACTGCTCTTTCCCTTTTCCACGTTTCCAGTTTCCAAGAATTTTTTTATCCACGACTTAATTAACTTCACATCAGGTGGATTCTTTCCATACTTTGTTCTGAACCTTCGCTGAACACTAACAGGAGATTTTTTCTGCAAGCCACACAACACATTGTGCCTTCTCTGTCACAGACGCCATCTTAACTGAACAGCTACTACAGCGCTCCTAGCGGCGAATGCGGTAGACGAAACACACCAGCACAGAAACTCTATGCGTGGATGAGATCACCTGTAAAAAGGAAACGGATGTAAGATTCGTCATTAAAACATGAGAGCATACTGTTTTCAGGGTAAACATTTATGGACACCCTGTACTTTAAAAATGGAAGCAGGTGTTCTCACACTGCCAAGGTTTTTATTGGTATTTTTTTTTGTTCAACTACTGCAACACCAAATGCATTTAAAGGTAGGTACCCAAAGTATTTGAAAAGTTCAAAATTTGAACCTAAAATACTTTAGAAACAATTGCAGGTGTTTACGTACCATCATGTTATTTTTTGGGTATTTTTTGTTTAGCTATTGCAACACTGAATACATTTAACCCTTTGAGTGCAGTCATTGCTGAATTGTGACCACAAGCACACCTTAATTTATGGATTTGAGTAGGGCATTTGATGGAATAGACCATAATAATCTACTTAATAAATTATATTGTTCAGCTTTAATTAGAGGAGCAATCAGTGATTGGTTTAAGTTATTTGTTGAATAGATATAATTTTTTTATCAGTAAATAAGGTTTGCTCAATTAAAGTGCTTGTCAAACATGGTGTTCCCCACAGGTCAGGTCTCAGTTCTGGGTCCAGTTATTTTTATTATATACAGGCATACCTCACATAACACGGATTCGTTCAATGTTGATTTGCCATAATGCTGATAAAACCTTGACACTATTCCCCAAACAGTGATGCTTCAGATTTGCTCTTGCACGCTTTTGTAGCAAACATTTTTGACAAAAAAAAAAAAATTTCTCTGCACTTTATTATTTACCATACTATTTAAATAAAATTTTTAAAAACAAATGCATTTCGTAATGTTGAATGGAACAAACCCATGTCTCGTCTCCTGTGACAATGCGCTTGAGAAATTCTTTACCACTGACAGGCTCGGAATATCGTTGCAGAAATGACAGGGCATGTTCAACTGACTCATATAACCAATGTACGGTGTTGCCAACAATGATTAACGAATCACTTGATACCAGGGTTGTGGAGTCGCACGTTTCAGGGCGGAGTCGGAGTCGGTAAAAAACTTCCGACTCCGACTCCAATTTCTGTGTCCTGTGTCACCCTTAATTTCTAAATCCTAAATACTAACATTTAGGTTATTTAGTTTTTTTGGTCAATAAACCTTATTCATTGATAGCCCCTAGATTAAGTTTTTTTAATATTTTTTTTTTACATTTTCAGAATATACAATTAATATTTATTTAAATATAAAATATAAAATATAAAATTTCGCACTTAGTGTGGTGGTGATGAAATGTCTTATTATTATGATGATTATAGAGTGAAACACTAGAGGAGTCGGAGTCGTATATTTAAAATGTGAGGAGTCGGAGTCAGATTTTTAGATTTTTTACAATGTGTGGAGTCGGAGTCGGAAAATTTTGGACCGACTCCACAACCCTGCTTGATACAAACATAATCAATGAAGGTCCTTTAGTTACGAAATTATACGTCGTGGAAACTTATTTTCTGATCGCCCCTCGTATAACGGACATTGCTCTTCTGAACCATCTAACTGCATGCCTTCTCCTATAAGGAGAACACGCAGTACCAGAGTTTCTGTCCAGTTCTCTAACGCAAGAGTTAATCGGTATTTTCAATCTTTCATCTACTCAACTGGTCAACTCTGGAACAATTTTCCTCAATCCATCTTTCCTCCTGTCTGTGATCTCCCATCTTTTAAACGCAGTCTCTAGGCATTTCGAAAACCCCGGACCTTGATTTTGGCTCTCTCCTTCTATGGGTGGGGGGGTGGGGGGGGCGCTTTTGCGGCCATTTGCTCTTGACCCCTCCTTCCTGCTTAAAAAAAAAAAAAAAGTAAGAACTCGCTTTTGTGTTTGGAAAATCTAACACTAAATTGAAACCTATTTTAAAGAGCAGATTGAAACCACCCAAGCTTATATATAATGGTATAATCGCCCATAAAATGAAACATGGGAATAACAGGCAAAGTGGGAAAATGATCTACAACTTCCTCAGAGAACGTCTACAGGGCCTCAAAATTCAAGGTGTATCATCATCAGAATCAGAAGTACGCAGCTCAGTACCACAAGGTACAGTACTGGCTCCACTCCTGTTCATTATCATGCTAATAGACACGGACAGTGGAGTAAACAGCAACAGTATAGTAACATCCTTTGCGAACGATACAAAGATCAGCAGAAAAATCAGCGATGCAAATGTGAAGTGGAGGCCTTGCGGAGGAACACGAACAAAATACTGTATACAAATGATGAGAAGACAACAATATGACATTTAACACTGAGAAATTTCAGCTCTTGAGATGTGGTAGAAATGAGGAATTTAAACAGACTACATATCATCCAGATAGGAAATTCAGAGAAGCACGAAAGCGGTCGACTTGGGGGTAATAATGACCAAATTCGAGACACAAAATCAAATAGCTATAAACAAAGCAAAAAGAGTCGCGGGACAGGTACTAAGAACGTTCAAAATGAGGGACAAGATAATAATGATTCCCCTGCTGAGAACACTGATCATACCAAAACTTGAATACTGCTCAGTTTTGACGTCCCCATACAAAAAGGAAGAAACTAATAAAGTAGAAGAAACGCAGACACATTTCACAGCCAAGATTGATGGCTGCGAAGAACTCAACTACTGGGAAAGACTACGTAAACTAAATCTGTACTCCCTGGAAAGAAGAAAGAGGTACACTATAATCTACATATGGAAAATGATCGAAAAACTGGTACCAAACCTCGAACTAAACCCAATTACCATCCAAACAACACTAGAAAATAGGAAAGGCAGAATGTGTAGTGTTCCCAAATTAAAGGCCCGACAAGGGACCTCCTCAACACTGAAGGAAAATAGTTTGGTTGTCAGGGGGCCAAGACTTTTTAACAGCTTCCAAAGAACCTCAAACGTTACAGGAGTAAATGCTGAAGTCTTCAATAGAAGAGTAGATGCCTGGCTCAGGACGGTACCAGATGAACCCGGTGTACCTGGCTATGTGCGGTGGAGAGCGCAAGAAAGCAACTCGTTCCTCCATCAAGCCAGGTTTAGAGGTGGGGAGCCACCAGTTTGACCTTTGTGTGAAGAGAGATCAACATACGGAACTGAACGAGGTCAACGAGGTGTGTATATATATTAGGGTATTTCATAAATACTAGGGGCACTCAATATATTTTGCCCCACCCTTTTTTCTTAGCTAAATAATAGGCCATTGGGCTGAAATGTCTTTTGGGCCGTAAGTTTGAACTTTCTGCGCTTCACATAACCGGATTTTTCCACTTTGAACACCCACTCCTTGTATAAAACCGATGGTTGACGCAGTTTTGGAAATGGCGTCTGACAATGATGTGCGTCGTAAATAGAGAGCTGTGATGTAACCGTAAAAATTGGCATGCCGAAATCTGTTGTAAATAAAAACAAAAATTTTAGTTCTAAGGTTTCGTTGTTTGGATCTCGAAAGCAAGGTGGTTTGGCTTATGAATATTCATAAATGAATAAGTTAAAAAATGTTTTAGAGTGGGTAACGGTCGTTCTATTTTAATTCGGAGTTCTCATGAGCATGGTAAGGCCGAACCGCGTTGTAGCCGAGATTTATAACCGTGACCCGACCTTCCAAAGGGAAGGGCAAACCAGCGGATTTGGGTTCAGATGTAAAATGGTTGGTTTCTCCTTCGCTGGGTCGTTCAACTTTTGGGAGACAGATTCGAATCCACTTGCTAAATTGGACACTGACGTGGGTCATAAAATTGGGAAATTAAGTGGCTTCGAAGGAATAACTATTTAAATGTATTTCTGGGAAAAGGAGGGGTCTATACCCAGAAGTGGGAACACGGTCCAATGGGAGGACAGTGATTCTGGGAACGCCCGGTACAGATTCTTTCTTTCCTTATGTGTGGAGGAGAGCCTTCGGAGGTGGGGGGGCTTGTGTAAAATAAATGTGTTGATAGGTCCTTCAAAATATTAGAAGGCGTGGTCCTTAAAAATTGTAAAGTAGATTTGAGATTTTTAAGTCAGTTGTGGTTCGTCCTCCTGAAGTTCAAAGTGGCTTGTAAAACTAACTCTCTAAAAAACTCTGTGGTGTGATCGAGAGAAATTCAAAGTTGAGTTAAAACTGTCTCGCGTTATATTAAAAAAAAAAAATATTGAATCCGTTTGTGTACGCGAACTTACATAAGAACTTATTGTTAGCGATCAGGAAAAAAGGAACTTGGCGAGATTCCTTTTAAATTAAATTTTTTTTTGTTTTGCATCAAATGTTCAACTTGAAGTTTGCGCCATATTAGGTTCCCTTAGAGAAGATGCAATATTCTGTGTGTACAGGGAAGCCTAATTGAATGGACAGACTTTTTTCCTGGAAATAAATCTGCGGTCCTTACGCAGAGCAGTCGAGAATAACTTCCCAGTAAGTAATCAATTTTTCCAATTCTTTCGTCGATTTCGACACTTTCATTTAGTGCTAATTGTTTTGTTACACGCAAATAAAAAAAAACCTCTGTATAAATGATTTTAAACTCAGATACTTGTGAACCTTTTCTTTGAATTAATAATTGGATTTTGTTTTACACAAAATTGGTAATCATACATCAGCCTAATTCTTTAAATTCATGTACTAATTTGAGTGAAATTTAATAAACTATAAGAGGGCGTGTGTCGTTTTTACTACCTTGCAATAGACCTCTCTCGTAAGCTGAGGATGAACTAAAATTCAAAGTTTGAAATCCAAAGTATGCTCCCAGTGAGCCGAAGGAACTTACGCATATCGAATTAAAGGGCCATCCGAGTGGATAGGCCGAGTCATCCTGAACGAAAAGAACACGCGCGTAAGAAATAAGTTGCAATAGAAATAAAGGTGCGCATCATACAGTTGGAAAAATTCACAAACGTCTACAAAACGCTTACGGAGATGCTGTTGTTGATTGAAGCACAGTTGGACCCTGCTCTAAACGTGTGAGATCATTGGAGAGAGGGAGAGCTCGATGATGAGCACGCAGCGGTCGCCCGGCATCAGCTGTGACATCTCACACTGTGCAACGTGCTAACAGCATCATTCCATCAAATCGACGTCCTTCTTTTGCATGATAACGCAAGACCACATAACAGTTTGCAAACAAGAGATGCCATCACAAAAATACGCTTGACTGTGTTACCCTATCCTCCATACAGCCCGGATTTGGCACCTTCAGACTTCCATTTGTTTGGGCCAATGAAGGATGCTATTCGTGGAAGAAAGTTTCAGAGTGACTATGAGGTTATTGAGGAGATTAAGAGGTGGCTTCAGCGGAACCCAGCGGACTTTTACCAGCAAGGAATAAAGGCCCTTGTTTCGAGTTGGAGGAAAGCCGTAGAAAAGGATGGAGACTATGTGGAAAAATAAAAACTTTTAAAAAAAGGTATGTAACCAGTGGCGGATCTACTATGAAACTAATGAAGCTTAAGCTTCAGGGCCCCTAATCCAGGAGGGGCCCTGAAGCAACTTTTTTTTTAATGAGTGAATTTTTCAACAAAATTGATGGTTTTTTTGTGTTTGTTATTAAAATAAGGCTATTTTAGTGATAGAATCGTAAGCCAATGGGTTGAAGTACTTAATATTGACCTTAGAATATGTTCTAATACCCATTTCATATGGCCTCAAAATGCCCCTGTAATTGGTCAAATTTCAAAATTTTCTCGGGGGGCTTGCAGCGCCCGAACCCCCAGCTGTATGGGCTCGCTGAGCTCGCCAGAATCTATTCATAGTCTACATTTTGGCAGCTGGATCCTCGAATCCTTCGTTGGTGCACGGCTTAATAGTTCTATAGCTCAGCCCTTAGGCTAGAGCCAATCGGAACCATAAAAAGACATCTGAATTCTCAATTCAGGCTGCACTCGTCTCGCTTGTGCATTTTAACACCAAAAATCAGATTTTCACCCTTTGAACCTTGTTGGATGTTGCCCTATTGTTGCTGGTTGCGAAGGGGCCCCCAAAACAGTTCAAGCTTCAGGGTCCCAAAAATGTAGGTCCGCCACTGTATGTAACTACTTGTGTACAAAATTTCTGGAACATACAAGGAAACTTGGAAAGAAAAGAAAAAAAAAGCGGGGCAAAGTATATTGAGTGGCCCTTGTACAAAAGTGTCAAATTTTTATGGGCTCTACATTTTCTGGTTTTATTTGGTGGTATAAAACATTTGAAAAAGTTTGAGTTCTAAGTTAAGTGCAAGTGCTGACTTTAAACATTGATATATATATATATATATATATATATATATATATATATATATATATATATATACACATTCAACTGCAAAGAACACGCAGTATAAATAACGTAAAGAACGACGCTTGTATAGGAGATATTCCGCGCAAGACGAGAGAGAGAAAACGGAACAAATGAAAAAATGAGGTAACCACCTGGGAATCGAACCCGGGATCTTCCGATTGCCGGTCAGATATATATATATATATATATATATATATATATATATATATATATATAATGAATGAAAATTATTTCACGAAAGTAACACGTGAAAAATATTTATGATGAATAAAACCACGAAGGAAAGGAAACAAAAAGGTGCTCAAGCGCTTTCGTCTAATGACATCCTCAGGAACACTGAAGTACATAAAAGGTTACGGCCTATATATAGGTTACAGAAAAAAAAAAAATAACACACACACATATATACATACATATCTATTGGTGATGTAGGTCGCATCCGCATCCGTGGAACATCCGCACATTTTCTCGCGTCCGCATCCGCACTTTGGACTGCGGATGTGGACCGTTGAGATAAAACGTCATTAATAAGCGGAAATTATCAAATTCTACTATATTAATAGAACTAGTTCATTGTGCGCAAAAGTGATGCAAGCGACAAGACGAGAGGCTGTTCTTGTATGAAGTTACTCTCTTGCAACCTACTTAGATCCACGTTACAAAGCTAAGTTATTTTCACCTAGTACATTAGAACGAGTTAAATCATCACTTGGCAAAGCAGTTGAAGAGCTTCAATCTCTTGAATCTGTCGCTTCGCCACCCACCAAAAGAATAAAAGTTTCAGTGACAGAACCAACACCTTCAACAAGCAAATCTATCACAGAATCTGTCTCTCAGTTTCTTGAGTCAAGCAGCGATGACGAGACCTACGCGATGTCAAAAGATGTAGTAAAAATGATCGAGAGCTATCACCAAGAAAAACGCCTGGCTGCATGTGACAATCCTATTAGTTGGTGGAAAAATACGCAGAATATCTATCCATACTTGAGTAAACTTGCGAGGAAACATTTAGCCTGTCCTCCAACAAACGTACCAAGCGAGAGATTATTTAGCAGTGCTGGATTAATATATGATGAAAAGAGAAACAGACTGGCAGCAGAAAAGCAGAAAAGTTAATGTTCCTTAAGCATAACCTTCCTATAATTAAGTTTGAACATTAAACGATGAACATCTTAGTTTACTTTATTTTAATTACTCATTTATAAATATGCCTAATAAAACTTTAAACTTAATATAAATAGTTATCAAGCTAATTAAAGATCTCTTTCTATAAGGGTGGAGGTTGGGGAAAGAGGTCGGTGGGGTGCATTTGAGTTGGGTTCACGTCCCGCATCCTGGTAACACAATTATGGTTTCTAATTGTGGCTGAAACTCAACAAAATATAACGAATTTATTTGCAGACGAATTCACTAATTGATTTCTATATTAGTTAGATGCTTGATATTATTTTATATGTTCAGAGAAAAGTACAGCAATTATTGTACAATTAATCAATTATACTACATTATAGCTACAGCTCTCTCTTATAATAACTTATTATATACGTTAAACACAACAAATCTCGAATATATCCTAAAAAATAACGAAAATGTAGACATCCGCATCCGCATCCGCGGATGTTGAAATCAAACATCCTCATCCGCATCCGCATCCGCGGACGTGAAAAAAATGACCCGCTACATCACTAAAGTACATTAGCAATGCCTAAAAAGCCTGGGAAAAATGGAAGTACTAAAATATTTTTTGACAAAGTACGAGTGTTATTATTGACACGATAGAAAGTTCGTTTTGCCTTGTTGAGACAAGATTCCATAAACGCAGATGGGTAACACAGATCACTTCCAATACCGTTGATTTTTTCCAATTCGGCATCGATGTATTCCGGACTGGCGATCCTAAGGGCGCGGAGAAACATTGATGAAAAAATGGCCTTCTTAGTGGGGGTGTCATGTCCCGAGTAAAAGTGTACGTAGGACAAATTATTGTTTGTTTTCCGATAGATACTAAACTTAAAACCTGGGCTTTCCCTATGTACCCGCACATCCAAAAATGGGATTGAATTGTCTTCTTCCACTTCTAAAGTAAACTTAATGGAGGGGACTTGATCATTTAACTGAAGGAGGAAGTTATCCAAGTCACGATTCATGGGCCAGATACACAAAATATCGTCGACGTACCGCAACCAAGGGATGCCAACCCCCAGGATTCTCGGAATGTAAGTAATTTCGAAAAACTCCATATAAATATTGGAGAGGAGGGGCGATAAGGGGTTGCCCATGGCCATCCCAAACACTTGTTGATAATACTCGTTATTGAAAGTGAATTTACAGTCTTTGATGCAAAGCTTAATAAGTTCCAAAACAATGTGTGAAGGTAGTGGCAGGTCATACTTATGTAATTCTTGGGAGAGAAAGTCAAGCATATCATCAATCGGCACTTTTGTAAACAATGAACAAACGTCAAAACTGATCAATCTATCGTTAGTTTCAGTACGTGCATTATTCAATTTTTCAGTAAGATCCATGGAATTTTTTACATGTGAATCAGAGATAGTTCCGAGAATGCAAGCTCAAAGTGTGTTTTGAACCTTTCTTCGAAAAACATTAGTGACGATGCAAAAAGTGCCTATGGAAAAACTATACGCGCTCACAACATGGTATCATATGTGGTACATTTATTTCATAATTAAATATAAATTATTAATTAATTGAATTAAATATCTATACAAAATTGCCTCGGGATTGGCGACATAGCCTATTGGGAATGAAATAATTGAATTGCCATACGTACAAAGAACCTGTATGTATGAATCAGCCTCACATAGCAACAAGAAAACCCAATTTATTGTTTAGTCTGCCACAGGAGTAGCCCAAACAAAAATTTTGCTAGTTCGGCAAATAATACACCAGAACCAAGGAACGGCTCTCAGGGCTGTTTATTGTTACGGCGAAGCTTTAAACAGGGAGGATGTCTTTGTCCCCCCTAGAGTCCTGAGTGAATTCCTTATAATATAAAACCTAGTGACTATAAAAGGATAGGCCTATTCCTTCAGGGGTTTATATAGTGACTGCCTATATTAATTACCTTAAGTAAATTCGCCGCGTAACTCCATCGTGGCGGCCCTACACCGAAAATGATCGTAACGCCCTACATCGAAGCAAACAAAGGACCCAGCAAAAATAAGGTGAGGCAATTTCAGTTTTCATTAACATAAGGTGTCATAATCCCGGCGCTAAAATTACCGTAATCACTTAAATATAAAACGGTCCTTTAACAACCTTCATATTTATAACTCTCTAACGAAAAAGCATAGGGCTTTTGTCGGTAACCCTCCACTGAAGTCTGTTGGAAATTCCAACGGATGAGGGCACAGGCAATCAACCCATAGCCCTATATAGTTTTTTTCACATGGTGGCCCTGTGTATGGGGAACTAACCCCTCTAAAATTTACACTGACACACGCAGTGGCTAGGCTTAACTCAGCAGGCCTAACCCCAATTTCAACCGTAACCCCACTATAGTTTTTTCATATGGTGGCCTAAGCAACTGGGAACCGATTCCTTTACCTTTACACTAACCGAAAACAAAGGCTTGTTCATTTAACAAGCATAACTCAATTTAGGTCCTATAAAAAAATAGGCCCACAACATTAAGCCTATTTAATAGGTCCTACTCTTCAAACTAAAAACAAAGCCTTGTTAATTTAACAGGCTTAACTCATTTGAGGTCTTATAAAATAATAGGCCCAAACATAAGCCTACTTGGTAGGCCCAACAAATAGGCCTATTAGTAGGCCCACCTAACTTTACCTTACATAATAGGCCTACCTCTTAAAGTAGGCCTTACTCTTTACACTCAAGGCCTATCCTAATTAAAAACACTAAATTTATAATTGAACCTGTGGTGTAGGTTATAAAATTTATTTCAGCAATTTAACTTACTCATGACTCATTAACATCACAAAATTCGACTCAGACCTGTAACATCACAAAATTCGACTCAGACCTGTAACATCACAAAATTCGACTCAGACCTGTAACATCACAAAATTCGACTCAGATCTGTAACATCACAAAGACCTAAAGCAATTGCACGAATTCAAACCTACACCCACCTAACACCTATTCGTAACCCTATACCAAGTCCTATTTGACATATAGGCCCAACCCAACCTATTACCTATTCGAAGTCCTATTTGACATATAGGCCCAACCTATTCCAAGTCCTATTTGACATATAGGCCCAACCTATTACCTATTCGAAGTCCTATTTGACATAGGCACACCAAGTCCTATTTGACATATAGGCCCAACCTATTCCAAGTCCTATTTGACATAGGCCCAACCTATTCCAAGTCCTATTTGATATAGGCCCAACCTATTCCAAGTCCTATTTGACATATAGGCCCAACCTATTCCAAGTCCTATTTGACATAGGCCCAACCTATTCCAAGTCCTATTTGACATATAGGCCCAACCTATTCCAAGTCCTATTTGACATATAGGCCCAACCTATTTCAAACCCTATTTGACATATAGGCATACCAAGTCCTATTTGACATATAGGCCCAACCTATTCCGAAGTCCTATTTGACATATAGACCCAACCTATTTCAAGTCCTATTTGACATATAGGCCCAACCTATTCCGAAGTCCTATTTGACATATAGGCATACCAAGTCCTATTTGACATATAGGCCCAACCTATTCCGAAGTCCTATTTGGCATATAGGCCCAACCTATTTCAAGTCCTATTTGACATATAGGCACAACCTATTACAGACAAGGCTTGATATAAGGGTCTCAAATGCAACATTTGAGGATCTTTACTCAGCCAAATTGATTAACCTAATCCAAAACCCAAAAATAAAACCCTATAACAAAATACTGTACACATTTACACATACGTACGGTACAGTATATAAATATATACATACGACTTCAAACATCCAATTCTTCTTTTAAAAGAAGAAACACAACAGATTTCATTAACAGACACAAACATTCCTCGCAAACAGATTGGATTCCTTCAAAACCCCAAACCTTCCAGACCTACCTGTAGGATACACAACATTTACTCATTCATAACTACGGGTATTAATTTCATTGGAGTGGTGAATCCAAGTTTTGAAGACCAACTGGATTCGGAGGAATGATACACACACACACACACACACACACTACTCTTTCATGTGTCTCAAACACAACAACCTGTCTAAACATAACCAAGGATCGGAGAGTAAAAGCTTTTATTGCTGCGCTCTGATTCTGTGCACATAATTTTGTGCCAAAAAAATTATATGGTTAGACAGTGACACGTACAAACAAACTACTCTACTCCAAAGGGCCTTGGCCTACCTTGGCCATAGCCCAACAAATCATCAAAGGGCCTTGGCCTACCTTGGCCATAGCCCAACAAATTCATCAAAGGGCTGATGGCCTACCCTTGGCCATAGCCCAACAAATCATCAAAGGGCCTTGGCCTACCTTGGCCATAGCCCAACAAATTCATCAAAGGGCTGATGGCCTACCCTTGGCCATAGCCCAACAAATCATCATCAAGGGCCTTGGCCTACCTTGGCCATAGCCCAACAAATTCATCAAAGGGTTGATGGCCTACCCTTGGCCATAGCCCAACAAATTCATCAAAGGCTGATGGCCTACCCTTGGCCATAGCCCAACAAATTCATCAAAGGCTGATGGCCTACCCTTGGCCATAGCCCAACAAATTCATCAAAGGGCCCACCCTTGGCCATAGCCCAACAAATTCATCAAAGGGCTGATGGCCTACCCTTGGCCATAGCCCAACAAATCATCAAAGGGCCTTGGCCTACCTTGGCCATAGCCCAACAAATTCATCAAAGGCTGATGGCCTACCCTTGGCCATAGCCCAACAAATCATCAAAGGGCTTGGCCTACCTTGGCCATAGCCCAACAAATTCATCAAAGGGCTGATGGCCTACCCTTGGCCATAGCCCAACAAATCATCAAAGGGCCTTGGCCTACCTTGGCCATAGCCCAACAAATTCATCAAAGGGCTGATGGCCTACCTTGGCCATAGCCCAACAAATCATCAAAGGGCTTGGCCTACCTTGGCCATAGCCCAACAAATCATCAAAGGGCTTGGCCTACCTTGGCCATAGCCCAACAAATTCATCAAAGGGTGATGGCCTACCTTGGCCATAGCCCAACAAATTCATCAAAGGCTGATGGCCTACCCTTGGCCATAGCCCAACAAATTCATCAAAGGGCTGATGGCCTACCCTTGGCCATAGCCCAACAAATTCATCAAAGGGCTTGGCCTACCTTGGCCATAGCCCAACAAATTCATCAAAGGCTGATGGCCTACCCTTGGCCATAGCCCAACAAATCATCAAAGGGCTTGGCCTACCTTGGCCATAGCCCAACAAATTCATCAAAGGGCTGATGGCCTACCTTGGCCATAGCCCAACAAATTCATCAAAGGGCCTTGGCCTACCTTGGCCATAGCCCAACAAATTCATCAAAGGGCTGATGGCCTACCCTTGGCCATAGCCCAACAAATCATCAAAGGGCTTGGCCTACCTTGGCCATAGCCCAACAAATTCATCAAAGGGCTGATGGCCTACCCTTGGCCATAGCCCAACAAATCATCAAAGGGCCTTGGCCTACCTTGGCCATAGCCCAACAAATTCATCAAGGGCTGATGGCTCACTTGGCCATAGCCCAACAATTCATCAAGGGTCTTGGGCCTCCTTGGCCAGAGCCAACAACAAGGGTCTTGTGGCCTCCTTGGCCAGAGACCAAACAACAAGGGTCTTGTGGCCTCCCTTGGCCAGAGACCAAACAACAAGGGTCTTGTGGCCTCCCTTGGCCAGAGACCAAACAACATTGGTCTTGTGGCCTCCTTGGCCAGAGACCAAACAACAAGGGTCTTGTGGCCTCCTTTGGCCAGAGACCAAACAAAAAGGGTCTTGTGGCCTCCTTGGCCATAGGCCAAACAACACAAAAACAGTACAGGATTCAAAGCCCTCCAGATCTACCTGTGGAGGAGTAAATTTACTCCACTAAAACTACGGGTATTGACTAGTCTGAAGTGGTAGGAGGTTTGAATACAGTACAAACTCTTTCTAATTCTCCTAAATTAAATGAACAAATAACAAAAGACAACAATGGGAACATTGAACCAAACAATTACACGAAAACACTTGGAATGCTTTGGTTTTTAAAACAGAATTCTGAACACGATGACACTCTTTGCACAAAGAGTTATAACTTAAATCCAAATGCCATACAAAAAGACAAGTGCTTTCAGAATCATCCAAAATTTTCGACCCCATTGGATTATATTTACCAGCAACCATAAGATCCAAAATCCTTTTGCAAGACTTATGGAAAAAGAAAATTGATTGGGATGAACCACTTTCAGTGGAAGACCAACTTCATTGGAAAAAATTAGCCACAGACTTGAACAAAGTTCAAGACATCTACGTACCAAGATGTGCTGGCTACAGATTGAAATCGCAAACACTACACATTTTTACAGATGCCAGCACACAAGCTTATGGGTGTTGTGCCTATTTAACAAGTGAAAATGAAAGTAACTTGGTTTATTCAAAGGCAAAAGTGGCACCCTTAAACCAAAAGAAAACTGTACCACAACTTGAATTATTAGCTGTCTCATTGGGAGTTAAAACAGCAGACTTTCTTTCACAAGTGTATAAAGAAGTTGACATAACAAACATTTACTTAAGGACAGACAGTCAAATTTGTCTAACATGGGTGACCAACACAGATACAACTTCTTGCAAAAACATATTTGTGAAAAACAGACTAACAGAAATCAAAACTGCAAACACAAACCTTGGTATCAAATTTAGGTACATAAAAACAAAAGAGAATCCTGCAGACTTTTTGACAAGAGGGCTCTCTTACAAGCTGTTGAAAACAAATAAAATCTGGTATGAAGGGCCCGAATGGCTAACATGTGAGGATCTTTGGCCAGCCAAAGTAGTTAACCTCACACTCAACTCTACAACAACTGAAAAGATCACTGAGGACAAACCTATATTTGACTATCACCTTTATTCAGACCTAAACAAACTCTTGAGAATTACAGTCTATTGCTGCAAGTTTGTCAATAGCTACCTTCTCAAACACTGTCCTCAGAAAGCCTTTTCTAACTTAACAGAAACTGCAACAAAATACTGGCTCAAACAGATACAAGCTTCAGAATTTGACAAGGAGTTGAAGTATCTTAGGTCCAGTAGCACATTAAACAAAGGTATTCCTTCACTTGTCATGGATCTAAATCTGTACCTGGATACAGAGGGTCTGATAAGGTGTAAAGGAAGGCTTAACAAGTCAACTTTGACTTACAACTCTAAGCACCCAATTCTTCTTCCAAGGAGAAATCACTTCACAAAACTCATCATCAGGGATACCCACAACAAAATACACCACATGGGAGTCCCACAAACCCTGACAGAGCTGAGAAAAACTTACTGGCTACCAAAGGGTAGAACTGAAACAAAGAAAATTTTAAACACATGCATTCCTTGTAAACGTATCCATTCACGACCCTTTAAGACCCCAAGCCCTCCAGACCTACCTGTGGAACGAGTAACATTTACTCGGCCATTTGAAACCACGGGTATTGACTACACTGGAGCGGTAAATGTGAGTTTTGGAGACAAAATGGATTCAAAGGAATACAAAGTGTACATTGTACTCTTCACCTGTGCTGCCACACGTGCCATATGTCTAGACATAGTAGAAGATCTGACAGCAGAAGCTTTTATTGCTGCTTTCAGACGATTTTGTGCACACAATTCTGTACCCAAAACTATATGGTCAGACAATGCCACATACTTCAAATCTGGTGAAAGAATTATTCATCAGATTTGTGACAGTGAAACAGTACAAACTCATTTAACCAAACACAACATAACCTGGAAGTACATTCCTGTTAATACACCATGGTATGGTTCAATTTGGGAAAGAAACATACAAACTGTAAAGAACTGCCTTAAAAAGACTATTGGGACAAAACATCTACAACTTTTTGAACTCATGACTATTCTGTCAGAAATTGAAAATGTTGTCAACAACAGACCATTAACTTATGTGGGAGATGGTATTAATGAGCCAGAACCTCTCACACCAAACCACCTAATTAAGGGAGAAACAGTAAACATGTTACCAGAATCTGAACATAACAGTACAGAGGATCCAGATTGGGAAATAGGACACAAAGAACTCAACACAAAATACCAACATTTGACACAAATCAAGACTCAATTTATAACAAAATGGAGAGAAGAATACTTAACAAGTCTTAGAGAAAGACATAAACAATTAACAAAACAAAGTTGGAATGATTCAGTCAAAATTGGGGACATTGTGTTGATACATGACAAGACACCAAGACAACATTGGTCAATGGGAAAAGTCTTGGAACTCAAAACTGGTGAAGACGAAGTTACCAGGGTTGTAAAACTGAAAACAGCAACTGGTGAAACCACCAGAGATATCACATTACTATATCCTTTGGAGTGTGGGGCTAAATTAGAACCATTACCCCAAAGGATGGATCAGGATACTATTGGGGAGGAATCTCTCAATGTGCCTGATGTAACTCAGACTAAACCAGACAGGCCTCAAAGAAAGACTGCTTTGAAAGCCAGAAAACTTTTACAAGAAAAAATTAAGACTGGTGACTTATAAACTTACACAAACTGAGCAAAGTTAAAATGCTTAATAACTTTACTTTAATCCCATAAATTTCCTATACCTAAAGGGAGTCAAACTGATTGACATAACTTTAACTAAACTTGAGAAGTTGGCCTCTTGAACTTTCCTATTTGAATAGGTCTTGAGTAACCTCTCTCTTCCTAAATTTCTACTTCATTCTTTTGATCATTTTTTACATGTTTTACACAGTTTTCAAAAAATTTTGATCTATAACATACAAATTTTTCTCCGGCCCCCCCCAGTATATGGAAAAACTATACGCGCTCACAACATGGTATCATATGTGGTACATTTATTTCATAATTAAATATAAATTATTAATTAATTGAATTAAATATCTATACAAAATTGCCTCGGGATTGGCGACATAGCCTATTGGGAATGAAATAATTGAATTGCCATACGTACAAAGAACCTGTATGTATGAATCAGCCTCACATAGCAACAAGAAAACCCAATTTATTGTTTAGTCTACCACAGGAGTAGCCAAACAAAAATTTTGCTAGTTCGGCAAATAATACACCAGAACCAAGGAACGGCTCTCAGGGCTGTTTATGTTACGCGAAGCTTTAAACAGGGAGGATGTCTTTGTCCCCCCTAGAGTCCTGAGTGAATTCCTTATAATATAAAACCTAGTGACTATAAAAGGATAGGCCTATTCCTTCAGGGGTTTATATAGTGACTGCCTATATTAATTACCTTAAGTAAATTCGCCGCGTAACTCCATCGTGGCGGCCCTACACCGAAAATGATCGTAACGCCCTACATCGAAGCAAACAAAGGACCCAGCAAAAATAAGGTGAGGCAATTTCAGTTTTCATTAACATAAGGTTTCGCCAATCCGGGCGCTAAAATTACCGTAATCACTTAAATATAAAACGGTCCTTTAACAACCTACATATTTATAACTCTCTAACGAAAAAGCATAGGGCTTTTGTCGGTAACCCTCCACTGAAGTCTGTTGGAAATTTCCAACGGATGAGGGCACAGGCAATCAACCCATAGCCCTATATAGTTTTTTCAAAGTGCCCTTGGATATGGTGTCCTTTTTTATTGTTAAAAAACCTTCGGCTTTACAAATTTGTTACAGTCTCGCGTGTTTTGAAAAACAGTGTAATCTCCCTCAGTATTTGTTTGACATATTTAAAGGCCTCGTTTATAGTGCGGCGAATGGTAATTACGAAGATAACTTTCCTAAACGTTTTCGCGATGGCCTCTCACAATTAAAAAAAGATGGGGAGCTCCATATTACTAAAGCAGACAAGGCTAACACCATAGTTATTATGGACAAAGTGGACTACATCGGAAAGATGAACGAGCTTCTCCAGGACCCCGCCACATACAGCAAACTTAGGAAGAACCCGCAGGATGACGTCATCAAATCATTTAATAGTGGCTTGAAACGCATTCTCAAAGATCATAAGGACTTAATTCCGCTTTTCATGTCCACTTCACCTTCTTTGCCCTACCTTTACGGTCTTATTAAAACCCACAAACCTGGCAACCCTATGCGCCCTATTATTAGCTCGGTGGGCTCTATTACTTATAAACTCTCCAAATGGCTTGTCAAAGTCTTGTCCCCCCATTCTCGGAACTATCTCTGATTCACATGTAAAAAATTCCATGGATCTTACTGAAAAATTGAATAATGCACTTACTGAAACTAACGATAAATTGATCAGTTTTGACGTTTATTCATTGTTTACAAAAGTGCCGATTGATGATATGCTTGACTTTCTCTCCCAAGAATTACATAAGTATGACCTGCCACTACCTTCACACATTGTTTTGGAACTTATTAAGCTTTGCATCAAAGACTGTAAATTCACTTTCAATAACGAGTATTATCAACAAGTGTTTGGGATGGCTATAGGCAACCCCTTATCGCCCCTCCTCTCCAATATTTATATGGAGTTTTTCGAAATTACTTACATTCCGAGAATCCTGGGGGTTGGCATCCCTTGGTTGCGGTAAGTCGACGATATTTTGTGTATCTGGCCCATGAATCGTGACCTGGATAACTTCCTCCTTCAGTTAAATGATCAAGTCCCCTCCATTAAGTTTACTTTAGAAGTAGAACAAGACAATTCAATCCCACTTTTGGATGTGCGGGTACATAGGGAAAGCCCAAGTTTTAAGTTTAGTATCTATCGGAAAACAACAAACAATTTGTCCTACGTACACTTTTACTCGGGACATGACACCCCAACTAAGAAGGCCATTTTTTCATCAATGTTTCTCCGCGCCCTGAGGATCGCCAGTCCGGAATACATCGATGCCGAATTGGAAAAAATCAACGGTATTGGAAGTGATCTGTGTTACCCATCTGCGTTTATGGAATCTTGTCTCAACAAGGCAAAACGAACTTTCTATCGTGTCAATAATAACACTCGTACTTTGTCAAAAAATATTTTAGTACTTCCATTTTTCCCGGGCTTTTTAGGCATTGCTAATGTACTTAAACTTTTGGATATTAATGTAGTATTTTCATATAACAATATTGTGAAAAATATCATAGTAAAAAAAAATAGCCCTACCAATAATTCAGGCATTATCTATAAAATTGGGTGTAAACAATGTGATTCCTTTTACATAGGTCAGACGGGAAAGGATTTGCACACACGTATAAAACAGCATCAATATTCCGTTAGAACAGGACAGTTGTCCAGTGCTCTTTTTGTCCATTTGTCAGAGTTATCCCACTGTATTGATTGGAATAATGCTTCAGTTTTATTTCATTCTAGCAACATTGTCAATAGAAATATTCTTGAGTCTGCCATTATCCAACTTTCAAATAACTTCAACAGGCACGTGCACAGGGGGGGGGGGGCTTGGGGTGCTTGAGCCCCTGCCCTTTTTCTTCTTCATATCAAAAGTGCCCTTTTAGTCAAAATTCATAAATATATTGATTCGACATAAATTTGAATTAATTAGTTATATTTTTATTTAGTTACTGCTACTTCAACAGATTTTCAAAACTAGAATTACTTTGATCTATGATTTTTTTATTAGAATAATAAACTTAACATACCGTTACTATTATTTTGTCAATCAGGGAGGGCGTCCCTAGTGGTAACACTGACTGCAGCTGTTCACTGTTGATTATAAATCTTTAATTTATAGTTTCATATTATTCCATATTTAAATGTGTATATACAGCAGAATACTGTAATTTATATGATGAGCAAGCTAAAAGTCAATATAAGTAAAATTGAATAATAATTGTAAATACACTCCAATATTTCAATATCTTCATATCTTTTGAAAATCTTGCAATAAAAACATGCCTTTTTACAACAAATTTTCATTTATTTTCTTTAATCAGCTTCATATACAAAAATAATGCATTGAATTTAATGGAATTTAAGAATATTTACCACATACAATTTCAAAATTTTTCTTTGTGTGTGTATATATATATATAGCCTATATGGCATTGCGGATTTCATTTTTAAAAATGTTAGGGAAGTGCCCTTTTTTCAACTGAGCCCCTGCCCTTCTGAAAGTCTGTGCACGTCACTGAACTTCAACATAAGCAAAGGTCTTTTTCAACTCGATCCTGTTGTTTTGAATTCCTTCAAAACAAATTTAGATAAAAAGGGTAGGACGCTAAATCTTTGGTAAACTTGTACGCTACTTTATTAACTTTTAATCTTCATTTTATTTTTATATATATCGAAACTTGACTCTAAAAGGCAAAGTGTTAAAACCCGGGTAGATTTCCAGTATAAATTTGTATTTTTAATTCATTTGATCTTGTGCTAAAAATCGATATTTTTCCTTACAAATCTGTATGCCTCTTTGTTAATCCTCTAATCTTTAATTTTTAATTTTTATTTTTACTTCTCCGTTTATTGCATAATATATATATATATATATATATATATATATATATATATATATATATATATATGTGTGTGTGTGTTTGTGTGTATGTATGTTATTATTTATTTTTTTTTCTTTCTGTAACCTATATATAGGCCGCACCCTTTTATGTACTTCAGTGTTCCTGAGGATGTCATTAGACGAAAGCGCTTGAGCACCTTTTTGTGTTTCCTTTCGTTCGTGGTTTTATTCATCATATATATATATATATAATATATATATATATATATATATATATATAAATTTATCAATGTTTAAAGTCAGCACTTGCATTTAACCTAGAGCTCTGAAATTTTTTCAAACGTTTTATGATACCAAATGAAACCAGAAAATGTAGAGCCCATAAAAATTTTACACTTTTGTATTTATGAAATACCCTAATATATTATAGAATGGCGAACTTTTTCCGCAAAATCTCGCGCTTGTTTACGGAGCGCCTTATATAGCATGGAGCCAAGCCCCACTTTTCTGCATAACACAGAGCACCTTAAATGATATGAGTGCCAAGTCCTCGAACGTGTGCGTGGGTCCAATGCGCATGTGCGAGATTTGGGATGTTATAAAACACCAAGTGAGCCGCACTCGAGTTGATTCTTTTGACTTACCCGGTGCTGTGTGCATAAACTTTTTGCCGTCTGGGCCGTCAGGCGAGTTCACTTATTTTCATACATCATCTCGGTAAATATGTAAGCCACCGCCATTCTCATAATTCACCCTCTTTTTTGGCTTACTCCCCAACTGCACCGACGCTATCTGGACGCCTAAGACTTACAGGGCCACATCCAAACTCCCAAGGCCAATGGAATCAAACCTCGCCATCGACATCGAAAGCCACGGTACGCCACGCCACCTCGACTCCAACACACGAGAGGCGTTAACCAATTTAACTACCCAATCTTATATATTATATACCGGGTGTCCGAGAATTATCTGTACAATTTTTGGCTGTTATTAAAAGTCAACCATGAAGTGTAGAAATTCCAGTGTTGTCCCATTTTACAGAGAATCTCATTAAGTTTTTTCTGATACCACGTTTTGACAAGTTTTTTAGAAATGTACGCGGGTGACAGACATTGATGATTTAAAAGCAAGAATCACAGCTGCTATTGAGCGAATTGATGTGGATATGCTGCAGCGTACATGGCAACATTTGGAGTATCGATTGGATGTTTTGCGAATCACTAATGGTGCACATATCGAATGTTTGTAACAACGTTACTTTAATAAAAGAAACTTTTGAAAATACAGATTCTAAATAATCTTGTTTAAGAATTTTACGTGTGTTATCAAGAATTTTATTAAAAGATGAAATTGTACAGATAATGTTCGGACACACTGGAATTTCTAAAAAACTTGTCAAAACTTGGTATCAGAAAAAACTTAATGAGATTCTCTGTAAAATGGGACAAAACTGGAATTTCTACACTTCATGGTTGACTTTTAATAACAGCCAAAAATTGTACAGATAATTCTCGGACACCCTGTATTAGCAAAATCTAATTTCCGAACGAATTGGGGTGAGAAGGCAGAAACAACCCAGATATAAAGTACAGAAGGTAATGAAGAGGAGAATAGGTAGGAAATAAAGCGTATACAATAACACTATGCATCCATTCACAAGCGTCTTGATCAACCAGCTGATTGGGAACAGTTCAAAATACAGACTGAGGAACAATTCACCACATTAAACAGCACACCCATCATAAACATCAATACAACCCTCAAGACATTAATCAGATCATCAATAATGCAAACAAATACATACCCAAGGGCAACATTATGAAATACAACCCAAATTACACTCGAGAAATATCCCACCTCATAAGGCAACGAAACTCAAACATAACACACACAAGCTATAAAACAGCAGATACAACAGCTCAACACAGAAATAAACAACAAACTTGAAGAAAAACAAACATTTAAGGAATTCATAACACTAAACCACTCCACAGATACATCCAAGCTATACAAGACTATAAACAGCATTACCCACTCTAACAGCGGCATTCACGCCTCACACGCGGCTATCTGTCGCAGCCAAAATAATATTCCAACATATACACAACAAGCTAACATTCTAGTTAATCACTACGCAAAGATAAGTCACTTAAACTGAGACAACAACCAGAAACACGCAGACAGACAAACAGCCAGAAACAAGAAAACCTACAAACTCGACACGACCATTACACCCTTCAATACAGACCAGACCACCAAAAGTATCAAAAACATGAAGAATTCGAAGGCTACTGGACCAGACAACATATCTAACATACACCTCAAACACTTGGGGCCCACAGGGATTACTAACTCTCACAAAAATCAGCACATATTCATACCAACACTATTATTCTTCTTCCGCAGCTTATTATCCCATCTTTACATGGGGTCGCTGTTTTTGGTTCGTCTTCTCCCCTCTCCTCTGTCGTATACCGCGTCCTCCTCCAAGTGCTTCTCCCTGATGTCCGCCACCACACAGTCCCTCCATCTCGTCTTCGGTCTTCCTCTTCTTCTCCGTCCCGGCAACTCCATCTCCAGCACTCTGCGCCCCACATACTACTCCTCTCTTCTCCTGACGTGTCCATACCACCTCAGCCTGGCCTCCTGCACCTTCTTAGATGCTTCCGCCACCTTCACTGTTCCTCTTATATGCTAATTTCTGACCCTATCCCTCCTCGTCACTCCACACATCCATCTCAACATCTTCATTTCAGCCACATCGATTTTTCTTTCATTGCTCTTCTTCATTGGCACAGTCTCCATTCCATACAACATTGCCGGCCTCACCACTGTTTTGAATACCTTTCCCTTCAGTTTCACTGGGACCCTCTTATCGCAGAGCACCCCTGATACGTCTCTCCAGTTCTTCCACCCCGACTGTACTCTACAGTTTATCTCTCTCTCTGCTCCCCCCTCTGCATCCACTGTTGACCCCAAGTATTTAAAATACTCCACCGTCTTAACACGCTCTCCACTCAATGTCACTCTTCCCCTCCTCGGTCCTGCTGCACATCACATCTCATATATTCGGTCTTCTTTCGGCTAATTCTCATCCCCCTACTTTCCAACGCCTCTCTCCAATTTTCCAACTGCTGCTCCACCTCCTCTTTCGTCTCCCCACTCAACACAACATCGTCTGCATACATCATGCACCACGGCGCCTCCCCTCTAATCCTGTCCGTCAACACATCGAATACCACATTGAAAAGGAAGGGGCTCAAAGCTGATCCTTGGTGCAGACCAACTTCCACCCCAAAGCTCTCTGACACACCCACGCTACTCTTCACCTTAGTTGTTACTCCCCTGTACATCCCCTTGATCAGTTTAACATACTTCTCCGGTACCATCTTTTCCCTTAAGCATCTCCAAACTTCCTGCCGTGGTATCCTATCATATGCCTTCTCCAAGTCAATAAAAACCATGTGCAACGCCTTCTGCCCCTCTCTGTACCTCTCTGCCAACTGTTTCAATGCAAAAACTGCATCTGTCGTTCTCCTTCCCGGCATAAATCCAAACTGTTCCACTGACACTTCCGCTTCGTCTCTCAACCTACTCTCCACTATTCGCTCCCATATCTTCATTGTATGTGATATTAGCTTGATCCCTCTATAATTCGTGCAATCTTGTACATCTCCCTTCTCTTTGAATATAGGCACTATGATGCTGTCCGCCACTCATCCGGAATCACCTCCTGGTCAAACAACTTCTGCATTAGGCCCCACACCAGATCCACCCCCTCATCTCCCAGTGCCTTCCATGCCTCGGCTGGTATCTCGTCTGGGCCAGTCGCTTTGTTATTTTTCATCCTATTCAGAGCACGACTCACTTCCATCCTCCCCACTTGTTCTGTCATAGCTACATTTGGTAATCCATCCTCATAGAAAGATCTTGGGTTTTCTTTATTTGATAATTCCTCAAAATATTCCTTCCATCTACCCTTTATCTCTTCATCTCTTTGCAGCACCGCCCCCTCCCTTCACTTAATTTGTTTTACCTGTGTAAAGTCTTTTGTCGCTCTATTTCTGGTCTTAGCCAATCTGTATATCTTCTTTTGTCCTTCACGATCCTCTAAATCCTCATACATCTGCCGATATGCCTCCGCCTTTGCTCTCGCCACTGCTCTCTTTGCCTGTTTCTTTGCTTTTGTATATACCACCTTACACTCTTCACTCCTCGATTCTTCCCATAACTTCTTAGTTTCTCTCTTACTTCGTAGTGCTCTTTGGATCTCATCACTCCACTACCATCCTTCCTTATCTTCCCACACTTTACCTGATGTTTCCCCCAATATGTCTCTACCTGCCGTTCTCATGACATTCGCATTATGTACCCACCAATCCTGTACATTCTGTTCATCAACATGGATTTCACTCAACACACTCTAAATTCCCGTTTCTTCCCCTCCTCTCTCAGTTTGTACCACCTAATTCTCCTCACTGTTGTTCCTCGGGTCTTTCTTCCTCTTTTCAACATCACATCCATGACTACCAACCGGTGTTGTGGCGTCACATGGTCTCCTGGAATAACTTTGCAGTCCCTCACCTCGGCCAATTGCGCCCTCCTATACAATATGAAATCAATTTGCGATGTTCTGCCTCCACTCTTGTCCGTAATAACATGCTCCTCCCTCTTTCTGAAAAACGTATTTACAATCGCTAGATCAAACGATACAGCCATATCCAACACACTCTCACCGTCCACGTTTGCCTCTCCACAGCCATGACCACCGTGCACTCTGACCACTCCATCGTTATGATCACCAACATGTCCATTCATATCCCCACCCACCACTCGTTCGTCCTCGGCAATACTCTCCATTTCTTCCTCCAATAACCTCCAGAATGCTTCCTTAACGTCGTCCGGACATCCACTTTGGGACGCGTATGCACTGATTATATTGAGTACATGTTCCCCATAATTCATTCTCAAAGTCACCAGTCTATCTCCTCTTCGCTTTACTTCCACTATGCTATCATTCAATTCCTTCGCCAATACAATACCCACACCATTCCTTCCATCAACCGACGCCCCACTGTAGAACAATTTATATCCCTCACTGAGTTCTCTTGCTTTGTTCCCCCTTCCAGCGTGTTTCTTGTACACACAATACCCCAACTCTCCTCTTCTTCATCAACTCCACAATCTCTCTTCCTCTGCCAGTCATGCTTCCAACATTCAGCGTCGCAATTCTCAGGTCCACCCGAGCTCGCTTCGTTAGCCGCACCCGCTCTTGGTGCGGTAGCCCTCGCCTCACCACAGAGGTCGGGCGAGGTCTCTGTACGTCGCCTACGGGGTACGCCCTAGCCGTCATCGCATTTTCGTGTTGAAGACACCATTGTGGTTTTGGCTGGGTTTTTATGGCCGGATGCCTTTCCTGACGCCAACCCTCCCCATTTATCCGGACTTGGGACCGGCCGAGAACAAGGCTGGCTTGCCCTACCCTCGGGTTGGATTTCATACCAACACTATTATTTTATAATTTTACCTTGTTTCCATATGTCAGGAATAATAGTGTCATACCAACACTATTATTCCTGACATATGGAAACAAGGTAAAATTATTACACTACTCAAACCAAACAAAAATCCAAAAGAACCAGCTTTCTATAGACTCATTACTTTACTATGCACACCTTCCAAAGTAACAGAAAGACTAATCTTACAAATCACCAACCCACACATACCACTATCGCCTACTCAACATGGATTCACTAACATTACTCACTAACCTCACGCAGCACATCATGGATGGCATCAACTCCAGACGACCAGCTCAACATACACTATTAGCAACAATAGACATTAGTAAAGCATTTCATGCTATCCCATGTTTCCCTCTCATAAACAAAATACTCAACACAAACATGCACAATAACACCAAAAGGTGGATGAGCAACTATCTTACCGGAAGATACTCACATGTCATATTTAATGGCAAGTCATCCTAAAACAAGCTTTTTCTGAACGGGGTCCCTCAAGGCTCTGTTCTCTCACCAACACTGTTCAACTTATACATGCATGACATTCCAACACCCATAGGTAACAAGCTTACCTTATCATATGCAGATGACATTACTCTAACATCCACCCACAACAACATCGACATCGCTACAAATAACCTACAAACATACATAAACAGTATACAAGACTGGCTCACACACAATAGACTCAAAGTAGCGCCCACAAAATCAACCATCACCTTGCTAACAAGCAACACAAAAGAACACCAGATAACTCCACAGCTTACACTAAACACCAACAACATTCCACACACTCAGTGGACCAAAATACTTGGGGTCACATACAACACATCATTATCTTTTGCAAACCACATTCAGGACATTAAAAACAAATGTACGTCAAGACTTAACACGCTTAGGGTACTAACAGGCACAAACTTTGGACACCAGCAGGAAACAACATCACTCATATACAAACAATATATTCGCTCAGTTATGGACTATGCTAGCCCATGCTGGGCACCCATTATCTCAAGCACACACACAAACACCTTACAGACAATACAAAACAACGCACTTCGTATCATTACAGGATGTACTCAAACACCAGTAGAACACCTGCACACAGAAACAAAAATACTGAAAGTTAGGGAACATTTAGACATGAGGGGAACACAATTCATGGCAGCAGCGACAACTAACCCACAACACCCTTGTCACTACATGTACACTCATGCACCAACACCTCGCACCATTAAGGTAACACTAGAGAGACATTATATTTATAACCAAATACTCCATTCTATACCACGCCCCACAGACATCACACAGTACAGAAAACACATTCACACACACCTAACCCACGAAGCACTGACACGACTCGATCCGAATGCGGTCCTAGGTGCGAAGCCACCACTCATTGACAGGTCAGAGATCAGCCTGAGCAGATCGGATCGAGTTAACTTAGCACGATTCCGATGTGGACATCACCCCAACTTACAGACATATAAGCACAGACTAGACAACTCCACAGACGACACCTGCCACCTGTGCCAGGACACACCACAAACAATTGAACACATTATGACAGACTGTACCGTTCTAGCACAACATAGAACACAACACGATATCACTAGTGCGCTGAACCTCTGGTCCACTCCGAAGAGGGCAATCGGTTACCTGCGTGCCGCCGGCTTGCTCGATCAGGGTGGGCTGATCGGCTAACCAACAACAACAACAACAACAACAATCAGCATACCTACCCCTGCTCCACACCACCACATGGCAAAATTCCACACTAGTAGCGCTTCCAGGAAGGAACAGCAATGCTTCACCAGCGCTTCAACTGCCGAGGTCATATCGGGCTGAAACTAAACTAGAGAGAGAACGCGAAGAAATGGTGAGAGGAAAATGAGAGAAGGATCAGCTAAAGAAAGAATGTGAGGAAAGAGAGAGAAGGCACTAGGAACAGCAAAGGGAGGAAGAAATTATACCCGAGACACGATAAATAGCAGGAAGCCAGTCTGATGGAGAAAGAAGAGATTGTTCTTCGGTACAGGCATGGAGTCACTCAACAAAAGAGAAAGAGCGGAATCTGAAGGGAAACAAGGGAGGAGGAACTAAGAGCGAGCAGCAGCAAAGTCAGAACAAACTAAGAGTAAATGAAACGGAGAGGAGAGTGCCGCAAGGGCATAGTTGGGGGGGGGGCAAGATTTCCTGTCATAAGATGGCCATGCGTGAGGCGAGTAAGACCCTTTACGCAGGCGCATCAGAGCAGTCTCAAAACGTCGATCACGCTGACAGGAGGAAGACCACGAATGACTCAAGGGTTTCAAGGCCCTCAGAAAATTCTTGGACACGTCTTCCCACTGGCATTGCCACCGGCAGAGAAGTGCATCTCGGAGAACCCACGTGAAGTCCGATGCCGGATGGTGTGTTGGGATCAAAAGGCAGGTAGGACACCTCCCGCGTCACTGTCCTCGCGTTCGTTGCCCACGACACTGACGTGGGAAGGCACCCAGCAAATGGCGACCAACTTACAGCGTGATGAGAGAAGGACAAACCAGTCCTGGATTTGTAGCATCAGTATATCCGGGAGACAAGAGAGAAGTCTGAATTAGTAACAAAGGACGTAGAGGAAAGTTGAGAGAGAAGTCGAAGGGCCAAGAGAATAGCCCATAACTCCGCCGTGAAGATGGAAGCCACTGTTGGGAGGGATGGTGATTTAATCACCGACGGGAAGGCTGCCACGCAACCCACTCCAATTGGCGAGCGAAAGCCGTCAGTGAACATAGGGATAGTCAAAATGGGATAGAAACAATTTTCGGAGGGCGAGTGGGTGGAACTGTGGCTTCGGTGTAGTAGCGAGGAGCAGATACGGAGGGGAGGAAGGGTTCACGAGGGGGAGCAGGTAGAGGAGGGAAGATTTACGAGGGGAGGGGGCGCACTCGCCCCTCCAGCTTCAGGAAAGACAGGACGGGGGCCGTCAGAAGACCAAATGGTCAAAGCTGCTCGAAGTTGAAGTACTGAAGAAGGATTGGAAGATCGGGGTGGAAGAAAACTTTAGAACGCGGAAGAGGTATTTTAAAGCCCTCTAAAGTACGGTGGACATCTGACGGGGAATGGCCACTTTCCGCATAAAGGCTGACAACAGGAGAGGACCGGAAAGTGCCAGTGCTGATGCGTACACCCAGGGAGCGGATAGGGTTCAGCATGCATAGGGTGGAGGAATAGTCCTGGCAGGCATAAGTTCCCCATAACCCAACTTACTTTGGGCCAGGGAGTGGTAGAGCCGCCAAAGGATGCGGCGGTCTGCACCCAAATCGGTATGGGAAAGGAACTTGAGAAGGGTGCAAGTCTGAAGGCATGAAGCCTTCAGAAACTAAAGATGGAAAATCCAGAACAGGTGGGAATCGAGTATGAGACCCAGAAATCGAGTTTCGGGGATAACTGGGAGTAGCAATCTATAAAGGGAGGGAAGGGACAGCAATGCAGCAACAGCGACAACAAAAATGCATCACCACTGTCTTAGAGGGAGAAAATCGAAATCCGTGGGCCGTTGCCCATCGAGACCGAAATCCAGGGCCCGTTGGAGACGTTCAAGGAAGGCTGGCCAGGAACCGGAGCAATAGATGGCAAAATCATCGACATACAGTGTGGACGTAACACCTGAGACAGAGCCGTCACCGCGTCATCGATAGCCAAAGCGAAGCAGATGACACTCAGGTCATTACCCCCTGGTGAACCCCTTCCTCCTGCTTCTGCGAATGCACAGAAGAGAAGAAAGAGAGCCGACGGTTGTAGGTGGCAAATCATTTCAAAATGAATGCCGGGAGCAGACTTGCCGCAAGAAACCAGCGCAGAGTGCAATTCCAACCCAAGTCATAATAAGGACTTGGGGGGAGGGTGAAATAAGGGTTTACCGGATTTGTTTTAAGATTCGGGGAGAGGGTGTGAGGGAAGAAACGTATGTTCGACAGGAAAAGCGGCGGGCTTCACGGACTGTGCGATAGGCCTGAGCCCGTGCACGTTTGAAAGCTAGTGAATTAACAAGCGAGGGTTCCGCTGAAGTCGGCGAAAGGCCGACTTCTTAGCACAAACGACCAGGGCGCATGCCGGGGTCCACCGAGGAACCGAAGAGGTGGAAGAGCGGGAAAATGCTGACTTGGGAATAGAGGACAGAGCGGCACAAGTGATGTGATCGGTGAGGTAGGTGGAGGCATTGTCGACCGACGTAAAGTTACCGGGACTGAGGAGGTTCGAGATTCAGCCTTAGCAAGAGACCAACGGGTAGGAAGAGCGGAGCAGGAGGGGAAAGTGGTTACTGCCATAGAGGTATGGAGTGACCGCCCAAGAGAAATCAAAGAAGGCAGAAGGAGAAGCAAGCAAAAAATCTGTCCAGGTCCTGAAAAGTTCTGAGCAGATGGGCGGATGGAGAAGAGAACATGGGAATGAAGACGACCAGAAGTTTGACATAGAGGTCGGAAGAGGGGAGCAGGTAGACGAGGCTCGAGCAGGCCTGGAAGGAAAGGATGAAGAGGAGGAGGACAGTGCAGAAGGGACAGGAGAATTTCGAAGTGGAATGGGGGCAGCAGTCCGCACCCTCATCAGTATGGGAAATGAACTTTAAGAGGGTACAAGTCCGAAGCTCGAGGCCTTTAAGGACTTCAAAGGGGGAATATATATCAGACGCTAGTCAAGTAACAGACCTTAGAAGCGGGTTTCGGGGACAACGGGGAGCGGTGATCCGTAAAGGGAGAGGGAAGGGATGACAGTGCAGCGGCGGCGACGGCAAAAATGCATCACTACCATTTTAGAGGAAAAGCGAAACCCTTGTTCCGTGGCCTAGTTGGAGACCGAGAACAGGCCCCATTGAAGGAGACGTTCAAGAAATGTGGGCCGGGAGCCAGAGCAGTGAATAGCAAGATCAATATAGATGGTGGCCGCAATTCCTGGGGACAGGAATCAATAAGTCCTTAAAGCTACCTACATTCATCAATCGTCCTCCAGAGTTGAGGTGGCCCCTGTTTAAGTTTCCGTCAGCCATTGGGAGAAAAGATTGTTCCCCTGTTTTCCCTGCTATAAATGGTCAGCAAGTCCCTTGTACCTCTGGCTAACCGTATGTTAAAGTACCCCTATACCGTCAGCACTCCGCCAGGGTCTTTTAGGAAACTAGTCTTTGGTAGGTTGATGAGAGACCTCTCTCCTCCCGGCAGTGGCCTAGTCCTCAAATGTCCCGGGGTGAGAAGCTGCTGCCTCATGTGGGTTCCAAGGTCCTAACCCAGGGGACATCACAAGGGTGCTTGATCCGTCCCACGCAGCCTACTAGCGAGTGCGTGTTAGAAATGGTCGCAGTCCGCACACTCCACCAGGAGGTCCGAGGAACATCAGTCTTCTACATGAGCACACTTCTTGCACAGACGTAAGAACACAGTTCAACTTCCAAAAAAGAAAAAGCTTCTGAAATCTTGAGAAACTTCCAAACTTCGAAAGCGATGTACTTGCAGACAATCTTCACACATCCGTCATCTTGTGCAGTTTAAGTAAACTTCCAAGTTGTTACTATAGGTTTCATAATCTCTTAATGTAGTACGCTACTAACCACAAGTAACAACCATACATGACCCATATTCATAATTTATACTTAAACTGTGAAAACATTCTAATGAACATTATTAAATTTTTTATTCCAAAAGTGTGAAGATGAATACAAAAAATATAACAATAAAAAATAAAAAAATTGTTTAGTGTTCAAAATGGCTTAAGTTAAAATGGTGGCAGCATCTGCAAAAAGATTACAAAAATGATAGAAAACTTGTTTATCTAAATTCACCTCGACCAAAGGCAGTAAACAAAACGATGTTTATCTGAAAGTTATCGAATCATTAGTAAATTCTTGCGCTTGTATTCTCCCTTATCTCTCAATTTAGGGTGGCCAGACGTCCGGCTTTAGGCCGGACAGTCCGCCTTTTGAGCACTCTGTCCTACATCCGGAGCCACCTTGAGCCGGGCGTTAATTTGTCCTCCTTTTTGGGGTCTGGCTAAAAAGAATTATATAAATTACCTCAGGTACACTTAAAATAGCGGGTACTGAAGGCCATAATAACCGTTAACATATTTTTATTATATGTAGTTGGCAACACTGCTGATAAGCCGCATTTGTTTTCAATTTCATGACTACGAGTCGGACAGTCAGTCTGCCCAAGGAGTAAAAATGAATATTCATTTCTTTCAGTTATATATACAGTATATACCTAATGAACCTTATGTTGTTTCGTGCGTTGGTCTCTCTTCACACGGAGGTCAAGCTGGTGGCCCCGCCTCTAGGTCTGGCCTGGTGGAGGAGCGAGTTGCTTTCTTGCGCTCTCCACCATACATAGCCAGGCACGCCCGGCTCATCTGGTACTGACCTGAGCCAGGCATCCAGTCTTTTCTTGAAGACTTCAACTTTGACCCCCGTTACGTTTCCGAGGTCCTTAAGAAGCTGGTTGAAAGTCTTGGCCCCCTGACAACCAAGCTATTTCCCTTCAGGGTTGAGGAGGTCCCTTGTCGGGCCTTTAATTTGGGAACACTACACATTCTGCCTTTCCTATTTTCCAGTGTTGTTTGAATGGTAATTGGGCTTAGTTTTAGGTTTGGTACCAGTTTTTCGATCATTTCCCATTTGTAGATTATGATGTACCTCTCTCTTCTTCTTTCCAGTGAGTACAGATTTAGTTTACGTAGTCTTTCCCAGTAGTTGAGTTCTTTGCAGCCATCAATCTTGGCTGTGAAATGCCTTTGCGTTTCTTCTAGTTTATTAGTTTCTTCCTTTTTATAAGGGGACGTCAAAACTGAGCAGTATTCAAGTTTTGGTATAATCAGTGTTTTTAGCAGGGGAATCATTACTGTCTTGTCCCTTCTCTTGAACGTTCTTAGAACCTGTCCGGCGACTCTTTTTGCTTTATTTATCGCTATCTGATTTTGTGTTTCGAATTTCGCATCATCTGTCATTATTATCCCGAGATCAATCGCTTTCATGCTTCTCTGAATTTCCTGTCTATCTGGAGCATAATATGCAGTCTAAGTTCTTTTCTACCATATCTCAAGAGCTGAAATTTCTCGGCGTTGAATGACATGTTGTCTTCTGACCATTTGTATATTTTGTTCGTGTCCCTCTGCAAGGCCTCCACGTCATGTACATCGCTGATTTTTCTGCTGATCTTTGTATCGTCTGCAAAGGATGTTACTATACTATTGCTGTTTACTCCGCTGTCTACGTCTGTTAGCATGATAATGAACAGGAGTGGGGCCAGTACTGTCCCTTGTAGTACTGAGCTGCGTACTTCCGATTCTGATGATGATATACCTTGAATTTTGACGACCTGCAGACGATCACTAAGGAAGTTGTAGATCCATTTTCCCACTTTGCCTGTTATTCCCATGTCTTTAATTTTATGTGCTATTATACCATGGTCACATTTATCGAAAGCTTTAGCAAAATCTGTGTATATAACATCGTAGTTGTCATTGCCTTCCAATGCATCTAGGATATTGTTGTAGTGCTCTATTAGTTGTGATAGGCATGATCTACCTGATCGGAATCCATGCTGATTTTCGTTGAATCTTTCCCGTGTCTCCAGGAAATCATAAATTTTCTCTCTAACTATTCTTTCAAATACTTTGGTGAGGTGGGACGTCAATGACACTGGTCTATAGTTCTTTGCTTGAGATCTGTTCCCTCCTTTATATATAGGGACAATGTTTGCTCTTTTCAAGATGCTCGGTATTTCCCCAGTGTCTAGGGATCTTCTCCATATCCAGTATAAAGGTGTAGCTATTTCATTTTTACAGTTTTTAATCAATAATGCGTTCCAATTGTCCGGACCTGCAGCTGAATGTAGTTTCATTTGTCCTATAGCTCTCGCTACATCTTCTGGTGTAAAATCAAAGTCTGTTATATACTCTCCTTGCAATTCCTCTTCAAAGAATGCATTTATGTCAGGTATCGCTTTGTCACTTTTTGGGGTACTGAAAACTGATTCATATTGAGCTCTCAATGTATCAGATATTTCTTTTAGATCGTCGGTTAGTTCATTATTTCCCGTCCTTAAGGGCCCAACAGCGGCACGCGTTTTTGTTTTCCTTTTGGCATAGCTATAGAAGTATTTTGGATTTTCCTTTATTGCTTCTACCGCCTTTTCCTCTTCCCTCTCTGTATGGTCCTTAATCAGGGCTTGTATTTCCCTATCGATACCCTCCAGTTTTTCTTTTATTGCTTTCCTGTCATTATCTCTGTAGTTACCTAACTTCGCCTCCACTCTCTTTCTTTTGCGGAATAGTCTTCTCTTTTGCCTTTCTAGCCAGCTCCTCTTTCCTTTTGGCTGTGATTTCGGAGCATATTTTTCTAAAATTCTCAGCGTTTTTTCCTCCAAGGTTGTTAGCATTTCTTCAGTTGTTTTATTCTCGAAAATTGTTCTCCATTCTATTTGGGCCATGTGCGATCTGATTGCTTCCCAATTTATAGTCTTCGAGTTTAAGTTAAAGGCCCCGAATTTACTTCTTTCCACAATATGTGTATTGTCTTCTAATGCTGCCGTCATATTTGTTGATATCTCGATTAAGTTGTGGTCTGAGATAATGGTTGGGGTTATTTTTATATCAGCAATCAAGTTCGTGTTATTCGTGAATACCAGATCCAGGCAGTTATTTTTTCTGGTATTTTCTGTTATTTCCTCTGTCAGCATAAACTCATTTATGAGAGCCATCAACATTTTTGCTTGTTCCTGGTCTTCTCTTGTGCCCAGTGGCGGATTTAAGGTGCGCGGGGCCCTAGGCCGGTTGGAGTGCGGGGCCCCAAACTACGCAAAGCTAGCTTAATTAACTGAAATGAAGATTTACACCCCCATCCCCCAGTGGTGACCTTACGGGGCCCTCAAATCAATGGGCGAGCGAAGCGTTAAAATAAATTTACTTTTTAAACAATATTCAATTTATTGATAATTAATTAGCCAAATGACCATTTCATAGTTGAACATTACACATTTGTTTTTTTGAAGCTTAACAATAAAAAATAACTATAATAATACACCATTAACAAAAAATAACTATAATAATACACCATTAACTAAAGAGAATACCACTTGACTGACATGCAAATGATGCAATGAGTGGGTTTTGTTTATTGCAGGCAATTTGTACGGTACACTTAACTATTTCTTAGTCAAAAAAGATTTTTTTCTAGCCTTCTTACTTGCAAACTGTTTGATGACATCAGTAAAATCAAGCACCCTTAATTTCTCATGCTCAATGCTCAACAGGGTGAGTGAAGACAAACGGTCCTGCCCCATGGTGTTTCTAAGATAATTCTTGACTAGTTTCATCTTGGAGAATGATCGCTCCCCAGTGCAGTTTGTGACAAACATGCAGAGATAGAGTCGTAATACAATTTCAACATTAGCAAATGTTTCTACCATGTCATGTCTGTGAATTATCTCACACATTTCTAGTTCAGGACTTTTTGCAGCCTTTGCACCACCTGATGAAGGAGCACTTTCAGGTGAATCTCTTGGAATGGATTTCATAAGGTGTGCAAACTGCAAAAGCTCCGACTCCAATCCAGCCTCCAAGTCCTTAGGATATGAAGACACAAGCTTTTCAGCAGATGCTTTAAGCTCAGTGTTCGTTTTGTTTGAGATTTCTGATAAAAACCCAAATTTCTCTCGAAGGTCGCTGTAAGCAGCAATGCGTTGTTGTAGGGCAGCACAGAGCTTGTCAATGATGGGCAAGAATGCAGTCACTCTAAACTTGTATCTCCCTGTCAGCATAACATCCTCCGCGGAGTCTAGTTCATCGTGGTGACGCTTGCGCTTCCTAATACGCTGCGTGTCGGCGTAGTATGCATCATTACTCGTCACATCACAGGGATCACACTTAGCCATAGCTTTTGCTTCAAAGTCATCGAACTGGGATCTCAGGTCTTTAGCAAATTGTAAAAGAGACTCTAGCAGTGTGACAGCTGTATTGAGGGAGAGCCCAGATTTTTGCAGCTGGATACTGCTACTCTGAAACCTTTCCAATACTGTATCCCAAACTTCAAGAAGAATCACTGTTTCAAGTTTTTTCAAACCTTTGAGAAGACCACTTGCTTCAGCTCTTGTTTCAGCTGGCTGATTCTGATCTGAGAATAACTCTTCCAGAACAATGATGTTTTCTTTGTGTGCTCTACTGAGAGCAGCTACAGCATCTGCTCGTGCTGACCAACGAGTGTCTGAAAGTATTTTATCAACTTTCAACTTCCTATCTTTATTAGTCTCTAGTACCTCACGGTGTCTCCTCCAACGATAAGTAGATGCAACAAGAAAGGAGTACATATTTTGTACCAGAGCAAACAATGACACTGCAGCAGGACAGCTTTCTGCAGCACACTTAGCCACCAAGTTTAAGGAATGAGCCATACATGGTATGTACTCAGCTTCACTACACTCACTCTTGATTATCTGTTGGGTCCCCAGATATTTACGAGACATGTTGCTGGCATTGTCATAGGACTGTCCTTGGCAGTCGATAACTGGAATGTTCTTCTCTTTAAGAAAATCAAGAACAGTTGTAGCAATATCTCTGCCAGTGTGGCTTAGCATGGGAATAAACTGCAAAAACCTTTCAACTGGACCTGTAGTAGGCAGTACATAGCGGATTGTAAAAGTAAGTTGATCCATGTGTGAAATATCAGGTGTGGAGTCAACAGAAATTGAGAAGTACTTTGCTGTTTTTACTTCATCTGTTATTGAGGACATAACCTTTTCTGCCATTATTCCAATAATGGCAGAATGGCTAGCCCGCGTTCGCAAAGTAGCTTTAAAACATCTACACACCTCCTCAATACTGCTTGCCAGTACTCGCATTCACTTTCATATTGTTGTACTAGATTAGAGTCAATACGGGCACCCGCAGTCTTTCGATATATCATTTCGACCATACTTTTCCTGTGCTGATCTGACCTACTGTGAGATTCTATGACATACCTAACGTTCTTCCAACCATTGAAGCCAGTTGTGAATGAGCTTTCCACCTTTGACATAAGCTTGCAAGCAAAACAATACACTTTACCAGTTGTTTTAGAGTAACAGAGCCATTTAAGATTAATTTCTTGGCCAGATAATGAATGAGTTCGAGTGAATAATGTCTTTGTACAATGACGGGTTCTGTTTAGCTCTTTCACAGCTGACTCTTTGAAGTCACCATCACAGTGTCGACATTCTGCGCTTCCCTTTTTCAACCAATAGTCACACACATTTTCAGTAATTATTTTAGGCCATAATCCAAGATCCGTTTCAAATCCTTGTTCAGTACCGGTATTCATAACTTTCACTTCCTCTTGTGTCTCCTCACTGTCACTGTGTTCAGGTTCAATTGCGCTAACTACACTAGGTTCAGTACTAGTTGTGGCTTCTCCAGTTGTTTCAGGCGTAATTGGTGTCTCTACTGATTCAGATTCAGTTTGACCGGATTCAGTTTGAGTTTGTGATTTTGCAGATTCAGATACTGTTGGATATGTCAACCATTGAGTTATTTTTAGTTTTTTTACTCTTTGGTTTACGTCTGCCTTTTCTTGTCGTTTAACAGAACCAGCTTTATACTTCCTCCCTTGATCACGATCACGACTTGTTGATTTCTCCATTGTGCCTCAGTGCAGCCTCACTGCCTTATCCTGAAACATAAAAACATAAAAAACAAACTATTTACACTTGACCCTCGGTTTAGTATTAATTAATACAGTTTAATTAATTAATTAAATACAGACACTAAACAGTTGTTCGGGTGAAAAAGTCGCTTTATGGGAAAAGTCGCCAGCCCCCACCAGTGGCGACTTTTTCCTTAAATATGTATAAAATGTATTTATTATGAAATCTTTGAAAAAACTATATAGGGCTATGGGTTGATTGCCTGTGCCCTCATCCGTTGGAAATTTCCAACAGACGTCAGTGGAGGGTTACCGACAAAAGCCCTATGCTTTTTCTTTAGAGAGTTATAAATATGTAGGTTGTTAAAGGACCGTTTTATATTTAAGTGATTACGGTAATTTTAGCGCCCGGATTGGCGAAACCTTATGTTAATGAAAACTGAAATTGCCTCACCTTATTTTTGCTGGGTCTTTGTTTGTTTCGATGTAGGGCGTTACGATCATTTTCGGTGTAGGGCCGCCACGATGGAGTTACGCGGCGAATTTACTTAAGGTAATTAATATAGGCAGTCACTATATAAACCCCTGAAGGAATAGGCCTATCCTTTTATAGTCTTAGGTTTTATATTATAAGGAATTCACTCAGAACTAGAGGGGGGACAAAGACATCCTCCCAGTTTAAAGCTTCGCTGTAACATAAACAGCCCTGAGAGCCGTTCCTTGGTTCTGGTGTATTATTTGCCGAACTAGCATGATTTTGTTGTGTCTACTACCTTTTGGTAGACTAAATAATAAATTGGGTTTTCTTGTTGCTATGTGGGGCTGATTCATACGTACAGGTTCTTTGTACGTATGGCAATTCAATTATTTCATTCCCAATAGGCTATGTCGCCAATCCCGAGGCAATTTTGTATAGATATTTAATTCAATTAATTAATAATTTATATTTAATTATGAAATAAATGTACCACATATGATACCATGTTGTGAGCGCGTATAGTTTTTCCATATACTTGGGGGGGCCGGAGAAAAATTTGTATGTTATAGATCAACATTTTTTGACAAACTGTGTAAAACATGTAAAAAATGGATCAAAAGAATGAAGTAGAAATTTAGGAAGAGAGAGGTTACTCAAGACCTATTCAAATATGAAAGTTCAAGAGGCCAACTTCTCAAGTTTAGTTAAAGTTATGTCAATCAGTTTGACTCCCTTTAGGTATAGGAAATTTATGGGATTAAAGTAAAGTTATTAAGCATTTTAACTTTGCTCTTGTTTGTGTAAGTTTTATAAGTCACCAGTCTTAATTTTTTCTTGTAAAAGTTTTCTGGCTTTCAAAGCAGTCTTTCTTTGAGGCCTGTCTGGTTTAGTCTGAGTTACATCAGGCACATTGAGAGATTCCTCCCCAATAGTATTTTTAAGGCAGTTCTTTACAGTTTGTATGTTTCTTTCCCAAATTGAACCATACCATGGTGTATTAACAGGAATGTACTTCCAGGTTATGTTGTGTTTGGTTAAATGAGTTTGTACTGTTTCACTGTCACAAATCTGATGAATAATTTTTTCACCAGATTTGAAGTATGTGGCATTGTCTGACCATATAGTTTTGGGTACAGAATTGTGCGCACAAAATCGTCTGAAAGCAGCAATAAAAGCTTCTGCTGTCAGATCTTCTACTATGTCTAGACATATGGCACGTGTGGCAGCACAGGTGAAGAGTACAATGTACACTTTGTATTCCTTTGAATCCATTTTGTCTCCAAAACTCACATTTACCGCTCCAGTGTAGTCAATACCCGTGGTTTCAAATGGCCGAGTAAATGTTACTCGTTCCACAGGTAGGTCTGGAGGGCTTGGGGTCTTAAAGGGTCGTGAATGGATACGTTTACAAGGAATGCATGTGTTTAAAATTTTCTTTGTTTCAGTTCTACCCTTTGGTAGCCAGTAAGTTTTTCTCAGCTCTATCAGGGTTTGTGGGACTCCCATGTGGTGTATTTTGTTGTGGGTATCCCTGATGATGAGTTTTGTGAAGTGATTTCTCCTTGGAAGAAGAATTGGGTGCTTAGAGTTGTAAGTCAAAGTTGACTTGTTAAGCCTTCCTTTACACCTTATCAGACCCTCTGTATCCAGGTACAGATTTAGATCCATGACAAGTGAAGGAATACCTTTGTTTAATGTGCTACTGGACCTAAGATACTTCAACTCCTTGTCAAATTCTGAAGCTTGTATCTGTTGGAGCCAGTATTTTGTTGCAGTTTCTGTTAAGTTAGAAAAGGCCTTCTGAGGACAGTGTTTGAGAAGGTAGCTATTGACAAACTTGTAGCAATAGACTGTAATTCTCAAGAGTTTGTTGAGGTCTGAATAAAGGTGAGAGTCAAATATAGGTTTGTCCTCAGTGATCTTTTCAGTTGTTGTAGAGTTGAGTGTGAGGTTAACTACTTTGGCTGGCCAAAGATCCTCACATGTTAGCCATTCGGGCCCTTCATACCAGATTTTATTTGTTTTCAACAGCTTGTAAGAGAGCCCTCTTGTCAAAAAGTCTGCAGGATTCTCTTTTGTTTTTATGTACCTAAATTTGATACCAAGGTTTGTGTTTGCAGTTTTGATTTCTGTTAGTCTGTTTTTCACAAATATGTTTTTGCAAGAAGTTGTTTCTGTGTTGGTCACCCATGTTAGACAAATTTGACTGTCTGTTCTTAAGTAAATGTTTGTTATGTCAACTTCTTTATACACTTGTGAAAGAAAGTTTGCTGTTTTGACTCCCAATGAGACAGCTAATAATTCAAGTTGTGGTACAGTTTTCTTTTGGTTTAAGGGTGCCACTTTTGCCTTTGAATAAACCAAGTTACTTTCATTTTCACTTGTTAAATAGGCACAACACCCATAAGCTTGTGTGCTGGCATCTGTAAAAATGTGTAGTGTTTGCGATTTCAATCTGTAGCCAGCACATCTTGGTACGTAGATGTCTTGAACTTTGTTCAAGTCTGTGGCTAATTTTTTTCAATGAAGTTGGTCTTCCACTGAAAGTGGTTCATCCCAATCAATTTTCTTTTTCCATAAGTCTTGCTAAAGGGTTCTGGATCTTATGGTTGCTGGTAAATATAATCCAATGGGGTCGAAAATTTTGGATGATTCTGAAAGCACTTGTCTTTTTGTATCGGCATTTGGATTTAAGTTATAACTCTTTGTGCAAAGAGTGTCATCGTGTTCGGAATTCTGTTTTAAAACCCAAAGCATTCCAAGTGTTTTCGTGTAATTGTTTGGTTCAATGTTCCCATTGTTGTCTTTTGTTATTTGTTCATTTAATTTAGGAGAATTAGAAAGAGTTTGTACTGTATTCAAACCTCCTACCACTTCAGACTAGTCAATACCCGTAGTTTTAGTGGAGTAAATTTACTCCTCCACAGGTAGATCTGGAGGGCTTGGGGCTTTGAATCCTGTACTGTTTTTGTGTTGTTTGGCCTATGGCCAAGGGAGGCCACAAGACCCTTTTTGTTTGGTCTCTGGCCAAAGGAGGCCACAAGACCCTTGTTGTTTGGTCTCTGGCCAAGGGAGGCCACAAGACCAATGTTGTTTGGTCTCTGGCCAAGGGAGACCACAAGACCCTTGTTGTTTGGTCTCTGGCCAAGGGAGGCCTCAAGACCCTTGATGAATATGTTGGGCTATGGCCAAGTGAGACCATCAGCCCCTTGATGAATATGTTGGGCTATGGCCAAGGGTAGGCCATGAGCCCTTTGATGAATTTGTTGGGCTATGGCCAAGGTAGGCCAAGGCCCTTTGATGATTTGTTGGGCTATAGCCAAGGGTAGGCCATCAGCCCTTTGATGAATTTGTTGGGTTATGGCCAAGGGTAGGCCATCAACCCTTTGATGAATTTGTTGGGCTATGGCCAAGGTAGGCCATCAGCCCTTTGATGAATTTGTTGGGCTATGGCCAAGGTAGGCCATCAGCCCTTTGATGAATTTGTTGGGCTATGGCCAAGGGTAGGCCAAGGCCCTTTGATGATTTGTTGGGCTATGGCCAAGGGTAGGCCATCAGCCCTTTGATGAATTTGTTGGGTTATGGCCAAGGGTAGGCCATCAGCCCTTTGATGAATTTGTTGGGTTATGGCCAAGGGTAGGCCATCAACCCTTTGATGAATTTGTTGGGTTATGGCCAAGGGTAGGCCATCAACCCTTTGATGAATTTGTTGGGCTATGGCCAAGGTAGGCCATCAGCCCTTTGATGAATTTGTTGGGCTATGGCCAAGGTAGGCCATCAGCCCTTTGATGAATTTGTTGGGCTATGGCCAAGGGTAGGCCAAGGCCCTTTGATGATTTGTTGGGCTATGGCCAAGGGTAGGCCATCAGCCTATTTGATGAATTTGTTGGGCTATGGCCAAGGTAGGCCATCAGCCGTTTGATGAATTTTTGGGCTATGGCCAAAGGTAGGCCATCAGCCGTTTGATGAATTTGTTGGGCTTATGGCCAAGGGTAGGCCATCAACCCTTTGATGAATTTGTTGGGCTATGGCCAAGGTAGGCCATCAGCCCTTTGATGAATTTGTTGGGCTATGGCCAAGGTAGGCCATCAGCCCTTTGATGAATTTGTTGGGCTATGGCCAAGGGTAGGCCATCAGCCCTTTGATGAATTTGTTGGGCTATGGCCAAGGTAGGCCATCAGCCCTTTGATGAATTTGTTGGGCTATGGCCAAGGGTAGGCCATCAGCCCTTTGATGAATTTGTTGGGCTATGGCCAAGGTAGGCCATCAGCCCTTTGATGAATTTGTTGGGCTATGGCCAAGGTAGGCCATCAGCCCTTTGATGAATTTGTTGGGCTATGGCCAAGGTAGGCCATCAGCCCTTTGATGAATTTGTTGGGCTATGGCCAAGGTAGGCCATCAGCCCTTTGATGATTTGTTGGGCTATGGCCAAGGGTAGGCCATCAGCCCTTTGATGAATTTGTTGGGCTATGGCCAAGGGTAGGCCATCAGCCCTTTGATGAATTTGTTGGGCTATGGCCAAGGTAGGCCATCAGCCCTTTGATGAATTTGTTGGGCTATGGCCAAGGTAGGCCATCAGCCCTTTGATGATTTGTTGGGCTATGGCCAAGGTAGGCCATCAGCCCTTTGATGAATTTGTTGGGCTATGGCCAAGGTAGGCCAAGGCCCTTTGATGAATTTGTTGGGCTATGGCCAAGGTAGGCCATCAGCCCTTTGATGAATTTGTTGGGCTATGGCCAAGGTAGGCCAAGCCCTTTTGATGTTGGGCTATGGCCAAGGGTAGGCCATCAGCCCTTTGATGAATTTGTTGGGCTATGGCCAAGGTAGGCCAAGCCCTTTGATGAATTTGTTGGGCTATGGCCAAGGGTAGGCCATCAGCCCTTTGATGAATTTGTTGGGCTATGGCCAAGGTAGGCCATCAGCCCTTTGATGAATTTGTTGGGCTATGGCCAAGGTAGGCCAAGCCCTTTGATGAATTTGTTGGGCTATGGCCAAGGGTAGGCCATCAGCCCTTTGATGAATTTGTTGGGCTATGGCCCAGGGTAGGCCATCAGCCCTTTGATGAATTTGTTGGGCTATGGCCCAGGGTAGGCCATCAGCCCTTTGATGAATTTGTTGGGCTATGGCCAAAGGTAGGCCAAGGCCCTTTGGAGTAGAGTAGTTTGTTTGTACGTGTCACTGTCTAACCATATAATTTTTGGCACAAAATTATGTGCACAGAATCAGAGCGCAGCAATAAAAGCTTTTACTCTCCGATCCTTGGTTATGTTTAGACAGGTTGTTGTGTTTGAGACACATTGAAAGAGTAGTGTGTGTGTGTGTGTGTGTGTATGTGTGTGTGTGTCATTCCTCCGAATCCAGTTGGTCTTCAAAACTTGGATTCACCACTCCAATGAAATTAATACCCGTAGTTATGAATGAGTAAATGTTGTGTATCCTACAGGTAGGTCTGGAAGGTTTGGGGTTTTGAAGGAATCCAATCTGTTTGCGAGGAATGTTTGTGTGTCTGTTGATGAAATCTGTTGTGATTCTTCCTTTAAAAGAAGAATTGGATGTTTGAAGTCGTATGTATATATTTATATACTGTACCGTACGTATGTGTGTGTAAATGTGTACAGTATTTTGTTATAGGGTTTTATTTTTTGGTTTTGGGTTAGGTTAATCAATTTGGCTGAGTAAAGATCCTCAAACGTTGCATTTGAGACCCTTATATCAAGCCTTGTCTGTTTTATGCCTATATGTCAAATAGGAATTGGAATAGGTTGGGCCTATATTGGTCAAATAGGACTTAGAATAGGTTGGGCCTATATGTCAAATAGGACTTGGAATAGGTTGGGCCTATATGTCAAATAGGACTTGGTGTGCCTATATGTCAAATAGGACTTAGAATAGGTTGGGCCTATATGTCAAATAGGACTTAGAATAGGTTGGGCCTATATGTCAAATAGGACTTCGAATAGGTAATAGGTTGGGCCTATATGTCAAATAGGACTTGGAATAGGTTGGGCCTATGTCAAATAGGACTTGGAATAGGTTGGGCCTATGTCAAATAGGACTTGGAATAGGTTGGGCCTATATGTCAAATAGGACTTGGAATAGGTTGGGCCTATATGTCAAATAGGACTTGGAATAGGTTGGGCCTATATGTCAAATAGGATTTGGTGTGCCTATATGTCAAATAGGACTTCGAATAGGTTGGAATAGGGTCACGAATAGGTGTTAGGTGGGTGTAGGTTTGAATTTGTGCAATTGCTTTAGGTCTTTGTGATGTTACAGATCTGAGTCGAATTCTGTGATGTTACAGGTCTGAGTCGAATTTTGTGATGTTAATGAGTAAGTTAAATTGCTGAAATAAATTTTATAACCTACACCACAGGTTCAATTATAAATTTAGTGTTTTTAGTTAGGATAGGCCTTGAGTGTAAAGAGTAAGGCCTACTTTAAGAGGTACGCCCATTATGTAAGGTAAAGTTAGGTGGGCCTACTAAATAGGCCTATTTGTTGGGCCTACCAAGTAGGCTTATGTTTGGGCCTATTATTTTATAGGACCTCAAATGAGTTAAGCCTGTTAAATTAACAAGGCTTTGTTTTTAGTTTGAAGAGTAGGACCTATTAAATAGGTTTAATGTTGTGGGCCTATTATTTTTAGGACCTAAAATAAGTTATGCTTGTTAAATGAACAAGCCTTTGTTTTCGATTAGTGTAAAGGTAAAGGAATCGGTTCCCAGTTTTAGGCCACTATATGAAAAAACTATAGTGGGGTTATGGTTGAAATTAGGGTTAGGCCAATGAGGTAAGCCTAGCCACCGCGTGTGTCAGTGTAAATTGTAGAGGGGTTAGTTCCCCATACACAGGGCCACCATATGAAAAAACTATATAGGGCTATGGGTTGATTGCCTGTGCCCTCATCCGTTGGAAATTTCCAACAGACGTCAGTGGAGGGTTACCGACAAAAGCCCTATGCTTTTTCTTTAGAGTTATAAATATGTAGGTTGTTAAAGGACCGTTTTATATTTAAGTGATTACGGTAATTTTAGCGCCCGGATTGGCGAAACCTTATGTTAATGAAAACTGAAATTGCCTCACCTTATTTTTGCTGGGTCTTTGTTTGTTTCGATGTAGGGCGTTACGATCATTTCGGTGTAGGGCCGCCACGATGGAGTTACGCGGCGAATTTACTTAAGGTAATTAATATAGGCAGTCACTATATAAACCCCTGAAGGAATAGGCCTATCCTTTTATAGTCTTAGGTTTTATATTATAAGGAATTCACTCAGAACTAGAGGGGGACAAAGACATCCTCCCAGTTTAAAGCTTCGCTGTAACATAAACAGCCCTGAGAGCCGTTCCTTGGTTCTGGTGTATTATTTGCCGAACTAGCATGATTTTGTTGTGTCTACTACCTTTTGGTAGACTAAATAATAAATTGGGTTTTCTTGTTGCTATGTGGGGCTGATTCATACGTACAGGTTCTTTGTACGTATGGCAATTCAATTATTTCATTCCCAATAGGCTATGTCGCCAATCCCGAGGCAATTTTGTATAGATATTTAATTCAATTAATTAATAATTTATATTTAATTATGAAATAAATGTACCACATATGATACCATGTTGTGAGCGCGTATAGTTTTTCCATAATATCTAAGCTAAACTGACCTAACCTAGCCTAAGTACGTTTCATATAAAAAAATTAATTACATTAATTTAACATTTTTCAACTTATTTATGTTATTATAAAGCTGACTAAAACTCCCCCATCCCCATTTATTGACTGGCGACTTTTTCGAGATACGACTTTTACCATTACTTACCACTAAACACACTCACATGTGCACTCCACAGCGGCCTGAATAGAACTAAACTCCCGCCAGCAAAGAGAGTGATACCATAATTATCATTAATCATTAATCAATTGTATTATTTATAGTGGAATCCAACATTATAATTATATGTGAGGGCGCGGGGCCCTCACAGGCGCGGGGCCGTAGGCCATGGCCTATTCGGCCCCCCCCTAAATCCGCCACTGCTTGTGCCCCCCTTGTCCTGGTGAATATATATATATTCCTATTCACCTTTTTGTATTTTATAAATGGGAAGTTAAAGTCTCCGCAGATCATTATATTGGGAGTTGGAGGTTATATATATTAACGTACGGCCACATACGCAGTGTCCTCCTTTTTGGAAATGGCCACCCTATCTCTCATCTTTTACTGCAGAGGTAATTGCAAATACTCTTCCGTTCATTGTAGATCATCTTTGCATCCACACATTTCAGTGATCGCAACAGGTCCTTTTGAATGATTAATAATTTTCCCGGAGTATCGTAACAAAGTTATGAAGCGTAAAATACTAAACGTAATAACATTTGGCCGTTTTCCCCTTCTTTGCAACGGCTAAAAAAAAAGTTATGTAACGGAAGACAAAGGATCTCGTTTGTTTCTGAGACGAGTGATTTAGACCATTGAAACTGGTGACAAGGGGTGATAGGCACGGACCTAATGAAAAGTAATTGAAAAAAAGATTAATGGAGGAACACTAGTACCAGTCTTAAATGTATGAGCTACTGAAATTGAATTCAAAACAAAAGTTGGAGTGAAAAGGATAAAAAAAAAAATCTTACCATGAATTATTGTATATTCCTTTAATAGCTACATGATTTAAGGTGTTACACAATGTTTTGAAATGTGAGTACAAAACACCCTCCTTCCCTGTACATGTTAGAAAATGTTAATAATCTTTTAATTTACAATAGAATAATGGTAACAAAAACGATTTTATTTTTTACACGGACAGTTCATCGATACATTGTTGTTAATAATGATAATAGCTTTACAATAGAATTTTATTCGAAAATGTTCAATATAAAGATTCCCTTAATCTACAATTACAATATACAGATAAATCCACTCCAACGAAGGTCTCACCACGTAACAGCACTGAATGGAAATTAGCCGCGTCTCCCGTGATAAAAAGACTCCAACATTCAGGTATTTACATTGCTATTGCCTTTATAAAAATCTTTCAATATTAATATAGAAATGCAAAGAATACTTAGTGGAAAAAATAGAGTATGGATTACATTTGTTACAGTGGATATAATGAAATGTAAAAACTTGAGTGTGTGAAGGTATCGTAAAATTCACTAGACAAAATACCATATATTTTCTTTGATTATTTATTCTAATTTTTTTTTATTTTAATGACTCGATATCCGTTTCTTTTTTGTAAAAATTTTGTTGAAAAAAGCTTATAAATTAACTTCTAGTTCATAATTGGACTTTTATTATTGCAATCCATGTGAATTTGAGATACCTGATACCAGTTTTGCATCGGAATGTATTCTATATAAATACAAAGACTCGTATCAAACCAAAATAGTTTTGCCAAGAAAGAAAGATCCTCGTATGAAAAACATTGAAAAAAAATCTTAATTTCTAATTACACCTAAATGTATTCATAAAATCAAATTGTTAACATTACATTGTCTCTTTAATTAAATCATTTTTCATTACATTATGAATTGTAGACACATTACTAATAATAATAATAATTACTAAATACATAACTATGAAATATTTAATATTTTCTATCATTATGTTAATGAGTATAAATTTCTCACTATATATATATATATATATATATATATATATATATATATATATATATATATATATATATATATATATATATATTTTATTATTTTTTTTTTGTTAGTATAAGCTATAAAACAAACGTTACAAAAATGGCACAGTTTATAAACTTTAACATATTAACATAATCGTGCATCCAATTTTATTAAAATTTAACATTCTTTTAAACATAGATTGAGAACGAAACGCATTTCAAATATTCATCTCAAGATCAAAATTCAGAAAGGTTTTCCAAACAAAAAAAATGACAAAGCTTCTTTAAAATCTAATTTTGCAATTTATTTTCAGCTAAAAAATCAATATATATATATATATATATATATATAATTTTTTTTTTTAAGTTGATTGAGTAAGTGATAGTACATTTCAATGTTTTAAAACAGTTGATTGTTCCATTTCAATTGTTAGCAGAATTTATACCGTAAAATTTTCTTCCTGGCCGTGAAATTTTATAGTTAAAAAACTTGTATTCAAGGCTGAAACGTCCCCGACGGAAAAGAATTTTGAGTACATGTGCCAATGTTGAGAGCAATATATACGACGACTTTTCGAAAGAGTCATAGCACACCAAAGTTTCGCCTTTTGAGCAACCTCGTCTCGTGTTGGAAAATGGAGGAGGAGGAGGAGGAGGAGGAGGAGGAGGAGGAGGAGGAGGAGGAGGAGGAGGAGGAGGAGGAAAGCGAATGATTTTCTTGACCTTCTCTCGCTGCAGTCCCCTAATATCACGCACCCCATACGACCATATACCTTTTCTCATGGGGCATAGATAGATACCTCACGAGTAACACGGAAAAGTAGCGAGTTGGAAAAGACACTCGGGAGAGTAACTTCGAAGTGACTTAATTTCTGAGTATCAAAACCCAATTACCGATTATTTCTCCTAGAGGAGGGGTGCATGAGTTACTGAAAGAGACATCACTCTTGACCTATTTAGCATTATAAAAAATAGAACGAATATCTATCTACTTTTACAAAAAATAGTATGTGCATTTAACTTCAAATGCCTTTAAGAACATCTTCGTAATTACAGATTATGTATACAGTTTTCTAACAGTTTCGAAACAGTAAAAATAAAAGCTGCTAGTGAATGGCGGCTAAATTTAACTTTAGAATCAAACACTCGAATGTTCTGAAGTATTTCGAAGTCGGCAATTTGTTTTCTGAGTAAATTGATTCGAATAAAGAGAGTGAAAAAATACAAATTTTATAGAAAGTTAAATTTAAAAACTGGCTCAATTGATGAACACCTCAGTACTAAAAACTCAAATAAATAACGGAATTAATCTACTCACTAAATTAAACCTACCATTTTTATTTACATCTTTAAAATTATTAAATTAATATAATTCTATATAAAGCAGTTCCACGTACTGAAATACAATTTTACAGACTCCATTTGAATAGAAAAATAAGCCAATACAGTAAATGGTGCACTCAATAATATAGACAATAGGGTTATTGGACTATTACGAGTTTCAATTTCGGCAAATTAAACTAATACGGAGTAACAAAGTTGCCATTTTAGTTGCTGAAGCGAGTCACAAAATGAAAAACATCAACCATAAATGTGGAAAATTAAGGTGAATAATGCGAGTACGTTTTCAGTACATATAACAAATTTCCACTAGACCTATAACGACACTAAAAAGTAGCAAAGATTTATGAAAAGTAATAGAAGTAAGGCAGTATTTACATCATATATTAAAAATTAAGAAGCTACTATGTTTGTGCAGTTCGAGAAGAACTGGAAAAATTCATTACCAAAAGTACAATTTTATGGAGAAGAGCCTCCTTTTCTTTAGCTTGGAAAAGGACCTTCCGAGAATGATCAAAATTGAAAAAAAAAAATTAGTTGCATCCAATTAAAAGAGAAAATGAAACAATATAGGAAAACTTAATTGTATATAAGGGGCGGGCATGTTCTAGATATAAAAAGGGAATTTTGTCCTTAGGCGTAGATTTCTTTATCATTGGGGGAATATGAGGAAGTGAGGGGAACTCTCTTTGGCTCATCCAAAGGGTATGAACCCTCGTCCCTCTTTCGCATTCGATAAACGATGAACATAACCAGAAGAATGGCACAAAGGAGGCCCATCACAGCACCGCCGATGAAGGCTGGAAAAAAAAAGAAAAGCGGAAATCAATAACTATTTCCTAATAAGGTACCAAGAACCAACTCTAATTTTATCTTGAAAACTTTTCCACTCGTCATCACTGTATGAAATATGTACGAAACTTCAGACTAAGTTAGCAAACACTCGTTCTTGATATTTATAATTTGAGACTCTAAAGCAGTGCTCTTCAACCTGGGCGGTACGGATCTCATTAATCTAAAGATAATTGCAATTAATTTTATTGTTTTATGCAGGGTATATAACTTTTAGTTTGAGTTTTTGCATTTTTAATTTTGGTGGGCGATAGGGAGATTCAAAAGTTACAAAAGTGGGCGGTAAGCATAAAAAGGTTGAAGAGCACTGCTCTAAAGTAACAGTTTAATTAATCCTTAGGAAGATTTAAAGTGAATTTCAGAAAGAAAATACTTCAAAATGATGATATTCTGCGGGGATAACTAAAATAAATAGCCCGCCAATCCACTAACAGTTAAAAATCCCCTTTAAAGACATCATCTTATTCTAGGAAGGAAAGTTATTTTCATATCACTGCTAGTGATATCTTTTTAATTTGAAAAGTTCTTGTAAGTTAAAAATTTATGATAAGGAAGGATTAACTTTTGTACCTGGTGTTTTGGAGGATAAACATGTTCACTATATATTACAGACGTAAAAATATATCAAACTTTTAAGTTTTATAAAACGTATTAGGTCAAACAAATCCCGCGGGTTGGGTTAGGGCAAGGATCGCCAATCTGTGGCTGATAGGCATGATGTTGCTCGTTGAGTCGTTTCAAGTGGCCCACGAAAGTTCCATAATAATTGTAAAATATTTGAGTAAAATCGTAATTTTGCCCAAAATCATTTGATCGACTGCGTGAGAATTGCGGCGACTCACTACACTCCAGACTTTCAAAGATTGGCAGATATGGAGTGCGAGATTTCCCATTAGAAGTAAGCCTATTTACGGGTCTAGCTATTCCATATTCCAAAATATCGATGCGATTCGCCACATACTGTATTTTGAATCTTTAAAGTGGTTAATGGCCGAAAAAAGGTTGCGACCAGTGGGTTAGTCGTGATAACTGCGTCGATATGTTCCATGATGACAAAGGCATATCTCACTGCAATTTTTATGCTTTGCGGAATGTCCCAAGGAAAAATCCTTGTGGATATAAATTCAGGTCTCAATATCAGGGTCAAAAACACTCCCGAGAGAGAATTTAAAATCGTCGTTTTATGGAAGAATAAATAATGCTTATTTCACAGTTTAAAAAAAATTGTGGAATTCGTATACAGATAATGGAGATACACAAAGCTTCTATTTACGTCATATAAATTTGATCTCGAAGCGAGTATTGAGGAAATACTGTACTACAAAAAGAGATAAGGAACTACATTGTAATAACGTTCATCCAAAGCGGGATAAATCCCTGTTACGAATTTTAACTAAGGAAAGTAATACTGAAAGGAAAACCGAGCTTCTGCAAGGGGGAGATGCATAAAACTTCTTAAACCTTCGGCAATAAAGTGAGAAACTCCTTTACCCCATTCCATTTTTATATTATGAAATGTTAATATTCAAACATGGAGGAAACGATACAAATTTGAACAGATTCACGATTATTTAGCAGAGAATTACTGAAAATGTAGTTTCAGTAAAGATCAATGCACGTAAACCTCGCGTGCGGGTACAACAGGTGTTCCAAATAATACCACCTGGTCTCCCAAAGCGGGTATCAAGAGATCGAGCGATTACCTCTCAGCCATTCCATCCCAAAATTACTTTGAGGGATTATCTCCTTTTATCATCTCAAATTATGTTTCAATTAATAAAATTAATCAGAGCTAGCACAAGTGCGGAGAATGCGGCAGGCACCGCATCGAAACTAATTAACAAGGAAGATTCATTACTTGAAAAAGGTCAGGTTCGGAAGCTTATTAGGACACGTGTGGACTCCTTGCTGTTAGTTTTCGCACACCAACGATCAATACAAAGGTCGTGATTATTACGTAAAGGTTAAAATCAAGAAATCTTCGATGCCATTAAACTAATCGATTTAAACTGCACCTTCAAAGCGGAGAAGGGAGAATATGTAAAATATTGTTACACATCAAAATATATTTTCCTTCGCAATTTGCATTTTTCCTCAAACATTACTCATTCTCGTCGAATTTTAAAGGTGTAATGCAAAACAAAATTCCTTCGTTCCCATTTTTCTTCGAAATAGGAGACATCTTGTACGCCGTTATCTTAAGGCGTAAGAAATGAAATATTCATATATGCATTACAAACTATAGGTAGAAAACGAGTTGCATGGTACCATGCAAGGTCACAACTGTTATCAGTCATTCGTGTTAACACTTCTAACTTCTTTCTGTATTATTGTTCTTGGGCTCCCCAAGGAGGGATGGAGTTTCGGGACTTTTAACCCATTAGTGCCCATTGGTAGAATTTCCTACCGACAAAATTGTTTGTCATTATTGCATCACTTTTTCTTGTATTCACGTGTCATCGGTATGAGTCAATGATATGACGCAATCTAAAAGATTGCGTCATATCACGTGAATAAAAGAAAAAGTGATGCAATAATGACAAATTTGTCGGTAGGAAATTCTACCAATGGCCACTAATGGGTTAATGAAGTACAGTAGTATGATTTCATTAAAAATAACTAACTCATTAGATTATTTCTCATTAAAAAGTAATACTAAATTTTGTTCAATGTAATGTTTGCTAATAAATAATAATGATACGCATGTTACAACTTCCCAATGGATTTGAATGATGGATTAAAAAAAAAGAAAAAAAATTACACCACCTACTTTATATAAGGTCGAAACTCCACTCGGTTATTTTTTAGTCACGTCTTCAGAACTAATATCTTGTGACGTTTGGATCTAAAAGATCCATTATCCGCGTGAATTCAATCTTACCTGCGAGGATGCCTGGCTGAGCGAAGATGGACACCTGTCTTTCGTCATCCTTCTGCGTTAAAATCCTGATGTTGGTCTCCATGTCGGGATGATTGTCCGTTAGTGTTGGCGGAGGTGTGCTGGACGGCATACGTTCTGGACTGACCTCAAGTGAAGGTCCGCTGTCCACAGAGGTCTGTAATCGAGAATCCTACGTGAGTTCAATCTACTGCCGTATAAAGGCGGTAATCCCAAGCGCGGAACGGGTTATAAATAGCGATTGCGTCGAAAAAAGCGAAAGAGAACAAAAACATCGATTTCCTCGGACGTTGTGTGCAGAAAATTTAATTTCTGAATCAAAAGTTGTTTCACCCCCTCCCAATCCACCCCTCTCTCTTACCCATGAATGAACCTAATTTATGATTTCCTTTTTTATTACATCCAACCAATGAGTAAGAAATAATAGAATTAATGTTATACACTTCTTCGCTAAACTGTTAAGAGAAACTTATGGACAATATGGGGAAAAGGGGAGTAAATAACTTTTGAAAAAGGAATTAGGTGGCCTAAGCAAAATCCCCCAACAAATTTTCCCCTCAGCTTATCAGTGAAATAATTGTGTCTTGACGAATAAGTCAACTTGTCAATAATAGGAAGGCATAAATAAATACACGTTCTTTTGGAAACTTTATCAAAATTGAAATCAGTCACACGTCACATTATATTCAGCTTGGAAATTTCCCACGAGAAGAGAATCCATTACTATGAAATTAAATGTATTTATAAACCGGAAACGAATATATATATATATACAGGGTGTCCATAAATGTTACCCTGAAAACAGTATGCTCTCATGTTTTAATGAATCTTACACCCGTTTTCTTTTTACAGGTGATCTCGTACACGCATAGAGTTTCTGGGCTGGTGTGTTTCGTCTACCGCATTCGCCGCTAGGAGCGCTGTAGTAGCTGTTCAGTTAAGATGGCGTCTATGACAGAGAAGGCACAATGTGTTGTGTGGCTTGCAGAAACAAAATCTCCTGTCAGTGTTCAGCGAAGGTTCAGAACAAAGTATGGAAAGAATCCACCTGATGTGAAGTTAATTAAGTCGTGGATGAAAAAATTCTTGGAAACTGGAAACGTGGAAAAGGGAAAGAGCAGTGGTAGACCATCAGTTTCCGATGGGACGGTGGAAAACATTCAAATGGCTTTCATACCAATTACGCCATCCCCCAGCTGCAGGACAGGCAGCCAAATGTCATCTTCCAACAAGATGGGGCACCCCCTCATTGGGCGCATGTTGTTCGTGAAACTCTCGACGCAACATTTCCAAATCGATGGATTGGCAGGGACGGGCCAATCCCATGGCCCCCAAGATCACCAGACATTACCCCGCTGGATTTCTTTCTCTGGGGTCATGTTAAAGATTTGGCTTATGCAACAATTGTTCCAGATATCAGGACATTGCGAGAAAGCATTACGGATGCAATTGCAACAGTTAACCCACAAATGTTGGAAAATGTGTGGCGTGAGTGTGAATACCGTTTAGACATTTTACGTGCCACTAGGGGTGCACATGTGGAAGCTTATTAAGTTCATTAACTATGTATCAAAACTTTGTATGTTTATCTACTTATGATTAAAACTGTGTTTGAATACGAGTGTTTATTTAAAAGTTATAGCATGCTTTAATCAGGGTAATCATTTATGGACACCCTATATATATATATATATATATATATATAATATATAATATATATATATATATATATACACACCCCAACTGTGGCCACCTTGTTGTGGTGGGTGGGCTCCCGTGTTGACCAAGTGGGCTACGTCGGCGGGGGCTTAGCCCCCGGAAGGGTCACCCATGCCGGACAGGCTACTGGGGAGACGGGCTAAGTGCCACTAAAGTCTTTGGCACCCAGTACGGGTCTCCAGTGCTGTCCTCCGGAGGTGACGCAGGGCCGGTGGGATTGGGGGGGGGCTGGGGTCTTTGCGCCGTTTGGGGGCAAACTTTCGCATCACGGGGCCCCGTCTTTAAACCAACGGTGTGTCCCCTGGAGACGAGGTACCCCGCCCCCTGCGGTTTGCGCTCGGCCTCCCTTTCTCACCAGTAGGCAGTTTCTCGCGTCCCCTGGGTCCGTGTTGTACAAAATCAATAATGTATGGAAACTATTACCTCTTGTCCTAAAACTCGGGTGGTGGGCAACCAGGGCCCCGAGTCCTCTACCACTGGAAGACCACGTCTTGAGGAGGTCGCTCCTCCTCAGCAGCGGACCACTTGCACTCTCCTCTTCCGTTACCGACCCCAACCTGTACCTTAAACATGCCCTTGGACATACACCCTCTGGAGCAGGGTTCTCGCCCCTGCCCACCTCAGCCGCCTTCGGGCGAGTCAGGTTCTGCCCAAGACTTGCCTTCAAAACCCGGCTTCTTACTCTCCCCGTATGCCCCCCTCACCCGCCGTCGGCCCACCTCCCTACGGAGAGAGCCCCGCGGCGGACGGGGAAGTCGACATTCACGACCGTCCTATCGACCATTGGATATCCCAGTCCACTTCGATTCTATAGCCTCCCTATCCCTTCCAAGTATCCACAAATTCCTAGTGATCCGACCTACCTCTGGGTCCCTTCCGACCAACTCTGAACGGACGTTTCAGGCGATCCGAGCCCGCAGCAACTCCAGCCGTGATGATGTGCGACCACAGAGGGATGGCTCCCTCCTCATAAAATCACGCTCAGACGCAGAAACGAAAGCCCTACTCTCCCTCACTGAGGTCCTTGGATGCTCGGTGTCTATCTCCCCACACCCTCGCCTGAACCAGAGTCAGGGCACTATTTACGCCACCCGCCTATTATCGATCACAGTGAACGAGCTCTTGGAGGACCTCACACCCCAGGGTGTCGCTAAGAGCCATCGCTTCACATCCCGACAGGGAGGCACCCCCTTCCACACCCCGCGCCTACTTCTTACCTTCAATACCTTAGTCCCTCCCAACCGTATTGTATGGGGTATGGGAGACCGCACGTCATGCGAGTTTATCCGCCCATACATCCCAGACCCGACCCGTTGCTTTAAATGCAACAAGTTTGGACACGTTAGCTCAGTTTGCAGGCAGCTGCACCAACTGTGTGTTCGTTGCGGAGAAATCGCTCACCCAGACAAGTGCTCCAACACACCCAAATGCTCCAATTGTGAAGGAGCACACCCCTCTTCATCCCGCGAATGCCTGTTCTTCAGGTTCGAGGAGGTCCGAGGCCTGCATGTAGCGGACTTCCTTAGCCTCCGAGAGGCGCGAGACAGGGTGTGGAGTCGTGAGGTGAGGCCGGGGGTATCTTACGCCGCTGCCCTCGGCTCTGTCCTCTGGGCACGCCACCCTGGCCTGCCGCTCAAACCCCCCTCGACCACTGCTCCCCATCCCTCCCAAAGGGAGTCCTCGCAGGACCCGACGACCTCCTGTCCCCCCACCATCCCTTCTCTTCACGCACCTCACCTGCCACAGATTCCCCAGGAGCCTGGGACCAGGTCACCCAGGCCTCATCCACCTCGAACCTTGCCCTCCCATCACTCTCTGCACACACCCGAACATAACGCCCGGAGCAAGCCGACGAGGCGAAGACACCGGAACGAGTCGCCAGACCCTCCGGCCTTTCAACATGTCTCTCCCTCTTCCCCGAGATATAAGAAGACGGCTCGAACCCTCACACCGCCTACTTCGTCTAAGAGGACCATATCACCCGACCGCAAAAGTTTCACCACTCTACCCCCACAGACTCTGACAATAGTTGCCGAATTACATGACCCGCCCCCTACGACGAGATCCAATCTGGACATCTCACCCCGAGGATTCAGTGGATGCGGCTCTGCCGCAGCTACATGGTGTGGCCGAGGGGAGTTCGGCCGCACCCATGAGTCTTATGGATCTGCCCTTGCCTCCTGGTGCCATTTTTTCCACCCCTCCGCGAGAACACTCTGGTTCATCTCCTTCCACCCACACTGTACCTTTTCCCCCGATCCCCGCCCTGTTAACCACCCTGAGCACGTCCTCCCTCCTACCTGCCCGGTCCTTCTGGTACCCCCTATCGCCACCCAGGGTCCGCCGTGAGACCCCAGACAGGCGGGGAGGTGCCACTTTGGAAAATAAAGCGCCCCCTCCTGGCCCGAACACAAAAGTCCACCAAGAAACTTCTCACCCTCTGAGCCCACGACGTTCTCCTAGCTGCCGTGATCCACGGCTCGGTCTCGCTCGGCCGACTCGACCCCGCAATCTCCGCGGAGGTCGACTGGCCGACCGATTCCTTCTCTGGTGAACGGCGGATAGCCAGCCATGCTCCTGATCCATCCTTCGCCTTCGCGAACCCCAGATCCCCCCTTCACACTCCAACCTCCTAGCACCTACACCTTTACCCATCCCCCATCATCAAATAATGGATCCCCCGAAAACTATAATAGTACAATGGAACTGCAGAGGAATATTCACGAACTACGAAGGCCTTGATTGCCACTTCCCGTCCGGTGTGTGTCTGTCTCCAGAAGCTAATCCTGGGGACCACGCCCAGGCCCATGCCCTGCCCTACTGGTCATTCCTAAATCACCACCCCGTCTCCTACCTGCACTCGAAGGGGGCTGCCATTTTCAAACACCACGCAGTCCCCTTCCACAATCTCTCTATCCGATCCCCGTTACAGGTGATTACTACCTGGCTTTCCCTGGATAGACAGTACACCGTCTGTTCAATATACCTCCCTCCACACACTCAAGTCTCCCGCGATAACCTGGTGGAGGTGGTACAGCAACTCCCCAGGCCCTTTCTATTACTGGGCGATTTCAATAGCCGCCACCCCTTGTGGGGAAACATACATTCTACCTATGTGGCCCCGGCCCTGATTACTATCATGGCCGAGCTTTCCTTCGAGTGCCTCAATGATGGCTCTCCTACATTCTACCATGCCACCACCTGCACTCCATCCTGTATAGACCTGTCCTTCGTTTCGACCGATGCCCTCCTAGATTTCACATGGCAAATCCTCCAAGAGGACTATGGAAGTGACCATTTCCATGTTCAACTTACGCTCAATTGGCCCGATCAGACCGTTCGGGTACCGGAGAAATGGACTACTACCAAAGCTAATTGGTCCCGCTTCCACGACGATACATATACAACCCTTACGACTGCTCACTTCCCATCCTCTGACGAGTGCATCGTATACTTCGAGTCAAACGTTGTAGCGGCTGCGTGCACTAACATCCCACGATCCTCCACCTACCCCCGCACCCGACGGATACCTTGGTGGACCCCACAGTGCATGGAGGCCGTACGCGCCAAGAAGAAGGCTACTCGACGCTTCTACCGTACGCGACTCCCCATCCATCGCACGGAGATGCAGCGGGCCAGGGCCATCGCCCGCCGTACAATGAAGACAGCGCGCCGAGCTTCTTGGCGTGCCTTTGTATCCGGCGTCACCACCACCGCATCTTCGAAGACCATCTGGAAGAAGGTACGGGGTGTCGAGAGGCGACATGTCCCCTCCCGGCCCCCGGTCTAACGACGGACTCCTATACGAGCCCAAATCGGTGGCAAACCACCTAGCTTCTACCTTCGCCGCCGTTTCTTCCCTCGTACCCGCCCCTAACAAGAGCTCCACTTCACCGTTCCTTGACAGCACCTACAACCGGTTGTTCACCATGCGTGAACTACAAGCGGCACTGGGCTCTCGACAATCCCCTGGTCCCGGCACGGACGGTATCCCGTACAGCATGATCTAGCACATCCACCCTACCTTACAAATTTTCCTACTAGATCTATACAACCGCATATGGATAGAGGGCGCCTTCCCCTCCCGGTGGAGGGAGGCCCACGTAATCCCTATCCCCAATCCCGGCAAAGATTCCCTCCATCCCACAAACTACAAACCAATCGCTCTAACGTGCTGTGCCTGCAAAATCTTCGAAAAAATGGGCGTTACGCGACTGTCGTTCTTCCCTGAAAATAGTAATTCCTTCCCGGCTACCCAGTCCGGCTTCAGACAATTTCGCTCCACCGCTGATCCCCTCCTGCTCCTCAGCCGAGACATACAGAATGTCTTCGACAGTGGACAGTTCGTCCTATCAATTTTTTTGACATCCAGAAGGCCTGCGACACCACCCGTCAGACAATAATCTTTAGTCAGCTCCAAAATCTAATCTAGGTCTCGTCGGAGCCATGCCGACCTTCATCAGGGGCTTCCTATCCTCCCGAACCTTTAAAGTTCGGGTGGACTCAGTCCTCTCAGACACCGTGCAGGAGGACGGGGTCCCACAGGCAAGCATCTTCAGTGTTTTATGCTTTTCCACCGTCGTGAATACAATCTCAAAATGCCTTCCACCTACCATCCGTTCTTCCATCTACGCGGATGACCTTGCGATCTACTTCGCAGGGCGGGAGCCGTCCGTCGTTCAACGGCAAATTCAGCTCGCCATCTACCGGGTGGAAAGGTAGGCGACGTCGGTGGGGTTCCGCCTCTCCACCCCCAAGTCCAAGTGTATGCTTTTCAGCAGGAGAAGACCCTCAACCTTTCCGGTTCCCTCTGTCACGTTATACGGCAATCCTCTTGAGGTGGTACCCCCCACGCGATTTCTGGGGGTGACTATAGACCGACGGCTCAACTGGGTTCCCCATCTCAAACACCTGAAGCAATCCCTCCAACGTCCCCTCGCTCTCCTAGATAACCTCCCCCACACCACATGGGGCGCAGACCGATGCTCTCTCCTTCACCTTTACACTTCCATGGTGCAGTCGAAGGTGTACTATGACAGTGTAGTATACGGTTCAGCCTCCAACGCCTGCCTCCGTATCTTGGACCCGGTCCTTAATAGGGGCCTCCGCCTCGCCACTGGTGCCTTCCGTTCTTCCCCAGCCTCCAAGTGGATTGCAGTTACCTCCCTCTCACCCTCCGACGGGGTCTGCACCTCATGAGGACATACCTCCGTGCACAGACACTACCCTCTTCGCTTTTATGCGCGGCGATTTCTGAACTCCCACCCCAGGACGGAGCTGTCACTTTCCTGGACCCTTCCAATATTTCCACCCCCTCAGTTACCCCCATTTCATACAGCATCTACCCCCCCTGACTCCTCACCATTATCAAGTTTTGCAGGAACCTGTGTGCCCTACCAAAGACTACCACGACCGCTACGCTATACAGGTCACTCTTCCGTGAACACGTAACCCAACACCCGGACACAGTCCCCATTTATACAGATGGTTCCCGCTCGGAGGCTGGTACGGCCGCCTCAGCGGTAATATTGGCTCAGCCGCTTTCTCGAGGCGTCAGCCTGCCCCGAGAGGCCTCCGTTTTCTCGGCAGAACTCTTCGCGATTACGGAGGCCGTCGACATTGTGCGCACCCACTCTGCCAGCTCCTTCGTCATTTATTCAGATTTCCAGAGCGCACTTCTCTCCCTAGAGAGATTTAACTTCCCTCATCCTCTCGTCTGTACCATCCAGCAAACCTTCCACTTTTTTAACAGCCTTCCGACACAAGACAATCGCCTTCTGCTGGGTCCTGGCACATGTTGGCATCCAAGGTAACGAGGCGGCGGACCGCACGGCAAAGACGGCCTGCTTACTGCCGACCTCCCCCGACCCCTCCCTTTCTCCGACTCTCCGCTCCCACTTCCGCTCTATCTAGCAAAGGGAATGGGACCAGGCCACACAAAACGAACTTCACAAGATCAAACCGCAGTTAGGATACTGGGCCTCCTCATTCCACCGGTCCCGCCATAAAGAAGTGATTCTAGCCCGTCTTCGCCTAGGACACGCATTACTCATGGTCACCTTATGGCTAAATCGCCAGCCCCGCTCTGCCCTACCTGCCATATCCCTATCACTGTCGTACATCTCCTGGTCGAATGCCCAAACCTGTCCGCTCTTTGTCGCAGGTGTTTCCCTCTCTTGTCCAACATTTCCATACCTGAGCGTCTACACTCCATACTCGCCGAAGGCCCCCATTTTTCAGCGGGTGATTTTCCTTTTCCTCACTCATTCTCATCTGCTTCATCGTGTCTAAGACCATACCCCTCCTACTCACTATCCAACAACTGAACCTTATTCACCCCTCCCCCTCTAGTCTACCATCCTCAACTCGGTAACACCACCCACTCACTGCCTCGCCATGTACCACTTTCACTAGGTACGAATCGGCGGTAAATTAAAGGACGAAAAAAAAAAAAATATATATATATATATGAAACAACTGAATTACTTTATTTTTATTGAATTTTACAGAGAGTGACTTCTCAAACAATTCATCAGACATTCTGTTTCTCTTTGAAGGAAAGAGATTTCCAGCTATGCTAAAAAGTCTCTCAACCGGGGCGCTTGATGGCAGTGTTGTATTTTCTGAACAGTTCTTTTATCAAAGGATACATTATAACTGTTGAATGACGAATTATTCGCTAAATAATTAGATAATTCTTGACGAGGTTTGTTCTGTCTCGCAAATTTATCACTGACTGAGTCTATGATAAAGTATCGCGTTACTGACACTTTTGTATCGTATCTTTCGATACGATACAAATAATAAAAAATGTATCGTGATACGATACAAGACAAAATGTATCGCGATACTACGCCACCCTGTTTATTACAAATTATTTGATTAAACCGACGACTCCGCACGTGGCTTGCCTTGTTTGTTTTCCTTCGAGAGAGTAAAATTCCAATCTATTACAAAACGTGGTCTAATAAGGTTGATTTTGCCTTGCTGAGGATCATCAGGTAGGGTGTGGTCACCGTCCGTGGAAAAGGAAAAAAAGTCGCCGGAATTGTGGACAGATTTTTTTTTTTAAATCCATCTTTATTAATACTTTTTCTTTTCCAGAACTTTCGTCGGTAGCTTAATTAAGTATATATTCATTTAGTATAAATTTGGGTTTCAGGAACCTGTTTCTACATTTGAAGAATATTTTTGCGGGCTTGCGCAGGTGACATCACAATAAACGCGGTAGACCTACGTTTTATTTATTAATTGCTCCTTACTTATTCTAGGAGACTTACGTCGTTATTAGATTACTATTATTAACTCAATATTAATTTCCAAACGCTCATTTTTTAATGAGTTGGCATGGCACCCCTGTCAAGTACTTGCAGTCGCTCTGAAGGAAAGTTTGCCTGTTACGCGTTTATTTTGGCTAATAATAATGATCAGTTAGTTTGCAGGTGGTACTCAAACATGGAACTGCTGAGGAACGAGCTAGAGCGTGAGGGAGGTCAGAGTGAGGCTTGAAGAAATGGTGGTGCTTCTGACGGCAAAGTTAGAATCCCTTGGGCCTTCTGAGAGGAGTTATTCTTTAGTCACGGCCCCTCCTGACTCAGTTTCTATTAATGATATAAATAATACTAATAGCCCTCTCTCTTCTCCAAGTTCCCGACCCTTCGTGCAAGTGCGTAATGGAAGCCCATTGTGACAACCTAAGACATGTCTACCGGTATTAACGAACAATACGTTTTCTGTTTTAGGCTTCGAAGACGTAGATGAACCTGAAATAAGACTCGTTGATGACTCCATTGTTCGAGGGCAGCTCGAGGAATTCTGCGGGAGAAAGCCCCGTCGTAGGCGCCGTTACTTCTACCCTGGTGCAAGGGTGGAAGATATAACTAATAGTGTTGATTTTTTACAGACGGAACCTCTGAGGACAGAACGTATGTTATTCACGTCAGTACTAATAACGTTCTAAATTCTAGATCGAAAGAGCTGCTGGCGAGATACAGGGACTTACTAGAGCGACTAAAGGAAAAAACAAATAAGATTGTTTCAACAGATATACTTCCTCGAATTATCCGACGTAACGAGTTCTACAGCAAGGCGACCTATATTAACAATAACCTAAAGTAACTTTGTCAACAGGAAGGAGTGCATTTTACGAATTTTTGGAGCAGTTTTCTACGGCAGGAGGGACTTGTTCCTCGGAGATGTACTTCACCTTACTGACGTTGGAGCTGCGCGTTCAGGAAGACTTTCATAATACTGTTCCTTTTCAGGCTGCCGTAACTAGAACGGTTTCGGCGTAATTTCCTTAAAATTCCCTTGTGCGCGCGAAGGTATCGCGGTAACAAACAATTTGAAGGTTCTACCCTTAAATGCTCGTAGACTACGAAATAAAATAAATGAATTTTTTTTAATTGCTTGTAAAGACTATGATTTAATTGCGATAAATGAATCGTGGCTTTGCACTGAAACACGTGACTTTGTAGGGGAGTATCAAATTAGAGGTTATAGACTTTTTGTTAAAAACAGAATAGGTAGGCGAGGAGACGGTGTTATGATGTATATCAAAGATAATATTGCGAACGTTATAGAAGTAAAGCACACATTTCCAGAACCAATAGATTCGACGATAGCAGAACTTAGATTGAACGATTTCAAACTTATTGTTGCCGTTATATACAGGCCCCCTAATCAAACAGCTGATACGGACGAAACGTTGTATCGTGAATGTAAAACAATAATAGGTAGTGAGCAGGCCTTAGTTATGGGTGACTTTAATTGCGCCAACTTACATTACGATACAATGCAGGGAGACGCAGAAGGTAATCGTTTAGTTAATTTTCTCGAGGATAGCTTTCTTATTCAAAAGGTTGGGGAACCTACGAGATTGGACAGTATTTTAGATTTAGTAATAACTATGGATGATAGGCTAATCACTGATCTTCAAGTAACAGAACCGTTAAGCAAAAGCGATCACAATATGGTAGAGTTTGTGGGAATCGTTTGAAACAGTATTTAGGACTATAAATGAGGTGTGTACTGTACAAGATTAAGCGTGCGAAAGTAAATAACAAGCCGTTGTTGTTTACTTCTAGAGTAGGGGATATTATAAAGAGTAGAGATAGGGCTTATAGGTTACATAAGTGTGATAGACAATTTGTGGTTCCGAAACAACTACATATCTAAGGCGTGAAGCGAAAAGCGTAATAAAAAAGTCCAAGCGTGATTTTGAAATCTTCATAGCTCGTGACGGCAAAGAAAACCCCAAGCGATTCTTTCAATACGTCAATAATAGGAATCCAGTAGAGTGTGTCTTGGGGCCGTTGAAAAATTCTGACGGAGAGCTAGTTTTTGAAAACAAGCAAATGGCTACCCTGCTAAACGAATTTTTTACGTTAATTTTTACAGTAGAAGATGTAACGAATATCCCTACGGTCATAGACATAATACCTTTTGATAATGGTAATACTTTAGATAATATTGTGGTTAGTGAAAGGGAGGCGCTATATTGATAAAATGAAAATGTGTCAATCACCGAGGCCGGATTCCATATATCCCGTACACCTAAAAGAATTAAAAGAAAGCATTGTCTTGCCGCTAACAAAGATTTTTAATGCGTCTATTTTTGAGGGGTGCGTACCAGATAATTTCAAGTTAGCAAATGTAACACCTATTTTTAAGAAAGGCGATAAAGCTGCGTCGGGAAATTATACGCCAATCAATTTAACGTCTGTTGTAGGTAAGCTACTGGAATCAATAATTAAGGATAGTATAGTCGAACACTTGGAATTGCATAACTTGATTAGAAATACTCAGCACAGTTTTAGGTGAAACAAATCTTGCTCAACTAATCTTTTAGAATTTTTTCAAAGCGTGGTTGAAGTTTACGATAGTCATCGGGCGGTTGATGTGTATTTAGATGTTCAAGAAACGTTTGATACCGTATCGCACAAAAGACTCATTGAAAAAACTAAGGCTTATGGAATCAGGGGTGTAGTAATAAATTGGATAGAAGAATGATTGCGAGGTAGGAAACAGAGGGTGGTCATTGATGGAGGGGAGTCGTGTTGGGCTAATGTAGCGAGCGGCGTTCCTCAGGGTTCTGTATTGGGCCCCTTGCTTTTTCTTATATATATTAACGATTTAGATGTCGGCCTAGTCAGTACAGTTTAAAAGTTTGCGGATGACACGAAGTTGGGTGGTAGGGCAGTTAATGATGAAGATAGAGGTAAAATCCAGGAAGGATCTGAACAAAATCGTTGATTGGTCAATCGCATGCCAAATGAGATTTAACGTCGATAAGTGCAAAATTTTACATATAGGTTCGCGTAACGGTAATTTTGCGTATAATATGACATGGAAGGAATTGACAAGCGTAGAACAAGAAAAAGATTTAGGAGTTATCGTCACTGGTGATTTAAAAGTGGCAAAACAAAGTACAACAGCGGTTAATAAGGCGAACAAGGTACTAGGTTTTATAGCTAGAAATTTTGAGTACAAATCGCGCGATATTATTGTTCCTCTTTATAAATCATTAGTTAGACCCCATTTGGAGTACGCGATCCAATTTTGGAATCCGCATATGCAAAAAGCTATAGATAAAATCGAAAGAGTTCAAAGACGAGCAACTAAGATGATTCCGTCGCTTAGGTCGAAGTCGTACGAAGATAGGCTTAAGGAGTTAAAATTGACTACATTCGAGACTAGGAGGCTAAGGGGTGATCTAATCCAGGTTTTTAAAATTATGAATGGATTCGATAACGTAAATAGAGATAGCTTTTTCGAAATATCACAATATAATAGACTAGAAATAACGGGTGTAAGTTGACGAATAGAAGGTTCGAGACAGCAGTTGCCAAAAACTTTTTTACGCATAGAATAGTAAATATTGGAATAGTTTGCCGGTAGAAGTAATTAGCAGCACGTCAATAAACATGTTTAAAAATCGATTAGACGCATATGTTGATAGATTGGGTATAGTTTAAGGTACTAAAATTAAGGTTTTTGTGGTTCGGAACCCACGTAAAACTGTAGGTCCCCTCCGCCACCACGGAGGACATGCGCAATACACAACTACAACCACAGTTAGGCAGACCAACCATGAGTGGATACTTGGGGTCTTTATTGGTCTGAAACATTATATATATATATATATATATATATATATATATATATATATATATTATATATTAAAAACACCGTACATGGAACAAGGAATTCTTCTGGGAAATTACATCCACTATAGTTCGAATAAGTAATCATAAATGACAAATACTATAGTTTTTTCTTTTTCATGATGGTGTTTTACATATAAATGTCTCAGGGAACCATTCTGAGTTGTTGTGTGTGTGTGTGTGTGTGTGTGTGTGTGTGTGTGTGTGTGTGTGTGTGTGTGTGTGTGTGTATATATATCGGGTGCGGCAAAAATAACGCCCTTTTTAGTTTATTCTCTTTTATTGAAGGAAATAAATCAATTACAGCATTTTAAGAGAAATAATAAGGTTTTTAAGAAAAATACGCATTTTAAGAAAAATAAATAAGGACTTTCTCAGTAAAAACTAAAAGAAACAAAATGATACAATATAAAACTAAAAAATTATACTGTATAAAACTATAAAGATACAATTATTAAAAGGGCGTTACTTTTGCCGCACCCATTCCAAGGCCTTTCGTGTATTCAGAAGTACACCTCGTCATTCCCTGACGAGGTGTACTTCTGAATACACGAAAGGACTTGGAATAATTTTTTTTTCTTTGTGGGTTTACATCATTCATTCATTTCACGTGTTTAATTGTGAAATTCATCCCATATATATATATATATATATATATATATATATATATATATATATATATTATACATACATATATACATACTGTATATAGGTGTGTATATATATACATATATACATACTGTATATAGGTGTGTGTATATATATATATATATATATATATATACAGGGTGTCCGAGAATTATCTGTACAACTTTTGGCTGTTATTAAAAGTCAACCATGAAGTATAGAAATTCCAGTGTTGTCCCATTTTACAGAGAATCTCATTAAGTTTTTTCTGATACCAAGTTTTGACAAGTTTTTTAGAAATTCCAGTGTGTCCGAACATTATCTGTACAATTTCATCTTTTAATAAAATTCTTGATAACACACGTAAAATTCTTCAACAAGATTATTTAGAATCTGTATTTTCAAAAGTTTCTTTTATTAAAGTAACGTTGTTACAAACATTCGATATGCGCACCATCAGGTGCATACACACAGACATTGATGATTTAAAAGCAAGAATCACAGCTGCTATTGAGCGAATTGATGTGGATATGCTGCAGCGTACATGGCAACATTTGGATTATCGATTGGATGTTTTGCGAATCACTGATGGTGCACATATCGAATGTTTGTAACAACGTTACTTTAATAAAAGAAACTTTTGAAAATACAGATTCTAAATAATCTTGTTTAAGAATTTTACGTGTGTTATCAAGAATTTTATTAAAAGATGAAATTGTACAGATAATTTTCGGACACACTGGAATTTCTAAAAAACTTGTCAAAACTTGGTATCAGAAAAAACTTAATGAGATTCTCTGTAAAATGGGACAACACTGGAATTTCTACACTTCATGGTTGACTTTTAATAACAGCCAAAAGTTGTACAGATAATTCTCGGACACCCTGTATATATATATATATATATATATATATATATATATATATATATATATATATATATATATATATATATATCGTCATCCCATAAGTAATGTCGTTTTTTACGATAGATTAAGTTTAAACTAGTCCTACTCGGTTTAAGCATAAATTTTCCAAAGGTTATATCTAAGAGGAGATCTATCGTGTTTCGCAACATACTTTACAGACCTTGATCAGTGAAGACGTGTGTTTTGCTTTATGTGAACCCCCTCATAAACATGGCGGTATCAGAAGAGCATATCAGGCATATAATGCTTTACGAGTTCAAAAAAGGGAATAGTGCTACTGAAGCAACGCGAAACATTCAGGAAGTTTATGGCAACGATATTCTGCATGTGAGGAAATGTCAAAGATGGTTTCAAAAGTTTAGGATTGGTGACTGCTGTTTGACAGATGCAGCACGCTCTGGACGCCCTGCTGAGTTTGATAATGACCTGCTGTTAGCGGCACTTGAAGAAGACTGTTCAACAACTGTCGGAACTGTCGAAGAATTGGCCTAGAAACTCAATTCATCCCCGTCCACTATCCATCGACATTTGCAACAACTCGGGAAAGTGCTTAAGTTAAGAAAATGGGTGTCACATGAATTGTCGGTCGACAATCTGAGGGTACGGGTAAACATTAGCCCAGCTCTTCATTCCCGTGAACTCCAAGATCCGTTTTTGCACCGTTTAGTGACTGGTGATGAAAAGTGGATACTGTACCAGAATGTTCAGCGCTGTCGACAGTGGGTTTGTGCCGGAGAACCAGCGACACCACAGCCAAAACCAAATCTTCACCCTCGGAAGGTGTTGCTTAGTGTTTGGTGGGATAAAGGTGGTGTAATACACTTTGAAACCTTACTATACAACCAAACAATCACCCCTCAAGTCTACTGTCAACAACTGGATCGATTGAACACTGCACTAAAAGAAAAGAGACCTTCTTTGGTTAATCGGAAAGGAATCGTGTTCCACCACGACAACGCACGTCCTCATACCGCTCGGATCACTTCTGCAAAAATTGAAGAGCTTGGGTGGGAAAAACTTCCACATCCTCCATATTCTCCAGACCTTGCGCCTTCAGATTATCATCTCTTCAGGAGAGTGCAAAACTATCTTGACGAGAAGCAGTATACTTCTTTAGATGACCTGCACACCAGTCTGTACGTTTTTTGCCTCAAAACCGCCTGAATTTTATAAACATGGCATTGAAAAGCGTGTAGGACGTTGGCAGTGTCATTGATCCCGATGGAAAATATATACTAGATTAAAAAGTTTGTTGAGTTTTTTGTCCTTCAAATTCCGATCTAAAAAACGACATTGCTTATGGGATGACCTGATATATATATATATACACACCTTACCTTACAACCTTACAAAGGTTCCGCGCGATGATTTCTCATTTCGCGAAGGTCAAGCTTGTCGCCCCTCCTCTCGAGTTGGCCTGGTGAAGTAGTGAGTTGGATTCTTGCGCTCTCCACCTCACATAGCCAGGTACGCCCGGCTCATCGGGGATTGTTCTGAGCCAGGCGTTTAGTCTTCTTTTGAAGATTTCCACTGCAACTCCCTTCGTGTTTCTTAGGTCTTTGGGCAACTGATTAAACAGTTTTGGTCCTCTCACTACAAAACTATTTTCTTTCAGGGTTAAGGATGTTCCCTGTCTCGCCTTCAATTTGGGAATACGACACAGTCTACCACTTCTACTTTCCATCGTTGTTTGGGGAGTTATGGGATTCAGAGTAAGATTAGGGACTAGTTTCTCCATTATTTTCCAAGTGTAAATAATGGTGTCTCTCTCTCTTCTCCTTTCCAGTGAATATAGGTCTAGTTCTCGTAACCTTTCCCAGTAATTTAGTTCTTTGCATCCATTGATCTTGGCTGTGAAGCTTCTTTGGATCCCCTCCAGCTGTCTAATGTCTTCTTTTTTATATGGGGAAGTTAGGACCGAGCAGTATTCTAATTTGGGTATGATCAGGGTTTTCAGTAGAGGAATCATTACATTCCTATCCCTTCGTTTAAAGGTTCTCAATATCTGACCCGTTATTCTCTTTGCTCTGTTTACTGCTATCTTATTTTGTGTTTCAAATTTCGCATCATCTGTCATTACAACCCCTAAATCTTTTGCTCTGGAATTTCTCTGAATTTCCTGTCCATTTGGGGTATAATATTCCATGCACTTTAGGTCTTCTCTTTTTCCGTACCGTAATAGCTGAAATTTCTCGGTGTTAAACTTCATATTGTTGTCTTCAGTCCACTTGTAGATTTTGTTTATGTCGGTTTGTAGAGATCCTATGTCTTCTGGGTTTCTTATTTTTCTACTGATCTTTGTGTCATCCGCAAAGGATGTTACTGTGCTGTCTCTGGTAACGTCCTCATCTATGTCAGTTAGCATGATTATGAAGAGTAGTGGAGCTAATACTGTTCCTTGTGGTACTGAGCTGAGGACCTCTGATTCTGATGAAGATACTCCTTGTACTGTAACGACTTGCCTCCGCTCACTAAGGAAATTATATATCCATTTCCCTACTTTTCCTGTTATTCCCATATATTTCAGTTTATGTATTATGATTCCGTGGTCACACTTGTCGAACGCTTTAGCAAAGTCTGTGTATAGTATATCATAGTTTTCATTACTTTCAAGTGAATCAATAATGTTGTTGTAGTGTTCCATTAGTTGTGATAGGCATGATCTGCCTGATCGAAACCCGTGTTGGTTATCATTGAATTTTTTCTGAGTTTCCAAAAAGTCATAGATTTTCTGTCTAACTATTCTTTCAAATATTTTAGTGAGATGAGATGTAAGCGACACTGGCCTATAGTTTTTGGCCTGGGATCGATCTCCTCCTTTATATATTGGGACTATGTTCGCGCTCTTCAGGATGCCCGGTATTTCTCCCGTGTCTAATGATCCTCTCCATATCCAGTATAGGGGCTCAGCGATTGCATTCTTGCAGTTTTTGATCAGTGTGGCATTCCATTTATCCGGTCCTGCCGCTGAGTGTGTTTTTAGTTTCCCTATGGCTTGTGTAATATCATCCGTCGTAATATATATATATGTTAACCCCCTTCTTCTATGGCTTAGGTTGGTTCGAAGTCGACGTGGGTTCTGGTTAGGAGGCAGCAACGGATTTATTACTTGCAGTAGTTTCTTCTATAATACTCCCCGAGTTCTTCTGTAGTGGTTCGGAGAATTCCGTGAAAACTTACTAAATTATCTGACGGTTCACAGATTCTTCTTATAACGTATCGGGAAATTATTTTTCTCTACTTTACTGACTGAGTTCTCAGACGAGAGCACGGCTCGAAGGAAAAGATAAACTTTCTTTTACTGTAATTCACTGCTAAAATGTACAGGTAATACTCAGCCCTCGAGGAGGGCTCCGACCCCCTCGCTGAAGGGCTGCTAAAACAGGAGTCTCTCTTATTTTACAAATACAAGCATCATTTAAGTCTAAATGTTGGGGGAGTGCAGTTGAAGGTTAAGTTTCCCCCCGTTTAATGGAGATCTACGTTAAGCCTAATTTTAAACACATGATTAGACTTTTGAAACATTACAAAAAAAAAAAAAAATAAATAAATAAATAATAATCGTAATATCGCCAAGTATACATTCCTAAATGGTGACAATTTCGTAGTAGTACATTGAGTACAATCTAAGTACATTATTAAGTAAATTGTAATTTTGGTTTACTACAGCTATGATTATAATTACGAATTAATTCACATTCACTTATTATCGTCAATTACAGTTTCAGTAAAGTACATTAATTACATCATATTAAATTATTACAGTTAATTACAATTAAACAGTTAACTATAGTTTTTTTACAGTGTTTCATATTTATAGACAATTAGGATATTAGGAGTATAATGTAAAAATGAACACTGATTATTCATTGTTCATTTTTACATGAAACCAAAATCGCCTTAGCGAGTTTTGGATAGAATTTCGATTTGTACTTCTTTATTCATTACTGTATTTCTCTAATTCATCTTTTCTAATAATGACTTATACTGTACGTGTGACATAATGTGAATAACTATGACGTCATAAAGTAACTTAATTCTCTTCACGTTTTCCATACCGTGAATACTGAATCACCCATTTGGTATGTGGATATCTTTCATGTTCAACGTATGGTAAATTCTTTAATAATAATAAAAAAATAAATAAAAACCTTTACACTCTATACGTCATTATGTAAATGTTGTTCATTCTACATCTTTTTGACCTTTATCTTTTGTTAATTTTATTAATAACATTCAGCTACCTATTGTCAACCTATTCTTTAATAATAATAAAAAAATAAATAAAAACCTTTACACTCTATACGTCATTATGTAAATGTTGTTCATTCATACATCTTTTTGACCTTTATCTTTTGTTAATTTTATTAATAACATTCAGCTACCTATTGTCAACCTATTGTGTGACTACCAATATGTGTACAATAGTTTAGGCATTCGTACATGTCCACTGAGGACGTACATAATTACCTTACATGTAAGTACGTTCACATGTATTCTTTTTACTCTTTCTTTTAAGTGCGTTCACCTCTTGCAATGAACTCGAAAACGCTTATACAAGTGTACGCAATTTGATGATCACATCATAAATTAACATCTGAAGACGTAAAATCTCCTCTCGCTCTAATTCCAAATTTATAAAAAAAATTATCATGCGTTATGTTAAATCATGTGTGTCATGTATATATAAATATATACCGTATGTGCCCATGTGCTCTGTGTTGTACTAATAACCATATATAAATATAAAAACACTAAGAATTGTAAGTGACTAATGTACTTAATAATGTAATTGATGTACCGTACTTTAAAATAAAACTGTAATTAATGATTATAATTTAAATGTAATTAATGTACTTTAACGATAATAATTTAATATCAAGAAATTAATGTATTTTAATAACGATAATTAACGATAATAAGCGAATGTGAATTAATTGGTAATTGTAATCACAATTGTAATGAACCAAAAGTGCAGCGTTCTCAATGATGTACTTAGATTGTGCTCAATGCACGACCCGACATTATGTTACCATTTAGGAATGTATACGCGGCGATATTATTTTTTTTTATTATTATTTTTCCGTTGTGATAAATTTTGATGTGCTTTCTACTTTGCCAAATAATTGATGACTTGTTCTTTTTTTTAAATTTCTTAATCATTTTTAGATTTAGCTTAATAATGAATCCCGAGTAACTTTTGCCATGTCATGTTTTGTATACATTCTTTCCGTTATAAAATATGAAGTCATGTGTTGCCTAAGCATTTAAGTGTAAATTTTAATCCTTTAATTTTTACTCATATGCATATTTTAGTGTAAAGATGCATAGTTCAATTTCCACTTTTAGTTAACTTGGCAGATCATGATAACATCAGATCTGAAAATACTCGGTTTAAGATAAAAATATGGCTTCATCTTCAAATATCTTGTTTATTCGTTTAAACCTTACCACAGCTAAAAGATTTACTTTATTTTCAAATATTGTGCAAAAATAATGCAGCCTCTTGAACATTTAATAATGATGATGTTAGTAGAATCGGGGTATATAAACCTCACCAATTTCGCCATGTTTATTCTGATTCCAACGACGAGGCTGAGTAGTACCTGTACATTTTAGCAGTAAATTACAGTAAAAGAAAGTCTTTATCTTCTCCTTCGAGCCGTGCTCTCTTCAGAAAACTTAGTATTATTATCTCCCCGATACGTTACAAGAAGAATCAAGGGGAACCCTCAGAGAATTTAATAAGCCTCTCAGAATCCTCCGAGCCACTAAAGAACAACTCAGAGAGTCGTATAGAAGAAACTACTGCAAGTACCAGATCCGTTGCTGCCTCCTAACCAGAACCCCCGTCGACTCCGAACCAACCCAGGGCCATAGACGGAGGGGTTAACAGTCTGGCGACCCTGCATCGATAAAAATCAAGATAACCCTAAATTATAGAAAGAGAAGAATTAACAGTCTGGCGAGTCTGTCGCCAAGATTTTATCAACTGGCGACCCTTTAACCAGGATCTTCACAACTGACAACTTCTGCATCCAGGATTCTTCCCGTCTTCCAGACCCTGGAACTAGAACCAACACCCAGTTGACCGGGCCATAGACGGAAGGGTTAACATAACAAAGTACATGGGCACATACGGTGTGTATATATATATAATACAGGGTGGGGCACGGGAACCAAGTGTTTTTGGAATAATCAGGAAAATGATATTTATTTTTGTAAAGAAAATATATTGGTAGAACAACATTCGTAAGAACATAGCATTTCATGTCATAATAATCATGTACCGAAAATTATATCTGGCATATGATGTCCTTGGCCGTCGACGCATTGTTGAAGGCGTTTACGAAAATTGGCCTCCACTCTTCCCAGCAGGTCTCTGTTGATTTGGATGATTTGTTGACGGATCGCTTCCTTCAATGCATCTAATGTACGGGGCTTGTCCTCGTAGACACGTGACTTGAGGTACCCCCATAGAAAGAAGTCACATGTGGACAAGTCAGGGGACCGAGGGGGCCATGCAATGTCACCAAATCTCGAAATGAGATGGTTGGGAAACAGGGGGCGAAGAACAGCCATTGACGCTCTGGCGGTGTGTGGCGTGGCCCCATCTTGCTGAAACCACAAATGTCGACGAGCAATACGCCTTCTTCGTAACTCAGGGATGAAAAAGGTGTTCACCATCTCAATGTAACGCCCAGATGTTATGGTAACGGTAACCCCATTTTGTTCGAAGAAATAGGGACCGATGACGCCAAACTTTCCCACCGCGCACCAAACTGTAACCTTCGGGCTATGCAGCGGTTTTTCATGGAGTTGTCGCGGATTTTCAGCAGCCCAATACCGACAGTTTTGATTGTTGACGGCCCCATTAAGGTGGAAATGGGCTTCATCACTCATTACCACCATCATGTTTTCATTCTGCTCATAAAGTGCAAGCATTTCCTGTGCAAAATTCAGTCGTTGGGGGCAATCGTTTACATTCAATTCCTGCACCATCGCTAACTTGTATGGGTGAAAATGTAATTCTTCATGCAAAATCCGTCTAACAGTACGATTGCTGATTCCGAGTGCAGCTGAATGTCTCCGAGCAGAGCGGCCTGGGCTTTGCAACATCGCTTGTCTGACCCTTTCAACGTTCTCTGGAGTACGCACAGTGCGTTGCGGCCCCTTCGGTTTTGTTTTCATTATTGAGCCTCCTGTTCGAAGATTGTTAACCAACGTAAGATTTGTGTCACGAGCGGGAACAGAGTCATTTCGATGAATGTTGAATCTGCGGCGAAACGCACGCTGAACTGCTGTCACTGACTCGCCACTCCTAACAAAATGATCATACGCGAACATGCGGTGTTCTAACGTCCACTGCTCCATGATGGCACCTGAAAGATAAAGGTGAGTGTTAGTTAAAGTTAAATGCTATGAACCCAGGAATGGAATGCTACCTACCGCACGCCCCTCCCATTCCTAATGGCCGATTACTAGCTATTCAAAAAACACTTGATTCCCGTGCCCCACCCTGTATATATATAACACAATAATGTTTTATAAATTAGAAGGAAGCGAGAGGAGGTTTTCACCTCAAAAACGCTCGCTTTCGCCTGGTCAGCGGAATTCAAACACCTTGAGTCAGCATGACTGAGCAGCTTGCAAGAGGTGAACGCACTTAAAAGAAAAAGTAAAAATAATACATGTGGACGTATTTACATGTACGTAACTATGTACGTAATCATGATCATTTGCGAACATGTACGAATGCATAAAGTTTTGTACACACATTGGTAGTCACACAATAGGTTGACAATAGGTAGCTGAATGAATAATTAATAAAATTAACAAAAGATAAAGGTCAAGAAAGGAAATGGACGTATGAATGAACATATAAATAATAATAGGTTAAAGAAATTACCAGACATTGAATACGAAAGATATGATCGATATTCAAGTTATGGAAAATGTGAAGGGAATTACGCTACTTTATGACGTCATAGTTATTCAAATTATGCCATACGTCAATTCATAATTAATACGCCATAGTTATTTAATTTGTACGTACAGTACAAGTCATTATTGGGAGAATTTAGAAGAGAGGAATTAGAGAAATACAGTAGTGAATAAAGAAGTACAAACAAGGGTTCAAATCATGCCACGTGCAATATGTACGCATAATCTAGTAAAATTTAGGGATGAGAGTTAGATGCAAGACATCAATAATTAATAAATTCTATAATAAATGGAAAATGGAGATATGGGTAACATTCTGATGGAAATGTTAAACGATCTAAACCGTCGATTGTCTTGTTTGTACTTTAAGGGACATTCGCTTCTCACAACGAACCTCTAATGACACAAACATGGATACGACTCAACCATAGAAATGGTAGATGCATGGTTGTGACACTGAAAAAGAAATAGAACGCAAAAATCGAAATTCTATCCAAACTCGCATCAGGCGACTTTGGTTCCTCAATCCTCATGTAAAAATGAACATTCGAACATAAAAACCATTCAAACATAAGTACTATATGAAGACAATGAATATAAGGATCCATATAAGGATTATATAATACACGGATTAGGTAAACATGAGGATTTATATAAATGCACGGGTTACATAGGAATTATTCATTGTTCATTTTTACACACACACAACCACACACACACACACACACACAAACAATATATATAATATATATATTATATATATATATATATATATATATATATATATAAATAAATGAGCAATGAATAATCCCTTCATTCATCTAATTCTGATGATACTTCGTATATTTATATAAGCCATATATTCTTATTCATATATTCATTTTGACATATCAAGTCCAAAATCATATGACACGAGTTTGGATAAAACTTTGATTTGCTTTCTATTTTATAATTGGTGAATTATTTCCTTGTAAACTTCTTAATCATTTTGTATAAAACCCAAAATCGTACAACGCTGACACAAGTTTGGATACATTTTTTATTTGCTTTCTATTTTATAACTGGTTAACTATTTCTGTTTAAATAACTTGATCATTTTCGTAGACTTAGCTTAATAATGTAATCTTGTTCATTTACTGTATACATTCTCTCTTCGTTGTAAAAGATGAAGTCATGTTCTGCTTAACGTTTAATTTTTAATCTTAAGCCTTTAATTTTCGCCATGTGCCTGTTTGTTTGTAATTCGTGATGGGAAGGCATATTTCAATTCCATTTTTAGTTAACTCGGCAGAGCATGATAACATCAGATCTGTCAATATACGGCTTAAATAAAATATGGCTTTCTCTTGCTTAGCAGTTTACACATTGCTTCAGCAGAAATATGGCTTTAAATGTTTTGTAAAGTAAATCAGCCTATTGAAAAAAAAAAAACAGCAAAATAATTCAGTATAAAAAAAATCAGCAGCATTAAATGATAATGACGTCAGTAGGAAGTTTAGTATAAAAACCCATAAAATTTCTCCACTGTGCATTCTGACTAGACTTATCTAACTTAGAGGTTGAGCGTTACCCGTAACATTAGCAGTAAATGACAGCAAGAAAAAGTCCTTATCTTCTCCTACGAGCCTTGCTCTCTTCAGAGAACTTAGTCTTAAATAGAGAAAAATAATTGTCCGATACGTTATAGGAAGAAATCGGAGAGTAGTATAGAATAAAACTGCTGCGATTCCCTATACGGTATCAGCTACTCCAGAGTAACAAATCCGTTGCTGCCACCTAACCAGAACCCCCGTTAACTTCGAACCGACCATGGCCATAGACGGAGAGGTTAACATATATATATATATATATATATATATATATATATATATATATATATATATATATAATATATATATATATATATATAATATATATATATATATAATGTTTCAGAACAACAAAGACCCTAGGATCCACTCATGGCTGGTCTACCTAACTGTGGTTGTAGTTGTGTATTGTGCATGTCCTACGTGGTGGCGGAGTGGACCTACCATTTTACGCGGGTTCCGAACCACAAAAACCTAAATTTTACTACCTTAAACTATACCCAAATTATCAACATATGCGTCTAATCGATTTTTAAACATGTATATAGACATACTACTAATTACTTCTACCGGCAAATTATTCCAGCTATTTACTATTCTTTACGTAAAAAAGTTTTTGGCAACTGCTGTCTCGAACCTTCTATTTGTCAACTTACACCCATTATTTCTAGTTCTATTATATTGTGATATTTCGAAAAAGCTATCTCTATTTACGTTATCGAACCCATTCATAATTTTATAAACCTGGATTACATCACCCCTTAGCCTCCTAGTCTCGAGTGTAGTCAATTTTAACTCCTTAAGCCTATCTTCATACGATTTTGACCTAAGCGACGGAATCATCTTAGTTGCTCGTCTTTGAACTCTTTCGATTTTATCTATATCTTTGCGCATATGCGCAGTGGTGTAATGCTGTGGGAACGCGTGGGAACGGCGTTCCCTTACTTTTTTTGGTAGACGGAACGGCGTTCCCTCACTATTCAAATAAATCCGAACTTACAAATCTCTAACGTCATGAAATTTTAATTCCCACCCCTAGAAGAAATATGAAAAAGAATCATTAACTGCTTCATTTCTTTTAGCTTCGACTGAGGCAATGCTAGCCTATAAAGATCTGGTGAAACAGTCACCACGGCGTACCAGTTGTTAACTTTTTTTTAGTTAATCATTCCAGTTGTTAGCTATTTTTATTGATCGTACTGGATGTCGTATATCTAATGACACTGGAAATACTGCATCTTCAACCTTGGAATATATCCTAATATCCAGTGGATATGACCTCAAAATATCTCTGAAATTGGTCAGATTTCAAAAGATTTCCCGGAGGGCTTACAGTGCCCCCGGACCCCCAGCTGTATCGGCTCGCCGCGCTCGCCATTGTCCCCCCCCGCATCTGAGTAACACTTTCAAAATGCGTTCCCTCACTTCTTTATTTAGCACTACACCACTGCATATGCGGATTCCAAAATTGGATAGCTACTCCAAATGAGGTTTAACTAATGATTTATAAAGAGGAACAATAATATCGCGCGATTTGTACTCAAAATTCCGAGCTATAAAACCTAGCACTTTGTTCGCTTTATTAACCGCTGCCGTACTTTGTTTTGCCACTTTTAAATCACCAGTGACAATAACTCCTAAATCTTTTTCCTGCTCTACGCTTGCCAACTCCTTCCCTGACATACTATACGCAAAATTACCGTTACGCGAATCTATATGTAAAATTTTGCACTTATCGACGTTAAATCTCATTTGCCATGTGACTGACCAATCTACGATTTTATTCAAATCTTCCTGGATTTTACCTCTATCTTCGTCATTAATCGCCCTACCACCCAACTTCGTGTCATCAGCAAAGTTTTAAACTGTACTCACTGGGCCGACATCTAAATCGTTAATATATATATAAGGAAAAAGCAAGGGGCCCAACACAGGACCCTGAGGAACGCCGCTCGCTACATTAGCCAAGACGACTCCGCTCCATCAACGACCACCCTCTGTGTCCTACCTCGCAACCACTCTTCTATCCAATTTATTACTACACCCTTGATTCCATGAGCCTTAGTTTTTTCAGTGAGTCTTTTGTGCGGTACGGTGTCAAACGCTTTTTGAAAATCTAAATACACTACATCCACCGCCCAATGACTACCGTAAACTTCAACCACGCTTTGAAAAAATTCTAAAAGATTAGTTAACTAAGATTTGTTTCGCCTAAAACCGTGCTGCGTATTTCTAATCAAGTTATGCAATTCCAAGTGTTCGACTATACGATCCTTAATTATTAATTCCAGTAGCTTACCTACAACAGACGTTAAACTGATTGGCCTATAATTTCCCGACGCACCTTTATCACCTTTCTTAAAAATAGGTGTTACATTTGCTAACTTGGAATTATCTGGTACGCACCCCTCAGAAATAGACGCTTTAGAAATCTTTGTTAGCGGCACAACAATGCTTTCTTTTAATTCTTTTTGTTGTGTTGGATATATGGAATCCGGCCCCGGTGATTTACGCATTTTCATTTTATCAATATAGCGCATTACCTCCCTTTCACTAACTACGATATTATCTAAAGTATTACCATTGTCAAAAGGTATTGACCGTAGGGATATTCGTTACATCTATTGTAAAATATTCGTTTACCAAGGTAGCCATTCGCTTGTTTTCAGAAACTTGCTCTCCGTCAGAATTTTTCAACGGCCCCAAGACACTCTTTACTGGATTCCTATTATTGACGTATTGAAAGAATCGCTTGTCGTTTTCTTTGCCGTCATGAGCTATGGAGAATTATTAAAATGTGCCTATGTTTCCCGACTTTTGCGCCACCCTGTATATAATATATACAGTACTTTATTTCTTGAATTCCGGAATTAGAGAGAGTTTACCCCCTTTGCCAATCTTAATTCAAACCGAAGACAAAAGTATATGAAACCTATCAAAACACTTAAACATTTCATTTCGTATATACAGGATAGCCCCTAAGTCCGGTCTCATAGGAAAATTTATTTTTAATTAAATTTACAAAAGTAATACATTAAAACTAAAACAAATGTTCAAACTAATGTCTTGTTTTGGGACTTTTTTTTTGCAGGTAGAATAACACGCAATGGCTAATATGGAAGCGAGTTACACTCCTCGGGAAAAGGCGGAAGTTGTTCTTTTGCGTGCTTCTGGCATGAGCCAAAGACAGACAGCTGAAGAATTTCACCGTCGTCATCCCAATAAACCACAACCTGGTCAGCGTTCTGTTTGTCGAATGCTTTCAAGATTCAAGGAGACGGGGAGTGTTCAGGACAAACCAAAAGCAGGTCACCCGAGAACTTCAACTGATGCTGAAAGCACTATTGATGTACTTTCCAGAATCGCACTAAGTCCACAACGATCGGTGAGAAAAATTGTATACGAAAGTGGACATTCAAAGACATTTGTACACCGAATATTGCAACGTCACAAATTTCATCTGTACAAGAATTACATGGGGATAATACAGTCTACGACTTCAATTTTGTGAATGGTTTAAGTCAAAAAGAAACCTAACGGACGATATCATGTTCAGCGATGAGGCGTGTTTCCACCTGAATGGATACGTAAACCGACACAACACCGTGTACTGGGCGCAGGATAATCCTCATGTCGCTGTTGATGATTATCACCAAACTAACCCAAAAGTAAAGGTGTGGTGCGGCATTCATGGAAATCTTGTTTTGGGACCAGTATTTCTGGAAGGACGACTTAATGCCGAACGATATCTCCAGTTGTTGCATGATGTATTGGAACCGTATTTTGACGAAATGTCACTCGCAATGCGACATCAGTTTTACTTTCAGCAGGACGGAGCACCACCTCACTTTGGCCGTGAGGTGCGACGTTGGTTGGACGAAATTCTTCCTGGGCGATGGATTGGGCGCAGGGTATCAATCGAGTGGCTACCAAGATCCCCGGAGCTCACACCCCTAGACTTTTTTCTCTGGTGTCACCTTAAGTCTGTCGTGTTCATTGACCGTCTACGTACCACTGAAGGCATTAAAGAAAATATCCGTGCTGTTTGTGCACAAATGACACCAGACTTTGGCACGTGTGCGTTTAAGTTTGGAACATCGTATCAACTTGTGCGAACAACAACAAAGACATCAATTTGGGCTAATTTTTTTATCGATAAAATTTGAACATTTGTGTTCGTTCTAATGTATTACTTTTGTAAATTTAGTTTAAAATAAATTTTCCTAAGAGACCGGACTTACGGGACACCCTGTATACGGCTATGTCATGACCAAAGTCGTAACATCGCATCCCGTCGCTCAGCAATCCGATAAATAGTTGGATGGGAGACCGTCCTCCCCGTCGAGACGATGTAGTAACCCATGGATCGGATCCCAAGTAAAGCTATATACGCCCCTCCGACATATGACCTTAGATGTTGCGAAGATTAAACCTCATCATTACATTACACTGTGTGTATATTATAGATACACACTTGTTACACTCATTTCAAACGAAATGGTATAAAAAGGTGTAGTTGTTGATTTTTTAATTAGATAACTTAAGAGAACACATGAAACAGTCTATATACAGTACACAAGTACACTCGACAGATATTCGGTAAAAGCAATATTTTCAGTTATTTTCACCCATACAGTTACAGGACAATTAATCAATACAGAAGCAAATCTAAATTCAAACTGGCTTTCGAACAAAGACAATTCAGACGACATATATTCTCATATTCCAGACGAGGGTGTTTGAATGGCTGCGAGATATGTCATAAATTCAAATTAATAATTCAGTGTGGAATTGGCGTTGGGGCTTCCTCCAACCATGTGTCCGCTCTGTCCGCTCTCTTTACACCGCCACACAAACACCACACACAGATTTTTCCTAAAATATTAAAAAAAAATTGAATTTTCTTTCAAAACACGCACGCATTTCCTCTTTAGGCCAACACTTTTCTTAAGCGCCGACTCAAGGTCATGTGAAAAAGTCATCCTTACGAAGTTCTCGCTTGCTGATACAAGATTCTCAATAGAGTGAGGCGTTTGGTTTTCAAACACTACACTGGGCACTACAGAGAGATACATACTTACAGAAGATTGACAGAAGTAAATAGATATCTTCGGTTTTTCCACACTTTTTGATTTGATGATAAAAAAGTCAATAAATAATAACAGATTTAATGAATCACTATACTGTATTTAGAATAGTGTTGCTTTCCCTTTAAAATTATGTAAACTGACACGTTCTACCATTCCATCGTGGTTTGTCATTTGTTCTTGAGGACAATCTGTCTATTTACTTTTGTGAACCCTCTGCTCTCTCTCTCTCTCTACACACACACACACAAATTATATATACATATGAAAAATACTTGAGGGCTCTGTCCATAACCTTAGAAATGAAATAGAAACAAACTGGAATGAGAGAAGAGACTGATTTTGTATGGTCCCGGGTGCGATGGGACAAGGGGCCATGAAAACGGAGATGTAAAATACCCTCAGAATACGAGGCCCAAAGCTTTTCAATGTCCTACCAAAAGAAGTGAGGATTCTCCAGCACACCGACCTGAATAACTTCAAGAACCAGCTGGATAGATTCCTGTGCAAAGTCCCTGACCAGCTATACGTGGCTCGCTACGAGGGCAGGAGATCAGACAGCAATTCCCTCCTTCACCAAATCCCACAAATGAGGCGGGATGCTCGATCCTGAACCGTCGTTCAAACTCACCTAAAGTATATATATATATTCCCAAGCTAGGTTAACTCAAATTAACCTAACTTAAAACATATCAGGGTGAAATTCAAAAAATAATCATTGTATATGGTAAAAAAGCGTTTTCTCTCAACTTTTTCACAGGCCCCTTTCACTCCTACCTTAAAACAAACGAGTGATTAAAATTGAAAATATAAAATATATAACCTGTTTGATCTACTGGGTAAAAAATGGTCACCGACGAAAATTTCCACAAATGTTCGACCAACTCGGCATATATATATATATATATATATATATATATATATACAGGGTGGGCCGTAAGTTTCCATACATAGGAAAAATAAACATTTTTTTATACAACCATTTTTATTTATATAATATGCTCTACATGGTTGCCATTGTTTTGAAAACACATTTCAATACGTGTTCCCCACTGTTGATGAACACGCATTAGCACAGTTGACGTTATGCTTGTAATGGCGTTGGTGATACGTTCCTTTAGATGATTTATGTCTCGTATCTTTTCCTGATACACCATGGCCTTCAAGTGCCCCCAAAGATAGAAATCAAGGGGGGTGAGATCTGGGGATCTGGGAGGCCACTCCACAGGACCACGCCGACCAATCCAAGCATCCGGAAACTGCTGATCCAAATACCGACGCACGTGAAGACCATAATGAGGTGGAGCTCCATCTTGCTGGAAGTAAACTGGGAAGTTACCTTCCTCGTTTAGCAGGGATGGGAAAATCTCTTCTTGCAACATGTTAAGATACCTTTCGGCATTAAGATTTCCACTGACAAAAATTGGTCCAATAATTCTGTCACCCCATATCCCGGCCCACACCATTACTTTACCGGCACCTTGCATCTTCGTCGGACTCAGCCAGTTAGGGTAAGCATTACTCCAATAACGTATGTTTTGCCGATTAACCTCTCCATTGACGTAAAAATTTGCTTCATCAGTAAACAAGATCTTACGTCAAACGCATATTCTTAGGGTATCTGAAACATAAAAACAAACGTTTAATTTTTCCTATGTATGGAAACTTACGGCCCACCCTGTATATATATGTACGGCATGAGAAGGTGCCCCCTCAGGGCATTCGATTCCACTCGTATGTAGCAGAATTACGACTTCTGACTGATCGAGGACCTTAGTGTAGTGGATAGCATGTCCGACCGGCAATTGGATGATCCCGGGTTCGATTCATGGGAGGTGCCTCATTTTTCATTTGTTCGTTCTGTCTCCTCTTCTTGTACGGACGCTCTTCTACACAAGCGTCGTTCTTTACATTAATTATACTGCGTGTTGTTTGCTTAAAATATATATATATATATATATATATATATATATATATATATATATATATATACAGGGGCGTACCCAGAAATTTGCCAAGGGGGCCAAGGGGGGAGGTGGTGAACTTGGAACTAATCGTAGAAGTATAATTGAAATAGAGATAAATAATTTTTGTGTACGTTCATGATGAGCTTATCGTTCAGTTAGAGATGATTAACTAGCTACTGCTAAGACACATTATGAATAAAAAATATAAAAATTATATTATAAAAAATATAAAAATTATAATAAAAATCTGATTAGTAACATAATATTCAATGCAAACCGCAACTAGGATGCTCAGATTTGTATTAACTTAAGAATAAAAAAGTGCTAATTTCGAGATAAAGCATTTCCTTGGACTGTTACATTTATAAAAGAAAATTATTCTCAGGGCCGGATTAGTAGTAGGGGAGGCAAGAGCTAGCGCTGAAGGCGCCGAAATTTTTTCACTTTCATTCTCATCCTATTGGAACCTAGCAATTTTACTGGGAAAATAATATTTTATTAGCTCAAGGGGGGGGGGGGCGATCTTGCGCGCGCGAAGGTATCGCAGTTATAAACAATTTGAAGGTTCTATCCTTAAATGCTCGTAGCCTACGAAATAAAATAAACGAATTTTTTTCTTTAATTGCTTGTAAAGACTATGATTTAATTGTGATAAATGAATTGTGGCTTTGCACTGAAACACGTGACTTTGTAGGGGAGTATCAAGTTAGAGGTTATAGACTTTTTGTTAAAAACAGAAGGAGGTGGTGTTATGTTATATATCAAAGATAATATTGCGAACGTTATAGAATTAAAGCACAGAAATCCAGAACCGATAGATTCGACTATGGAAGAACTTAAATTGAACGATTTCAAACTTGGTGTTGCCGTTATATATAGGCTCCCTAATCAAACAGCTGATACGGACGAAGCGTTATATCGTGAACTAAACAGAATAATAGGTAGTGAGCAGGCCTTAGTTATGGGTAACTTTAATTGCGCCAACGTGCATTACGATACGATGCAGGGAGACGCGGAAGGCAATCGTTTAGTTAATTTTCTCGAGGATAGCTTTCTTATTCAAAAGGTTGGGGAACCTACGAGGTTGGACAGTATTTTAGATTTAGTAATAACTACGGATGATAGGCTAATCACTGATCTTCAAGTAATAGAACCGTTAAGCAATAGCGATCACAATATGGTAGAGTTCGTCCTCTCAGTAAGTCACTCGAAAACAGCTAACTCGACTAAAATTCCTAACTTCCAGCGCGCAGACTTTTGTAAATTTAGAAATGAATTGTCACACGTCAATTGGGAAAACGTAATGGGAATCTTCAACGCAAAAATAATGTGGGAATCGTTTGAAACAGTAGGACTATAAATGAGGAATGTGTACCGTACAAGATTAAGCGTGCGAAAGTAAACAACAAGCCCTTGTGGTTTACTTCTACAGTAGGGGATATTATAAAGAGAAGAGATAGGGCTTATAGGCTACATAAGTGCGATAAAGACAATTTGTGGTTACAAAACAACTACATATCTCTAAGGCGTGAAGCGAAAAGTGTAATAAAAAAGTCCAAGCGCAATTTTGAAGTCTCCATAGCTCGTGACGGCAAAGAAACCCCAAGCGATTCTTTCAATACGTCAATAATAGGAATCTAGTAAAGAGTGTCTTGGGGCTGTTGAAAAATTCTGACGGAGAGCTAGTTTTTGAAAACAAACAAATGGCTACCCTGCTAAATGAATTTTTTAAGTCAGTTTTTACTATAGAAGATGTAACGAATATCCCTACTGTCATAGACATAATTCCTTTTGATAATGGTAATACTTTAGATAATATTGTGATTAGTGAAAGGGAGGTAATGCACTATACTGATAAAATGAAAATGCATAAATCACCGGTGCCAAATTCCATATATCCTATACAACTAAAAGAATTACAAGAAAGCATTGTTGTGCCGCTAACAAAGATTTTTAATGCGTCTATTTCAGAGGGGTATGTACCAGATAATTTCAGGTCAGCAAATGTAACACCTATCTTTAAGAAAGGCGATAAAGGTGCGGCGGGAAACTATAGGCCAATCAGTTTAACGTCTGTTGTGGGTAAGCTACTGGAATCAATAACAATATGTACCAAAATTTTAGAAAATTTGTGTTCATCTTTTTTTTTTTTGGTTTCTTTATGTTTTTGGGTGCGTTGAATTAAAGAATCGCATTAGTTTTCTCGTGAAAACTCGTTTCTTCTGAAAATCATCTATTTTTTGTACCTAGTGGCTTATCAGAGAGCAAAATCACGAATAATGCTTAAAAATGTACATATGAGCGACTTTTTCTCTTGTAGTCCCGTGGATTATCTCGTATTAAACACCAGATATAGTCGCCCATCATAGCTTCGTCCCATTTTCCCTGATATCTCCTCTCCATGGTTTGGATATCTTGGTGAAAACGTTCACCATGTTCTTCCCTTACGTCACCCAAATTTGGTCTGAAGAATTCTAAATGCGAGTCCAGATAGCATAACTTCAGGGACATTCTACAACCTAACCTTTGAAAGTGTTTGAGTAGATTTTCTACTAGTTCTTTGTAGTTGTCGTTCTTCTTGTTACCTAAAAATCCATGGACTACAAGCCGAAATGACTGCTAAGCATTTTTTTCAAGAGCTGTCATTTTTTATTCTAACTCTTTAGATGCTAACATGCGTCTAACTTGAGGTCCAACAAATATGCCTCCCTTGATTTTAACTTCAGAAAGTTTGGGAAACATTGAACGAATATGATAAAAGAGCATCATTTTCAGCATCCAAAGCTTTGATGAATTGCTTAATAAGACCAAGCTTGATATGCAGCGAGGGTAGCAAAACTTTGTCTGTTGGAACAAGGGCTTCGTTAAGAACATTGTGTTTGCCTGGATTAAGCTCATTTCTCACGGGCCATTCCTTTCTGACAAAGTGCTCACCATCTGCTCTGCTGTCCCAAAGGCAGAGGAAACATGTATTTAGTGTAACCGCCCTATAGTCCAAGCAGGAATCCTAGCATTTTGAAGTCTCCACATACATCCCATCTATGTTCACTGTAGTTTATTTTGTCCAGCAACTGCTTTACATTTTCATATTCTTCCTTCAGTTCAACCGAATGAGCTACAGGAATAGATGGAAACACGTCTCCAGTATGTAGTAGGACGCCTTTTAAACTTCTAGTTGAACTGTCAATAAACAAACGCCAATCAGCAGGGCTGTATTCAATTCCTATCTCAGCAAAAAAGCCATTCACATCATCACAGCAGTAGCAGAGAGAGGTCGATGCAAAACAGGATTAGAAAGAAGCGTATCGCAAATGCTTATTCCTGTAGAAAGAGATCTTGACACTTGGGTCCAAAAGATCCCACTTTTAAGGCTTTAAGGCGGGACGTCATAATTTCTGCATTGGTTTTCGTAAGGTTCATATCCCTAGGTCGTCTATGTCTTTCTGGTTGGGGAAATGGGGTGACGTATTGGAGCTTGCCTCGAAGTCAGCATCTTCGTCTTCATCGGAGGATATTAAAGGCGTTTCTTCTATTTCCTCCATGGTGGGTGGGCATGGAAAGGGTAAATCTTCATTATGGGGGACTGGGGCAATAGAAGATGGGATATTTGGATATAGGACATTTTTTCGACCTTTACCTCCCTTGTAGAGTAAAATGTCTACCATGTAGAAGTAGCAATCATCGTGGTGATTGGTTTGCTCCCTCCAAATGCGAGGAATAGCAAATGGCATGCCTTTTCTGGTACCTCGCAGCCATCCTTCTAATGTGGAACGGCAGCTTCCACAGCAAAAGTGAGGTGCCTATGATTTATCTTGATCGCCCATGGGCATGCCAAAGTAAGCGTGATATGCTGTACAAAACTTCGTTCCTGTGTCAATTTTGTGCTTTACTTGCTTTGGATTGATGTAATGGCCGCAAACATAAAATGAATCTGCAGAGTGTCTGCAGGGTCTATTGGTAGCCATCACCATATAATATTAATTCAAATATCTGAAAAATACCCCCAAAAAAAAATTTTATAAACAGAAATAAGAAACCAAATGTGTACAAATATTTAATAATGGGCCTTAACCAATAAAAACATTACTAATAAACCCCAGTTTTGGGGACATTTTGAATTTTGCACTTGAAATTACTTTCGCGATCTCAGAAAAATGCCTTAAAAATGGCGAAAAAGTAAGATTTCTAAATTTGACCATATCATAAAAACTATAGTTTTCCGAGCAAAACCGATTCCAAATCTGTAATCAGCGTGGCCGAAACATATAGAAAATATCGAAAAATCTACATAAACAAAAAATTGTTGCACAGTGTAATCTTTTAGAATTTTTTCAAAGCGTGGTTGAAGTTTACGATAGCCATCGGACGGTAGATGTAGTGTATTTAGATTTTCAAAAAGCGTGACACCGTATCGCACAAAAGACTCATTGAAAAAAACTAAGGCTCATGGAATCAGGGGTGTCGTAATAAATTGGATAGAATAGTAGTTGCGAGGTAGCAAACAGAGGGTGGTCGTTGATGGAGCGGAGTCGTCTTGGGCTAATGTAGCGAGCGGTGTTCTTCAGGGTTCTGGTATTGGGCCCCTTGCTTTTTCTTATATATATTAACGATTTAGATGTCGGCCTAGTCAGTGCAGTTTCAAAGTTTGCGGATGATACGAAGTTGGGTGGTAGGATGATTAATGACGAAGATAGAGGTAAAATCCAGGAAGAGCTGAATAAAATCGTAGATTGGTCAGTCACATGACAAATGAGATTTAACGTCGATAAGTGCAAAATTTTACATATAGGTTTGCGTAACGGTAATTTTGCATATAGTATGTCAGGGAAGGAGTTGGCAAGCGTAGAGCAGGAAAAAGATTTAGGAGTTATAGTCACTGGTGATTTAAAAGTGGCAAAACAAAGTACAGCATCGGTTAATAAAGCGAACAAAGTGCTAGGTTTTATAGCTTGGAATTTTGAGCACAAATCGCGCGTTATTATTGTTCCGCTTTATAAATCATTAGTTAGATCCCATTTGGAGTACGCGATCCAATTTTGGAATCCACATATGCGAAAAGATATAGATAAAATCGAAAGAGTTCAAAGACGAGCAACTAAGATGATTCCGTCGCTTATGTGAAAGTCGTACGGGGATAGGCTTAAGTAGTTAAAATTGACTACACTCGAGACTAGGAGGCTAAGGGGTGATGGATAACACAGATCACTTCCAATACCGTTGATTTTTTTCTAATTCGGCATCGATGTATTCTGGACTGGCGATCCTAAGGGCGCGGAGAAACATTGAAGAAAAAATGGCCTTCTTAGTGGGGGTGTCATGTCCCGAGTAAAAGTGTACGTAGAACAAATTGTTTGTTTTTTTCCGATATATACTAAACTTAAAACCTGGGCTTTCCCTATGTACACGCACATCCGGAATACATCGATGCCGAATTAGAGAAAAATCAACGGTATTGGAAGTGATCTGTGTTATCCATCTGCGTTTATGGAATCTTGTCTCAACAAGGCAAAACGAACTTTCTATCGTGTGAATAATAACACTCGTACTTTGTCAAAAAATATTTTAGTACTTCCATTTTTCCCAGGCTTTTTAGGCATTGCTAATGTACTTAAACTTTTGGATATTAATGTAGTATTTTCATATAACAATACTGTGAAAAATATCATAGTAAAAAATAGCCCTACCAATAATTCAGGCATTATCTATAAAATTAGTTGTAAACAATGTGATTCCTTTTACATAGGTCAGACGGGAAAGGATTTGCACATACGTATAAAACCGCATCAATATTCCGTTAGAACAGGACAGTCGTCCAGTGCCCTTTTCGTCCATTTGTCAGAGTTATCCCACTGTATTGATTGGAATAATGCTAAAGTTTTATTTCACTCTAGCAACATTGTTAATAGAAATATTCTTGAGTCTGCCATTATCCAACTTACAAATAACTTCAACATAAGCAAAGGTCTTTTTCAACTCGATCTTGTTGTTTTGAATTCCTTCAGAAAAGATCTAGATAAGAAGGGTAGAACGCTAAATCTTTGGTAAACTTGTATGCTACTCTAATAACTTTTATTTTTCAATTTATTTTTATCTACAAGAAGGGCAGAGTGCTAAAACCCGGGCAGATTTCCAGTATAAATTTGTATTTTTTTTTTATAACATTGGTTGGAAACAATTCATTTGATCTTGTGCTAAAAATCGATAGTTTTTCCTTACAAATTTGTATGCTCCTCCCACAATCCTTTAATTTTTAATTTTATTTCTCCGTTTATTGTATATATATATAAAAAAAAAAATTCTGTAACCTATATATAGGCTGTAACTCTTTATGTACTTCAGTGTTCTTGAGGATGTCATTAGACGAAAGCGCTTGAGCACCATTCTGTGTTTCCTTTCCTTCGTGGTTTTATTCATATATATATATATATATATATATATATATATGTGTGTGTGTGTGTGTGTGTGTGTGTGTGTGTGTGTGTGTGTGTACACACAAAAGGTTGACAAAAGTAAATAGACACCACGATGATTGTACTCAAGAACAAATGTCAAAACTCGTCAGTGGAATGCCAGAACGTGTCAGCTTCAAAAAAAGTAAAGGGGAAAACAACACACTTCTAAATGCTATATATTGATTCAATAAATTTATTGTTATTTATTGACTTTTATCATCAAATGTAAAACTGTGGACAAACCAAATTTAGTCCTATCAACTCTAATTCTCACTCTCTCTAATAATAATAATAATAATAATAATAATAATAATAATAATAATAATAATAATATAATATTATTATATATATATATTAGAGTGGTTCTTATTTTTCGAAATTGCAAATTTCACCGTCTCACCCCCTCAATATATTCCATTTGACAAAAAACCAAAACATACAAAATCTCAAGTAATTATAAATATTCTTATTGGTCCCGCACAAGGACTCGAATTTAGTTAATTATTGGAACATAAATAAACGAATTTTTTATTAGCGTTCCATATAAGGGCAAATAACAGCAGTTAAAGAAGAGCATAAACTAAAATAGACATTAACTACTGACTAATTAGAAAATGAATTGAACTAAACATTTTAGGACTGAAAGCATAGTAGATTTGGCCTACGAGAGATGGTTGCTTATGAAGCACCCTTAAATATTAATTGATTTTAATAAAACTTCTTCGGTACACGTTTCATATTAATAGGAAAAAATGCGGGGGTGAGACCCACAAATTTTGGTTGATTGGGTGATTCTTATATGTACAGGAAAAATTAAATATATAAAATTTCGGGGTTTCACCCCCGCATTTTTTTCCTATTAATATAAAACGTGTACCAAAGAAGTTTTATTAAACTCAATTAATATTTAAGGGTGCCTCATAAGCAGCCATCCCTACTAGGCCAAATCTACTATGCTTTCAGTCCTAAAATGTTTAGTTCAATTCAGTTTCTAATTAATCAGTAGTCAATGTCTATTTTAGTTTATGCTGTTATTTTCCCTTATATGGAACGCTAATAAAAAATTCGTAAGGCCTATTTATGTTTCAATAATTATTAACTAAATTTGAGTCCTTGTGCGGCACCAATAAGAATATTTATAATTACTTGAGATTTTGCATATTTTGGTTTTTGTCAAATGGAATATATTGAGGGGGTGAGACGGTGAAATTTGCAATTTCGAAAAATAAGAACCACCTTAAAATTATATATATATATATATATATATATATATAATATATTATATATATATATATATATATATATAAATTAGGGTGCCACACTCCATAGGGGCAGTTTTTAGAATTTGGAAATTTCGAATGGCCCTTAGTCATATTGTTTGGTTGGATGAGAAAACCCTAAATATGAAGTTTGAGCCCGATCGAAGTACATTTAGAGGTTCCGCATCGACCGTTTCTGTTGTACCGTGTGTTCGAAATAATGGATTTATCTGGGAAACCTGTAACCATGGCACTATTACATATATACAGGGTTGAAAAAAACCATGGTTTTTAAAAAAAAACCAAAAACCAATGGTTTTAAAAAAAAAAAAAAAACTTAATTCATAACTCAATTAGGTACTGGTACTCAGAAATTAGAATTGCTGACTGTCTCATTTTTTAATTGGAAGATGTTAGATGTAAGAAGTGCTAACTTCACAAAAATGAAAATAAACCTAACAACAACATTTATATTTGCAGCTACATGCGTTTATAATGTAATTGATAAAGGTAACTTCAATCCTTTTATGTGCAATGCCACTATTAAATAGGCCTGCTAGTGCAAGGTAGCTATATTATATACTACCGTACATACTAGGTAGTGATGTAGGTCACATCCGCATCCTCATCCGCGGAACATCCGCACATTTTCTCGCATCCGCATCCGCACTTTGGACTGCGGATGTCGTGCGGATGTGGACCGTTGAGATAAAACGTCATTAATAAGCGGAAATTATCAAATTCTACTATATTAATAGAACTAGTTCATTGTGCGCAAAAGTGATGCAAGCAACGAGTTAAATCATCACTTGGCAAAGCAGTTGAAGAGCTTCAATCTCTTGAATCTGTCGCTTCGCCACCCACCAAAAGAATAAAAGTTTCAGTGACAGAACCAACACCTTCAACGAGCAAATCTATCACAGAATCTCTCTCTCAGTTTCTTGAGTCAAGCAGCGATGACGAGACCTACGCGATGTCAAAAGATGTAGTAAAAATGATCGAGAGCTATCACCAAGAAAAACGCCTGGCTGCATGTGACAATCCTATTAGTTGGTGGAAAAATACGCAGAATATCTATCCATACTTGAGTAAACTTGCAAGAAAACATTTAGCACGTCCTCCAACAAGCGTACCAAGCAAGAGATTATTTAGCAGTGCTGGATTAATATATGATGAAAAGAGAAACAGACTGGCAGCAGAAAAGGCAGAAAAATTAATGTTCCTTAAGCATAACCTTCCTATAATTAAGTTTGAATATTAAACGATGAACATCTCAGTTTACTTTATTTTAATTACTCATTTATAAATATGCCTAATAAAACTTTAAACTTAATATAAATAGTTATCAAGCTAATTAAAGATCTCTTTCTATAAGGGTGGAGGTTGGGGAAAGAGGTCGGGTAACACAATTATGGTTTCTAATTGTGGCTGAAACTCAACAAAATATAACGAATTTATTTGCAGACGAATTCACTAATTAATTTCTATATTAGTTAGATGCTTGCTATTATTTTATATGTTCAGGGAAAAGTACAGCAATTATTGTACAATTAATCAATTATACTACATTATAGCTACAGCTCTCTCTATATAACTTATTATATACGTTAAACACAACAAATCTCGAATATATCCTAAAAAATAACGAAAATGTAGACATCCGCATCCGCATCCGCGGATGTTGAAATCAAACATCCTCATCCGCATCCGCATCCACGGATGTGAAAAAAATGACATCCGCTACATCACTAATACTAGGCTACCCTGAACTGATGGTTTTTAGGTCTTATCAATATAAATATAAGTTTTAGTTTTAGAGCTATTAGTTTATGAATTAAATAATTTGTGTTGTAAAAATTGAAATTATAAAAAAACAAAAAACCCCAGAAAAACATGTTTTTTTTAAAATGGTTTAAACCATTTGGGTTAAACCAGCCAACCCTGCATATATATTGCTATAATTTATGCATTTCATAAATTTAAATATTTATAATAAATTTGCTTCTCATTGTATATATTTTCACTACTTTTCAGCATTGAGATCTGGCAACAGCGCAACGCCGGGTTAGTGTGGTGAGTCACACTGTCACAGTCTTCAGTCAATCAGTCTCCTTCACGCATTCAACGCGTGATCATCTCGTGATGGCTACCGCAAGCTCACTGAGATCCAAGACCGAGATATGGCTAATCGGACACGCCAACCCAAGCCCCCTAACGGGAAACAGGTTACCTTCAAATGGTGAAGTGCTTCGCCGGTTTATACAGTTTCATAAGGTGCAAAAACAACTTCTAGCCGAGGCGGCGCGTAATGTGATCGTCGAGGTGTATACTTTCTGGGCTATGGCCAGAATCCCGACCATGACCTCCAAAAGCGCCGCGCGAAAACTGCTTAGACTTTACGACAATTGGCAGGCACTGCAGCGCAGCCGGAAGCGGTCCGGCGCCACAGGTGAGGCAGCCAGGGCGGCCTTCACCGAGGGACTCGATGACATTTTTGACGTGGCTCTCGACAACGCCCTCTCCGTCATCACCATCCAGGAGGATCGCGACTTCCTTCTTGCTCAACGCGAAAAGGGTCGCCGTGGTGTCATGTCCGGGTGGACAAAATCCTCACTGGAATTGAGCAACGTGCATCCGCGCGTGAAGCTGCCAAAGAAAGGCAACGCCAAAAGCAATCAGAGCAATCACTGGCAACAGCAACCCTTACATCATCAAACTCGTCGTCGTCGCCTAATTGCTCGACAGAAGAGGAAACCAATCCACCTACAAAGCGCCGTCGCAAAAAGAACATTATGACTCAAGACCTAGCGTCGGCACTGGACCGGACCAAAACAAGCAACCGTGGAGCCGTTCAACTCATGAAAGCAGCTGCTTCCAGTCTGGATATTCAAGACACAGATGAACTGGCTCTCAGTCACGAGACGATTCGGCGTTGGCGATTGCGTCATCGAGGGGAAATCGCCAAAGTGAAGATGACGTTCGATCCCAGTGTCCCGCTCATCGTTCACTGGGACGGGAAGATGGTCTCCGACTTCAGCGGCAAGAAGGTCGATCGCCTCGCCATAGTCGTGTCCGGCGACGGCGTCGACAAACTTCTCTCCGTGCCGAAGCTGCCTGCTGGAACTGGTCGCGCCCAAGCAGATGCTGTGCTGAACTCGTTGGATGACTGGGGAATCGCTGATCGTGTCGTCGGGCTCTCCTTTGACACGACAGCTGCCAACACGGGCGTCGTTTCGGGCGCTTGCGTCTTCATCGAGCAGGGCCTTCACCGCCAGCTGCTGAACCTGGCCTGTCGGCACCACATGCTAGAATTGGTGGCAGAGAAAGCCTTCATCGAGTGCATGGGCCCCTCCTCTGGTCCTGACATTAAACTGTTCTCGCGACTGAAGGAGCGCTGGCAATCCGTCTGCACCGACCAATTCAGCGCCATCTCCAAGGAAGACCTTACTAAGCCGCTGCTCAAGGCGCGAGACGATCTGATCGCGCGTTTCAAGGGTCACATCACCAAGGGCCAGCCGCGGGACGACTACCGAGAGCTCCTGGAGCTGGCGATCATAGCGCTTGGAGGCGTCCCCAGCGAGGTGTGCGCTTCATGCGACCGGGCGCACTCCACCGCGCCCGGTGGATGGCCAAAGTGATATACGCCATCAAGCTCCACCTCTTCCGGCAGCAGCTCCCCATTAAGGCTCGCGAGGCCCGGGGCATCCTGCGCTTCGTAAACTTTGCGCTGCTGGTTTACATTCCGGCCTGGTTTACGGCGCCCCTTCCCGCCGCTGCCCCTCGAACTGACCTGGCGATGCTCAAGGCGCTGGTTGACTACGACAAGGTGGACAAGGACGTGTCCAAGGCTACCTCCCCTGTGTTTCGACGACATCTCTGGTACCTGAGTGAACACCTGGCCGCCCTCGCTCTCTTCGATGACGACACTCCGCTGGAGGAGAAGAGTCGAATTGCGACGGCCATCAAGGATGTCGAGGGCACCGAGGAGCCACCCAAGCGCATTGCCCTGGACGTCTGCCCGGAGGAGCTCGAGCGAAAGACAGTCGCAGACTTTTGCACGACATCCAGCACGCTTCTTTTCGAGCGGCTCGCGATCAATACTTCTTTCCTAGAGTTGGAGCCGGCTACCTGGTCGAACAATGCGTCCTACCTGGCGGGGAAACGCCGTGTCTCTACGTTGAGCGTTGTCAATGTCCGGGCGGAGCGAGGGGTCGCGCTGATGCAGAACTACAATCTCGCACTCACCAAGGACGAGGAGCAACGGCAGTACTTGATGCAAGTCGTTGAGAAGCACCGCAAAGAGCACCCGAGCGCCCGCAGCGGAAATCCTTAACGGGTTTGGGAGTACTTTATGGTATATTTGAATTTGCTTCATTTTTATAGGGTGTTACTCCTATTAATCCTGTATAACAATGTATAATCGTATATACTTTATTTCTTAGTTATTATTTTGATTTATATGGCCAGTAGGCTCAGTATATTACTATGATTAATACGGAATAAAATGTTTTTTATTTTAATAATATTAAGTTGTTTTGTTGCAATAAAATTGAAATTGATTTAATGATTTTGTATTATTAATAACATTACACACAGAGAATAGTATCCTGCTACCCAGGCATGGTGGGACAAGTTTATTCCAATTAATTATGAAATAATGTTGAACAATATTGTTAAGGTGTTTGCACTGTTTGCTAGTTGCGTATTGTGTTGTTATAAGCTGGTTGCCGGTTGGTGTGGTTTGGATTACAAAGCATAAACGTATTAAGGTGAAACTTTGAAAAAAAACTTTTGAACCGCGACAAAAATATTAATATAAAAAAAAATATTGGAGATGGAATAAACTTAATGCTATGGAAATATAGCTGTGACTGTCCTCTACGCCATGGTATATGATAGCATTTATATTGACATTGTACATGTTACTTTACCCCTTGGAGCTGGAGCAATTTCTTGGAGAAACTCATTACTTCTGACACGTGGTACGCCAGAGATGGTCGATGCGGAACCCCTAAATATCCTTCAATTTGGCTAAAATTTCATATTCAGGGCTTTTTCACCCAACCTAACAATTCCACAAAGGGCCGTCCTAAAAATCAAAAAATTATTTTTATGTGGCACCCTAAATTATATACAGGGCGTCCCAAAAAAATGTATACACACTTTAACAGCTGATAGCTCAATTGATGTTTCTTTCTTTCCAAGTTAAACCCATTAGAATTAATAATGGCAGTCAGACTAAGCTTTGAACAAAGGAAATTCATTCTAAAATGCTACTGGAAGTGTGAAAACGCAGTTGAAGTGCAAAGACAGTTTAGGAGGGAGTTTCAAACAGATCCACCAACGCGACTTACCATCACTCGAATTAGAGATAAGTTTGAAGCCGATGGAACTGTTCAGAATGTCCACAAGAAGCGTTCCGGAAGACCACGGACATCGACAAGCCCCACAAAGCAAGAAAGAGTACTGGAAACGTATCACCAAAGTCCAAGAAAATCTGTGCGGCAAGCGAGTCGTGAGGTAGGAATTTCAGAATCGTCTGTCCAACGCATTTTGAAGCGCTGTCAATGGAAAAGTTACATTCCAAGATTAGTCCATGCTATTAATGAAGATGATCCGGACCGAAGAGTGGAGTATTGCGAGTGGTACTTGGCACGATGTGGATGTGGATTGGACGAAGGGGTTTCGTAGAATACCCTCCGCGTTCACCAGACCTCACACCACTAGACTTTTTTTATGGGGATACTTAAAAGACAAAGTCTACGCTATAAAACCTGCAACAGTCGCTGAATTGAGAGCAGCCATTGAACGAGAATGCACACAAATACCAAACGAAATGTTTCGTGATGTTTGCGATTCCATTGCTTCGCGTTATCAGCAGTGCCTGGACCAGAACGGACGTCAGTTTGAAAACAGGCGTTGACAAAACAATTAAATAATGTCTGTAGATTCTATTACATTTTGAAAATGAAATGTATTTTAATAAACACTGCCTTTATAAGTATTTAAAGTGTGTATACATTTTTTTGGGACGCCCTGTATATATATATATATATATATAATTATATATATATATATTATATATATATATATAATATATATATTATATATATAAAATTAAATCCACCATAGTTCCAGTATGTAATGGTAAATGACAAATCCTACAGTTTTTCTTTTTCATGATGTTAGCCCGACGTGGACAACGGGTCACTTGTAAAGAGGCTCCCTCGCCAGCCAGCTTTGGGACAGGATCCTTGTTCCATGCACGGTCTGTGTGTAACATAAAAGATTTCAGGGGACCATTCTGAGTTCTATCCATCATGAAACGGACATGTTAAGTGCTTTAAAAAGTGGACGCTCAATTCTGTCAGTTGAGGTTTAAGTTTTGGTTTTTGGCTGAAAATACAATAGTTACCCCTTTTTCTTTGATGTATTCAATCCAACGTGAATGCAACGAGTTTCTTGCGTATACTGAGGTTTTGAATATAGTAGGCTAGGTGTAGCTGTAAACCCTAGTCCTGTCCCAAAGCTGGGTCCTCTCTGCTTTGCAGATAGCTGGAGAGGGAAGCTATAGTTTGGGGCCTCTTTGCGAGTGACCCGTTGTCCACGTCGGGCTAACATCATGAAAAAGAAAACTGTAGTATTTGTCATTTGCCATTACTTATTCAAACTATAGTGGATTTAATTTTCTCAGGAGAGTTCCTTGTTCCATGCACAGTCTGTGTGTAACAATTTAGGGTGGAGTGAAAAAATCAAAAGTGCCATGATCAAAATTGAGGGGGTCTAGATAATTGTCTTTTGTCCAGGATTAACTTTAAAATCGATTTTGGGTGGTTGCATACAAAACTGTGACTGCTACCGGCCAATTTATACAAATCGTATGTGCGCGCGACCAAAATTTGAACCCAGTGACCTATCTTGGGTTCTGGACATGATAAAAAGACAATTTAAAAGCTGTTTATGATTTTTTACCTCTGAAGCAGATTAAAACATTTGCAGAGGGCTGCAGTCAATAATGCATAAAAAAATCCATATTTCGGTCATTTTTGCTAAAAAAAAAATGCAATTTTTCGGCCCTTTTTTTCCAAATATTTTGTTTTTATTTGAAATTATATTTTATATTTTTCTTTTCAGGTTGAATTTATAGAATTGATAAATACATGTATTTTGATAACCTTATTACCAAAAAATACTGTATAGTAGGACATTAAGAGGCAGTGACAGTTAAAATTCTTGATGGAGGTCACAGATTTTCAAGCACAGACTCATTCCCCAACGGAAAGCTTCCTCTTGGTAAAGATGTCATCCAACGTGTAATGGCAGAAGAGAACTGGACAACCAGACAAGCAGCTGATACAGTTGCACTAAGTCTGCTTGAACACTGAATTTGGTGCAATGTCTATCCAATTTCACGCCCCAGTGTCACCAGCAAGATTCAGGATCTTTGAAATTATATTTTATATTTTTCTTTTCAGGTTGACTTTATAGAATTGATAAATACATGTATTTTGATAACCTTATTACCAAAAAATACTGTATAGTAGGACATTAAGAGGCAGTGACAGTTAAAATTCTTGATGGAGGTCACAGATTTTCAAGCACAGACTCATTCCCCAACGGAAAGCTTCCTCTTGGTAAAGATGTCATCCAACGTGTAATGGCAGAAGAGAACTGGACAACCAGACAAGCAGCTGATACAGTTGCACTAAGTCTGCTTGAACACTGAATTTGGTGCAATGTCTATCCAATTTCACGCCCCAGTGTCACCAGCAAGATTCAGGATCTAGTCAAAGAATTTTCGAGGTAAGACTCAAATTTTCAGTCCCTTATAAAAAGATTTAAAACATGTCATACTTTTGTAAATTTTGTAGTTACATTTATTTGCTTGTGACTAATTTTATTAACATAATCATGTGATTCAGTGATTTGCAAATCATAAGAATGATCGGTAATAAATTCTGTTTTGACTAGAACTTAACTTAGGGTTTATAATTGAAATTTGCATTCACAACATTAAAGTGTTTTGGTAATTTTGTAGGTTTGAGAGATACCCAAAAAAGAAACACGGTGACAAGTTCCGGAGTGATCTTTCTTTCTTTATTGAAAAAACTTCCAAGTTGTTTGACATCTTCTGTGAGGACTCAAATCGGAGAAGAGATTTGGAACATTTGTATCAACTCAAAATGACAGAAGAAGACTATGCTTTCTATGAGGACCAGAAAACAGCTAGAATAGGATGATGCGTTGGTTTTAAGGAACGTCTTACATCGGCAGACATTAGATACAAAAGGAGAGGAGTATAGCAGGAGCAAGCAAAAGAAAAGAATTGCGGAGTTTGATCTATATAAATTAAAAAACTTTTGATTAATGGCCACCGAAAATCTGGGTTTCCTGAAATGATTGTGCTACAAATTATAAAATTTTATTTTTGCGTCTTTGGTAAACTATCTTGTATCATAATCATATTGTATTTTATTACACCCAGCGAAGAGCTCAGAAGAGTTTTTCAAGTTGTTCCATGAAGCTCAGCAGCAATACCGGTACATGACAGTGATCTCGACAGTCTCTCAAGTCAGGGCAGCCTGGGATCACATGATGAAACAGCTGGTGTCAGTGAACAACAGGAATCCAGGACAGAACAAAATAGGAAGAGTCTACTAAACCTCGCTCGGCAGTGTAACAGGTATACTGTATAGTTTGAGTATGCTTTGAACGCTCTTGTTGCTCTGTTGACAATACCTATGAAAAAATGATTTACAATCCATGTAACGGTGCTAATAGTTAGAGTCCAAATCTTGGACACTGCTGTCCAATGAACATCTTGTTAGAATATTAACTTGATATAAAATAAATGTCTTTTACCAGGCATCAAGTAAGTGACAGAGCCGGAGCAGCAGTTGCATCAGCAGTTTTAGAGGATTATGGAATTATCACCACTACTGATAAGATGAACGTAATTGACGGGTAACAGTCGAATTATCTTGTACATTAGTATCTGATTCAAACCAAGTATTTCACAAAAAGGCATACGTTTCAAAGAAGTGTTGAAATTTAAATATTGTTAGTCAAAACCTATGGAGCTTGCTTAAATAACTGCCTTTAAAATTGAGTAAATTTGCACTATGAACTTTGCAGGAACAAGATGAGAAGAAACGTGAAAAATATCGTAAAACCATAAGAAAAGAGGAGGGTAAATTGTTTGAACTGATGGATGCTATTTATGTGGATGGTCGCAAAGATGCAACAATGGTGACAGTCGAAGTGAATGAAAAATATTACAGAAGAACTGAGCTAGACGAGCACTATGTAATTGTAGGAGAACCTGGTAAGATTTAAAATTTTGATCTTTAGTTTGCATTTTGTAACAGATATTACTCAAAATATTTATTAAGATGAATTTTGGATATAGAAATTGGGAAATAGATATAAACCCTGAAATATCTAAAAAATTGTCTTTAATTTCTGAATACTATTTCAGGTGATTTCTACCTCTCACATGTGACTCCAAGTAATGGCAAGGGGTCGACTATTGCAACAAAGATATACAAGGACCTCAAAGACACTGAATTACAAACCAAACTTGCCATGATAGGATCTGATGGGACTAATACAATGACCGGTTGAAATGGTGGAGCTATCAGATGCCTGGAAGAACTGCTTGGTAGACCTTTGAAGTGGAGCATTTGCCTACTACACTGTAATGAGCTCCCCCTTCGTCACGTCTTTGTTATTCTGGATGGAACAACAGAGTCCAGATTCATTTTCAGGAAAGATAGGGGTTGAACTTGGTGGAAGTGTATTTCAGTGGGATGTGATTTCATTCAAGCCAATTAGGAATTCAAAATTTCCAGTTATTCCTAACGAAGTACTGGAGGACCTCAGGACTGATCAGTGTTATGCTTACAGAATCTGTATGGCTGTTATGCTTGGCTGTGTTGATCCTGACCTTGAGCTCCTTGAAGTTGAACCGATCTGTCACTTAAGGTGGTTGACTCTGTCATGTAGAATCCTCAGATTTTATATATCTCAAAGGAAGCCTTCCAAAGTTCTGGTCACACTTGCAGAAGAATTTTGTATCTTGGTCTATTTTCCAAGTTGGTTCCAGATCAAGGAGGAATATCGATGCACAGATGGTGCTAATAACTTTTATGATATGCTCCAAAGGATCCTGAAATTTCCTCACAAGGAAGCCAGGGAGATAGCCCTAAAAACCCTCTACCGAAATGCATACTATGCTCACTCTGAGAACGTATTAATTGCCATGTTTGCTGATTCAGACCCACAAATCCGCAACATCGCAGTTAACAAGGTACTTTTGGTCAGAGGGAATGAATCAGTTGAAACAGTGATAGACAATGACTTCGAAGGTGGTGACCTGATAATCTGAATCAATTATAATTGATTCAGATGAGGATATTGAAGTACCAGAGGTACAGCCTAACTTGAGTGCTGTGAGAGATGGTAGTGTTAGGAGATTCATGGTGCATAAAATCGATAACGAAGCTCGAGGGTATCTCAAAATGATAAACTTAAATTCACCTGACATTCATGAGACTCCTATCATAGCATCTCTAACCAATGAAGAACTCATAAACATAAGAAAGGAAGGGCTGAAACTCAACCAGCCTTGTCATAATCAGGCTGTAGAGAAGCACATTAAACTTGTCACAGAGGCTTCCTCAACTGTGGTAGGATTTGAACGTCGTGATGGCATTATTCGACAAAAGATAAAATCAAGAAAACTGATGAAAGTGTTCAATACAAAAATACAATATTCTGAAGCTGTTTAGATGATTATTTTATTACTTTGTTTAATGAGTGATACTTTAGATCAATCTTAAGTTGATTTGTAATATTTTCAGTAGAAACTTTACTACATATTTACCACAAATTGTCAAAAAAAAAAAAAAAAAAAACTGAAAATTGCAATTTTTAGCCAAAAATAATTTAAATATGGATTTTTTGATGCATTATTGAGCCTGCAGCCCTCTGCAAATGTTTTAATCTGCTTCAGAGGTGAAAAAAAAAAAAAAACCAGTTTTTAAATTGTCTTTCTATCATGTCCAGAACTCGAGATAGGTCACTGGGTTCAAATTTTGGTCGCGCGCACATACGATTTGTATAAATTGGCCGGTAGCAGTCACAGTTTTGTATAGAACCACCCAAAATCGGTTTTAAAGTTTAATCCTGGACAAAAGACAACTACCTAGAAACCCCTCAATTCTGAACCTGGCACTTTTGATTTTTTCACTCCACCCTAGACTAACATACGCGCAATGAAAAACTTCGAGCAAATAAAAAATTTTCGGGTGCGGGGGCTACACTGAAAACTACTGTATAAAAACTTTTTCTTAATCAGTTTCAAATTTTCCAGCTTAAATTTATTAAAATTTAAAATAAAATTTATATCGATAAACTACATAATATATGTTGAGCTTAATTATAGCTTAAAAAAAGGAACCACGAAAACAAAATGCCAATAAATTGCGTAACTTGACGTTTCATTGCAACAAATTAAAAAAATATTTCGTGGGAAACGAACTTCAAAATTAAACCGAAACCAAATGATCATGATCAGCTTCGTCAGTATTAGGAAGGAAAAAAAAGATTCGCGAGGAAAGCGAAAACAGCCACAAAAACGAAAGGAAAATTATGTGAGGGAGGAGAACTAAGTCCGGACTAAAGGTTAAGAGGAAATCTGGGTTTAGAGGGAGAGAATGTTGGGAGGGTGAAGAAATTTCAATTTACAATTTATGAGCTGCGAGAAAAACGAGCCAAATTTGGATATCGTTTCCGCCGTTTCGCATGATGGATTGCTCCAACACCAGTTTTCTTAGGCATCGAAGAGAAATGAGAGTTAACTTCGCTCTCGCACGACTCTCATCCTTTTTTTTTTTTTTTAAACTCCTCTTTACACGAGGGAGAGGAAAATTCTACACAACAAAGGGAGTACGCGATTAAAAGCGTGGTACAGGAGATTAAGCTCTTCCCGTCTATTTTTTCATCCCTATTTTCTTTCTTTCTTTCTTTCTTTCGAAGACAAAACATATTTGTCTTTCGTATTATCAATGACGCTCCTTTTATTCCTAGATTTTAAAAAGACAAAAGACAAACAAGATTTCCCGACAAAGGTCGACCACCACCTTTCTTCCATATATCCTGAATGTTGGTACAAAGTTGTTTACTTCACTGTCGAAATGTTGCATTTTTGTCACCGCCTGATGATAAAAAAACTGGGAAGGTACCATTATAGTCAGTACATATTTTGAATTTGTCATTTTTTTGAGATGAAGATATGCTTTTCTTCATTTATGCAAATTTATTAAAATGAATTTTTTCCCCATTTGTCTTTATGGGCAAGTTTAAGGATCACACTGCTTACTGCGTAATATGAAAGCTTTATTACTGCAGTACAATTGTGATGTACGTGCTCGGTCCATGACCCAGCCTTGATGGCCTTCTAGTTATTTTCCATTACAACGACAAACTGCATAGGGTAATATAAAAATTAACTAGTTTGAAAATAATCTTTACGCGTAAGTAGATGGTATTTTCTTTTCTTAGAATTGGAGTGAAAGAAAACCTTTACAGCTTGACCAAAGATTAAAACAGTAAAACTACATTACCAAGTTTCATTCCTAGGCAAGAAGTCACCAAAGTGCGGTAAAGTGAAGCTCTCATAAAAGTAAGAAAGCCACAGTGGGAATTTGGAGATACAGCACACTACCAAAAACTAAGGAAATCCAGGAGGAGCCCAATTTTTAACTTAAAATTGAAGTTAGACGTCTTCCAACGGATTTTCATAAAGAACTACTGTATAGTAATGTATGGTATGAAAAACGGAATCTTTTTACGTAAGCTTCAAGGCATCACTGACTGACCTCGATGATACGATAAGAGGCTACACTCTAAAGTCTAAACAAACAAACAATCAAGTCTGAATCTCTCCTTTCAAAAACTATTTTTTTTACTTGAGGGGGGGAATGATCCACTGGCAAGAAAATCGGTTCTTGCGTACCATAACTGAAGACGAGCCACGTCCAGTGAAGCACAAAGTAACGCGAACCAGTAGTATGCCTGCAAAATGGACGAGTGCAAAGCAATTGCAAATGTTGATCTATGTTGCAAACGGGGAGGGGTTATTCCCCAAGCTGCAATGAAGAACTCCCACAGCAAGCTGGGGGAGTCCACCTATCCTCTTTGGGGGAGAAGTTGGGACGGCCTCACCCCCCCCAAAGGGAAACCCTAATCTAAGGAGAGAGGAGAGAGTTCTTTATTCCGCCGGAGTCCGTCACATAATGAGAGCCCAGGGGCCCAGCATCTGTTATATAGAGGGTCTGGAGTTGCCAGTTACCACTTATTATTTATTTATTTCTGTAAGGAGAGTAGACAGATACCACCATTTTAATTATTTATTTATAGATGAGTTTCCAGAGACTCCTATATAATTTAATTATATGCAGGGTTACCAGGCTGCACCATTTATTTTAATTACTTATTTATTAAAGGCAAGAGAAACTTTCTCCTTAAATTGCCTGAACTAATTAAAACATTATTCATTTAATTAACAATAAAAGAAAAATGCCTGCAAAATAACAGTACACACTTTTTATATATAAAAGAAAAACTTATTATTTTAACTACTCCGAAAGTGTCAATTTACTTTCGTCATTCCTCTGTCTCTTCTCAATACAGCTAACTAGGCGAAAGCTTTATACTGCCCACAATAGACGAATCCCAATATTTAAAAGAAATACAATTAATCCACGGTTTAGCAAAAGAAATAAATAAAACGCCAATATTAATAATAAAAGAAATACACAGGACTCTTTATATTGGACATTATTCCAATAACATAATCTATAAGAATAATATTTAATTTACCTATAACTCGAGAGACCTGAATAGCATCCATTTACTCTAAAGCCAAACCGAAAGTGTCTATTTACTTTAGTCAATCATCTCTCATATAAAATGTCTTAAAAAACAGCATTTCTTTTTATTCCAAGAAAGACAAAACGTGCTCGAATTGTCTATTCTGACGAAGATCAAGCTTTTCACTCCACGTTAGACCTACAGTTTAACGTGGAATCCGAACCACCAGCAGCCCAACGTCTTAAACACTAGGTCACCCAGGGTACCCATTTATCTACCAACCAAATGTGCGGAAAGATAATCGTTTACCGCGCGCCGGCTGCAATCGCCGGGTATCGAACACGGAACCGATGGATTCATAGTCAGCGATGCTAACCACCTAGGCGGGACTTTGAATGAAAAACAATTGGCTGAAAATACAAGCAATATACCACACTTTATATATATATATATATATATATATATATATATATATATATATATATAATGTGTATATATATATATATATATATATAATATATATATATAATGTGTATGTGTGTGTGTGTGTGTGGAAAAGTGTTTCCACAAGAAAATAAATTTATGTTAAAATTTAAATATATTCTGTTTGTATAAATAAAAAATGAATCCGTTGAGTTCTAAATATTTGTATACATCACCTCGATGCCCAGTGGCAAGTTTGACTTCCTTTCTCGCTAACCCTAACGAAGACAGTGTTGCCACGTCTATAATCTTAAACAGATTCCTAAATTCTAAATTGTTCTTTTCGATTATTATAAATCACATAAAAGAGTTAAGCGTAAAACTATAATTTTATAGATTTTTGTGCTAATATCCAATTATATAAATTCTTCCGTTAATATCATTATTAGAGTAGGATTTTGCAAGTAAATAATCTTGGGTAAACGTGGCATCATGGGGTCTTCTCAAGGAGGAAGGGAACACGCCTTGAGAGTCCCGCCTCGGCCTTCGAGAAAGGCAGGGGAGTGAGCGTTTCGTTTTCGGGCCGGCCGGTTGGGCTGGGCCCGTTAGCTTTTCGATGTAAGCTTTTGTTCGTTAATAACTCTCTAAACAAGTGTTGTGTTAAGGTTTTGATTCTCTAATTACTCTGTAGTGTAAAAGAAATCTAGTATTTTAAGTGTTTCCAGACCTTGGAAATAAAGGCGACAAAAGGAAAAACTCGTAATTTATATCTTTCCAAGAAAACATCCCCGTCTCGTCTCTCAACGGCCGAGAGAGAGAGAGAGAGAGAGAGAGGGTACGCCATTGAGCGAAGGTATAAATTGTTTTATCGTAACTCGCAGTCAGACTAAGTAAGAAAAGAAGAACCGTGGACGTCAGTCAGATTAATTAAACGGTATAAACTTCCTTGTTGGTGCGAGGAAGCGACATACTGAGAATACCTTAAAGGATATCGTCATATCCGACATTGGCGACCTTGCCAGGATCTCAGATAAATTAAACGGGTTAAACTCCATTTGTCGACATTACAGAGAACACCTGTGAAACGTCGGAAATGGTGTAACGAAGAATAACAACACCATACCCAACATTGGCTACTTATACCAGGATTAGAAGAAATCATTCATCCGCCATTTTGCGACACTGTCACCGAGGAGCAGGATTTGTAAAAACCTTTGTTCAGTCAGAACCCCGCTACAAGGACGTCAAAGCATCCGAAACGAAGGTCGGATTTCAGCTGGGAATCACTCACTTGTTTAGAGAGGAGGACCGTGACGAAAATTATCATCGGGCACGCGGAGGAATTTTACGAATTTAATTTCTCTTGGAAATGCCGAATAGCAACTCACAGCATTGATATAAATCTCCACAACGGATCGTTGGAGAAGTTACGGAGAATCGAACGTATTCGATTCTGCACTACGAAATTATCGGAATTTGGAGATTTTGAAAGCCGTTAATCGTCAACGAGAAACGTTCTTCAAGGAAGGAATGAGAAATTGCGAGGGTCAGGCGTGTTCGTTTCATTCGGAAACGGTTTCACATTTCTAGATCGCGGAGAGTCAAACGCATTTGATTGTCTCAGCAACGAACAGAGGAAAGAAAACGAAAGGAAACGAAAGAAAACGAAAACAGACGTTCTTTCAAGACGAGACAGAGAAAAACGAAAACAAATGTTCTTTCAAGACAGAAGGAAAGGAAATAGCGAAAAACTCGGTAACTGGAGTAAAAGTGGTTTTGGCAAGTAAGATTAACATTAGTATGAATAAAAGGACATAAATTAAGTACGGAAAAAAGTGTATCCCAGTTAACGCATTGGTTTGAAAGGAAATTTTTTTTTTACTTTTTTTTTATTATTCTCTCGTGTGGTTGAAAAGGGAAATTGAGTGTTTTTTTTCATTATTATTCTTCTTTTTGTTGTTAGAAGATTTTGTGGGTTTTGCATGCAGTGTTTTACGAATATAAATAAATTACAGTATATATTGTTGGTTGTAAACAATTTAATTTTTCATGGGTGAGTTAAAAACGATTTTTGTTTGTTTGTCTGTGTTTACAATCAATTTAATTCAATTTCACTGTTCGTTGTGATTGTAAAGCGATTTTTTTTTGTCTCGCAGTATTTTGATATAGATATATATATATATATATATATATATATATATATATATATATATATATTAGTGATGTAGCGGATGTCATTTTTTTCACATCCGCGGATGCGGATGCGGATGAGGATGTTTGATTTCAACATCCGCGGATGTAGTATAATTGATTAATTGTACAATAATTGCTGTACTTTTCTCTGAACATATAAAATAATATCAAGCATCTAACTAATATAGAAATCAATTAGTGAATTCGTCTGCAAATAAATTCGTTATATTTTGTTGTTTCAGCCACAATTAGAAACCATAATTGTGTTACCAGGATGCGGGACGTGAACCCAACTCAAATGCACCCCACCGACCTCTTTCCCCAACCTCCACCCTTATAGAAAGAGATCTTTAATTAGCTTGATAACTATTTATATTAAGTTTAAAGTTTTATTAGGCATATTTATAATGAGTAATTAAAATAAAGTAAACTAAGATGTTCATCGTTTAATGTTCAAACTTAATTATAGGAAGGCTATGCTTAAGGAACATTAATTTTTCTGCCTTTTCTGCTGCCAGTCTGTTTCTCTTTTCATCATATATTAATCCAGCACTGCTAAATAATCTCTCGCTTGGTACGTTTGTTGGAGGACAGGCTAAATGTTTCCTTGCAAGTTTACTCAAGTATGGATAGATATTCTGCGTATTTTTCCACCAACTAATAGGATTGTCACATGCAGCCAGGCGTTTTTCTTGGTGATAGCTCTCGATCATTTTTACTACATCTTTTGACATCGCGTAGGTCTCGTCATTGCTGCTTGACTCAAGAAACTGAGAGACAGATTCTGTGATAGATTTGCTCGTTGAAGGTGTTGGTTCTGTCACTGAAACTTTTATTCGTTTGGTGGGTGGCGAAGCGACAGATTCAAGAGATTGAAGCTCTTCAATTGCTTTGCCAAGTGATGATTTAACTCGTTCTAATGTACTAGGTGAAAATAACTTAGCTTTGTAACGTGGATCTAAGTAGGTTGCAAGAGAGTAACTTCATACAAGAACAGCCTCTCGTCTTGTCGCTTGCATCACTTTTGCGCACAATGAACTAGTTCTATTAATATAGTAGAATTTGATAATTTCCGCTTATTAATGACATTTTATCTCAACGGTTCACATCCGCACGACATCCGCAGTCCAAAGTGCGGATGCGGATGCGAGAAAATGTGCGGATGTTCCGCGGATGCGGATGCGACCTACATCACTAATATATATATATATATATAATATATATATATATATATGTGTGTGTGTATGAACATATCTATATGTATGTATGTATGTTTGGATATGTGAACTATATTTGTTGTTGTAAGCCATTTAATTTTTCGTTGGTGAGTTAAAAAAAACGATTCTTTGTTTGTGTTTACAATCAATTTAATCCAATTTTTCTTTCTTTTATGGTTTTGTGGGAAGAGGGAAAAATTGACAGGTTTGTGTTGTTATAGCATGCAGTAATTGTGTATATAAGTATATTGGTGAATTTTATATTTTTTCTTGTAACAAAAACGGTTTCTGCAAAGTACGTACAGGGTAAATTTATGGAATTTGAAAACAAATTTAGTGAATATTTAATTTTTTTTAATTTGAATTATCCCACATTGGGTTAACAGAAAACGGAATTTTGGATTTGTTTCATTTTATTGACTTGAAAAAAAATTTACCTAGTTTGTTGTGTATATATAGTTCGTGCGTGTGTTTGTTTGTTTGGCTCGTTTCACGCGCGCGCGGATTTGGCGCGTTTCGGCGCATTTATATTTAGTGAAAAGGATTTTCTTTCCTTTTTCTCTCGCTCTTTCGCGTTGGTACGCAAACTTTTTTTCATTCTTGTTTTAAGTGGTTATTGCGTTGGAGCGCAAATAGTTTTCTCTTTTGTTTTTGTGCTTTTTTGGTTTAAATTACTGTAGAATGAATTCGTACATTTCGAGGAATGTGTCGAAATCGACAGGCAAGTTTTCATCTTCGTTTGGGATGATTTTATTGTTTATTTAAACCAAAAATAGCTAATCTCAAGCTTAAGTTTTTTTTCGATTAAATTCTGTTGTATTATACAATATTAGGGATAAGTTTTTTTTTTTTTGTTTCGCTTCGCCTTCCTCGTTGGGAAGTCCATTCTTCTTTTCCTTTGTTGTTTTTGAAGAAAAGTGGATAGATGTGATTATCGGACGAATAATATCCCAAAGGTTCAAATTTTTAATGGGAGAGAATACAGTAACTTGGTACTCCCATACGTGGACGAATGGTTGGACGCATTAGAGGGATATTATGCTCGTTATAACGTTCGCAGCGATATCGCGATATCACCGCGATAACACTTTCTTACACGAGGAAGACGGAAAAGCTCTAGGAAGAGACTGCCCCAGACATCACGAGGAAGTTCTCGATGAGGGAAGTTCTCGATGAGGGGAATTTTCGTCCCAGAAGAAGTCCCTAATCACGCAACTTCTGTTCATACTTGGAATAGTAGTGAGCATTGCGCGGATTTTTCGAGGGAGCCCCCCCCCTCTACAAATTGACGTGGTCACGGAGAACTCGCCTATGTCCCTCAGACATAATGCAAGCTCGGCTTATGACCTCGACGAATTCGGGAAAAGAAAATTGCCACTCTTTTTCTTCCCACCAAAGAGTGTTGCATCTTTGCATCGCTCTACAGGGCAATGTTCATTCGATTCTGTTCTTTCTAATCAGAAGGTTTGGAAATCGAAACTGGAGCCATCTGCCATTTTGATTTCACTCCAAAAGGACCAAATACACGAAACGAAGAACAGTAATCATAACGTCGGTTTATCCCATTTACAAATTGTTTTTTATCGTATTTCCAGTTAAAATGCTACCACACGTACTCCATATACCTGTTTAGGCGATACCCGTGCATTCATGCACTACGTACTAAATTATTGAAATACGCTCGAGACGTGGAATGATTGATGTCGGAGGCAATTAGCCACCAACGCGTACATCCAGAAACTTGAGCAATGTCCACACGTAACCCTTTCACGGCACAAACCCTTGAAATTTTATACCTTCCAAGCTATAGAGTTGGGTCAATTCCAAAGTTCTAAAAAGTTCTCAAAACGACAATATCCATTCCAAACCTTGCAGAAATCGTATCAAATTTTACTTAAGTACTTTTTTCCAATAGCCCATTGAAATTCATTTCTCTAAATTTTTGTTCTCTTAAAGTTCGATAAGAAAATCGCGTATGATTTAAAAGTGTATGCACACGGTGAATTTAGACCAGTGTAAAAAGGTGGACCTAAAGAAATCGGACTCCAAGTGCTCAAGGACACACAAGTGACCGTTAATTATAAGTGTTCATTAGTACATAAGTATTAAATTTAATGTAAAATTTAACTGATAAATATAGTGGATTAAGTACTAAGTAGATGTATTTTGTTTAACTATTTCTTTGTCTTTATGTAACATTATACCCAACTACTTCTTCAATAACATCTTGTCCTTATACAACCCTACATTCAACTACTTTTGTTTGAGAGGATTTTTGAAATTAACCCCCGAGTACCAACTCTGGGAGGGGAGCCATGTGGAAAAGTGTTTCCACAAGAAAATAAATGTATGTTAAAATTTAAAGATATTCTGTTTGTATAAATAAAAACAAATGAATCCGTTGAATTCTAAATATTTGTATACATCACCTCGATGCCCAGTAGAAAGCTTGACTTCCTTTCTCGCTAACCCTAACGAAGACAGTGTTGCCACGTTTATAATCTTAAACAGATTCCTAAATTCTAAATTGTTCTTTTCGATTATTATAAATCACATAAAAGAGTTAAGCGTAAAACTATAATTTTATAGATTTTTGTGCTAATATCCAATTATATAAATTCTTCTGTTAATATCATTATTAGAGTAGGATTTTGCAAGTAAATAATCTTGGGTAAACGTGGCACCATGAGGTCTTCTCAAGGAGGAAGGGAACACGCTTGAGAGAAGGAGTCCCGCCTCGACCTTCGAGAAAGGCAGGGGAGTGAGCGTTTCGTCTTCGGGCCGGCCGGTTGGGCTGGGCCCGTTAGCTTTTCGATGTAAGCTTTTGTTCGTTAATAACTCTCTAAACAAGTGTTGTGTTAAGGTTTTGATTCTCTAATTACTCTGTAGTGTAAAAGAAATCTAGTATTTTAAGTGTTTCCAGACCTTGGAAATAAAGGCGACAAAAGGAAAAACTCGTAATTTATAATCCTTCCAAGAAAACATCCCCGTCTCTCTACGGACCGAGAGAGAGAGAGAGAGAGAGAGAGAGAGAGAGGGGGAGAGAGAGAGAGAGAGAGAGAGAGAGAGAGGAGAGAGAAGAAGAGAGAGAGAGAGAGAGAGAGAGGGGGAGAGAGAGAGAGAGAGAGAGAGGAGAAGAGGGGGAGAGAGAGAGAGAGAGAGAGAGAGGGGGAGAGAGAGAGAGAGAGAGAGAGAGAGAGAGAGGGGGAGAGAGAGAGAGAGGGGGAGAGAGAGAGAGGGGAGAGAGAGAGAGAGGGGAGAGAGAGAGAGAGGGGGAGAGAGAGAGAGAGAGAGAGAGAGAGAGGGGAGAGAGAGAGAGAGAGAGAGAGAGAGAGAGGGGAGAGAGAGAGAGAGAGAGAGAGAGAGAGAGAGGGGGAGAGAGAGAGAGAGAGAGAGAGAGAGAGGGGGAGAGAAGAGAGGGGGGAGAGAGAGAGAGAGAGAGAGGGGGGAGAGAGAGAGAGGGGGAGAGAGGAGAGAGAGAGAGAGAGAGGGGAGAGAGAGAGAGAGAGAGAGAGAGAGAGAGGGGGAGAGAGAGAGAGAGAGAGAGAGAGAGAGAGAGAGAGAGAGAGAGAGAGAGGGGGGACAGAGAGAGAGGGGGAGAAGAGAGAGAGAGAGAGAGAGAGAGAGAGGGAGAGAGAGAGAGAGAGAGAGAGAGAGAGAGAGAGAGAGGGGAGAGAGAGAGGAGAAGAGAGAGAGAGAGAGAGAGAGAGGGGAGAGAGAGAGAGAGAGAAGAGAGGGAGAGAGAGAGAGAGAGAGAGAGAGAGAGAGAGAGAGAGAGAGGGGGAGAGAGAGAGAGAGAGATAGAAGGAGAGAGAGAGAGAGAGAGAGAGAGAGAGAGAGAGAGAGAGAGAGAGAGAGAGAGGGAGAGAGAGAGAGAGAGAGAGAGAGAGAGAGAGAGAGAGAGAGAGAGAGAGAGAGAGAGGGTACACCATTGAGCGAAGGTATAAATTGTTTTATCGTAACTCGCAGTCAGACTAAGTAGAAAAGAAGAACCGTGGACGTCAGTCAGATTAATTAAACGGTATAAACTTTCTTGTTGATGCGAGGAAGCGACATACTGAGAATGCCTTAAAGGATATCGTCATATCCGACATATATATATATATATATATATATATATATGCTTAAATAACTACAGGAAAAATTTTATATTAAGCAATAAACATTTTAACTAAACTCGCCGAAAGTGTCTATTTACTTATGCCATTCCTTTCTATATACCTATATTTTTTATGAGAGACAGAGATGGAGAGACAGCTCTTATATAAGCGGTTCTCGTTTTCGTACAATTTTTTCATCCATCTTAATATTCATTCTTTTGATTTGAGAAATCTATATATACACATTTATATTAATTTTCCCATATGAAAACAGGTTTAATAACATGTAGTAGATCTATAAATTTGTTAGAATTCGATTTATGATATTATCGATTAAAAATAGCAGAAAATCACTGTTTATTAGATTTTGCTTTATTCTTTCAATTGGCAACTATTTAATCAAGAAACTGAGAGAATAAAGCAAAATCTAATAAACAGTGATTTTCCGCTATTTTTAATCGATAATATCATAAACAGAATTCTAACAAATTTGTATAACAAAAATAAGGAAGATGAAAATAAAAATAAAAAATACAGGTATAAAATTTTACTTCGAAACAAGAAACCCAACAAGGTGTCACAATGGGTGTTTCGAGGCAGTTTGTCAGTTTAGTCTGACTAAGTTCGTGCTTCAAATCTATGAAAAGGAAATCTGGGTTAACTTAAAAAGTTTCTAAAGATAAGTGCAATGATTGCATGTCCCATAATAACGTGATGTCTATAGTCCAAATGACAACCCAAAGGGGGATATTCTAACCCTATCTGGCTTAAAAAGACATACTTACAAAAATGATCAAAAAATTTCCTTTGACCCTTAAATTCTTTTTAGTAGTATATATATATCGAAGCATTTCATAATTCTTTATTGCTGGATAGAACCCAATCTTCTACGTTTTTAAATGTTTTTGTGACAATAGGCTGTATTAGAAATCGAATCCTCAAGGCCGTGTTTAATTAGTGAATTGCACTGAAGAAAATTTACTTTAATGTCTGTTTGTGCGCGCTTCTTGGCTGTTCAAACGTTGTATAGTGTCACCTGCGCTCTCATTGTGCACATAGATATCGCAGGTGAGCAGAAATGATGGAGGGAGAATGTGTGTGTGTGTGTGTGTGTGAATTTTGAAAAAATGGGTAGATATCTGTATAATAATGATAATCGCAATAACAATAATAATAAAAATAATAACAATAAACCTTTTCACTCATGCAAAGAAAAATAAAATATACAAATAAATTTAATGCACAGTAACAGAGAAGCAAAATCGCCGAAATGTGAGTCAATCACATTCCATTGTGACCTTTTTAGTTTTTGGTCGACGATAGTTACTCTTCTGCCTTGGTTGGGAAGCGAAGTCATTTTAATGTAAATGTATTTTACTTTGTCTTTTATGAAAATTAAGTTAATTAATTTTGAATTCGCGGAATTTTCTTTATAAAAAGATAATATAAAAGTATATAGAAAGGTTTGTTGAATGTTATTCTATGAGAATAATTATAATTGTTTATTACCAAATTTAATATACGGTTTAGTATATCTACTGCATATTATTAAACCTGTTTTCATATAGGAAAATTAATATAAATGTGTATATATAGATTTCTCAAATCAAAAGAATGATTATTAAGATGGATGAAAAAATTGTACGAAAACGAGAACCGCTTCTTATACAAGAGATGATCGACAAAAGTAAATAGACACCCCTTTCTCTCGCTGTCTCTCCATCTCATAAAAAATATAGAAGGTATATAGAAAGGAATGGCATAAGTAAACAGACACTGAGTTTAGTTAAAATGTTTATTACTTAATATAAAAATTTTCCTGTAGTTATTTAATATATATATATATATATATATATATATATTATATATATATATATAGTGGTATATTATATTGCTTGTATTTTCAGCCAATTTTTTTTCATTCAGTCCCGCCTAGGTGGTTAGCATCGCTGACTATGAATCCATCGGTTCCGTGTTCGAGACCCGTCGATTGCAGCCGGCGGGCGGTAAACGATCATCTTTCCGCACAATTGGTTGGTAGATAAATGGGTACCCTGGGTGACCTAATAGTTAAGACGCTGGGCTGGTGGTGGTTCGGATTCCACGTTAAACTGTAGGTCTAACGTGGAGTGAAAAGCTTGACCTTCGTCAGAATAGACAATTCGGGCACGTTTTGTCTTTCTTGGAATAAAAAGAAATGCTGTTTTTTTAAGACATTTTATATAAGAGATGATTGACTAAAGCAAATAGACACTTTCGGTTTGGCTTTAGAGTAAATGGATGCTATTCAGGTCTCTCGAGTTATAGGTAAATTAAATATTATTCTTATAGATTATGTTATTGGAATAATGTCCAATATAAAGAGTCCTGTGTATTTCTTTTATTGTTAATATTGGCGTTTTGTTTATTTCTTTTGCTAAGCCGTGGATTAATTGTATTTCTTTTAAATATTGGGATTCGTCTATTGGGGGCAGTGCAAAGCTTTCGCTTAGTTAGCTGTACTGAGAAGACACAGGAATGACAAAAGTAAATAGACACTTTCGGAGTAGTTAAAATAATCATTGTTTTTCTTTTATATATAAAAAGTGTGTACTATTATTTTGCAGGCATTTTTCTTTTATTGTTAATTAAATAAATAATGTGTTTTAATTAGTTCGGGCAATTTAAGGAGAAAGTTTCTCTTGCCTTTAATAAATAAGTAATTAAAATAAATGGTGCAGCCTGGTAACCCTGCATATAATTAAATCATATAGGATTCTCTGGAAACTCATCTATAAATAAATAATTAAAATGGTGGTATCAGCCAACTCTCCTTATAGAAATAAATAAATAAGTGGTAACTGGCAACTCCAGACCCTCTATATAACAGATGCTGGACCCTAGGCTCTCTTCATGCGACGGACTCCGGCAGAATAAAGAACTCTCTCCTCTCTCCTTCTTAGATTAGGGCTTAGGTTAGGATTTCCCTTTCGGGGGGTCAGGCCGTCCCACTTCTCCCCCAAAGACCCTCCTCCTCCTTTCTCTCACCCTCTTAGGTTAGGGTATACCCCTTTGAGGGGTGAGGCCGTCCCTCTTCTGCCCCAAAGAGGTTAGGTGGACTCCCCCAGCTTGCTGGGGAAATTCCCCTTCATTGCAGCTTGGAGGATAACCCCCTTGTTGCATAACATCTTGCAACATTCCCCCTCCCCCCTTTGCAACATTGGTCAACATTTGAAATTGCTCTGCACTCGTCCATTTTGCTGGCACACTAGTCGAAACAAAGCAAAATCCGAGGAGAAAAATAAGGGTTAATTTATAACTTAATAGTAATTACAGGAATTATTGGTTCTAAATCTATTAATATTCATGGATTAAGAAAATGTAACACTTATTATAATGCTATGAACCATAAACAAATCCATAAACATACATTTTTTCATAAACCCATTGATCGGCGTGACCGTAGAAGCTGGTTTTCGAGTTTTTGTTACGTTTCCCAAATTCCTCACAAAACCCAGTTAAATGGAGTTGACCAACTCCCGAATACACACCGATCTGATGGTTAAACATAAAAAGCCATACACAAATTAAAAACTTAACAGCGTCTTCAAGATTGTAGGATGGCTGTTATACAAGAAGCAAATACACCAAGATATTTCCTGGAGTTAAATGTATAGCGTGTTTAAATAAACGTGTGAAAAGCTGTTGCTAGTAAATAAATAAAAAAAATTATTTATATATATATTATATATATATATATATATTTTGTTTTTGTTTTTAAGTTCGGGAAGAACCGATTCGCCTCTATTTAAAAGGGCATCTCTCGGCGGAAAAACAAAGAAAAAGTGAGAGGAAAGACAGGAAAAGAAAGGGTGGAGGGAACAGTCGAAGTGGAAAAAGACCAAGGATAAGGACTGCAGGGTCGAGCCCCATCATCCTTGGATGCTAGGGCCGGGAGGGCGCACGTGAAACATCGAGGAACAAGCACGTACAAACGAGCACAAAGAGCACTCAAGAGCACGAGCTTAGAACCCCCTTGTGGGATATATATATATATATATATATGAATAAAACCACGAAGGAAAGGAAACAGAGTGGTGCTCAAGCGCTTTCGTCTAATGACATCCTTAGGAACACTGAAGTAAATAAAGAGTTCAAGACTATATATAGGTTACAAAAAAAAAATATATATATATATATATATATATATATAATAAATATAGAAATAAAAATTGTGGGAGGAGCATACAAATTTGTAAGGAAAACTACCAATTTTAGCACTTTGCCCGAATTCAACACAAGATCAAATGGATTGTTTACAACCAATTTTATAGATAATGCCTGAATGATATATAGGTCACAAAAAAAAATAAAAAATAAAAATAAATTTAAAAATAAAAATTGTAAGAGGAGCATGCAAATTTATAAGGGAAAATTACCAAAGTTAGCACTCTGCCCTTCTTGTCTAAATCCGTTCTGAACGAATTCAAAACAACGGGATCGAGTTGAAAAAGACCTTTGCTCATGTTAAAGTTATTTGTAAGTTGGATAATAGCAGACTCAAGAATATTTCTATTAACAATGTTGCTAGAGTGAAACAAAACTGAAGCATTATTCCAATCAATACAATGGGATAACTCTGACAAATGGACAAAAAGGGCGGATCAAGTAAAGATAAGCACACCCAGCCTTCTTTAATTAGCCTTATAAGGCTAACTAACGAAAATATTACGACCTAACCTAACCAATCGTTAAGTCAACTGTACACCCTTGACGATTAGTTATGTTAGGTCGTGATATTTTCGTTAGTTAGCCTTATAAGGCTAATTAAAGAAGGCTGGGGGTGCTTATCTTTACTTGATCCAAAAGGGCACTGGACAATTGTCCCGTTCTAACGGAATATTGATGCTGTTTTACACGCGTGTGCAAATCCTTTCCCGTCTGACCAATGTAAAATGAACCACATTGTTTACAACCAATTTTAAAGATAATGCCTGAATTATTGGTAGGGCTATTTTTTACTATGATATTTTTCACAATATTGTTATATGAAAATACTACATTAATATCCAAAAGTTTAAGTACATTAGCAATGCCTAAAAAGCCCGGAAAAAATGGAAGTACTAAAATATTCTTTGACAAAGTGCGAGTGTTATTATTCACACGATAGAAGGTTCGTTTTGCCTTGTTAAGACAAGATTCCATAAACGCAGGTGGGTAGCACAGATCACTTCGAATACCGTTGATTTTTTCTAATTCGGCATCGATGTATTCGGGACTGGCGATCCTAAGAGCGCGGAGAAACACTGAAGAAAATATGGCCTTCTTAATAGGGTGTCATGTCCAGAGTAAAAGTGTACGTAGGACAAATTGTTTGGTTTTTCCGATAGATACTAAACTTAAAACCTGGGCTTTCCCTATGTACACGCACATCCAAAAACGGGATTGAGTTGTCTTGTTCCACTTCTGAAGTAAACTTAATGGAGGGGACTTGATTATTTAACTGAAGGAGGAAGTCATCCAGGTCACATTCATGGGCTAGATACACAAAATATCGTCGACGTACCACAACCATGGTATGCCAGCCCCCAGGATTCTCGGAATGTAAGTAATTTCGAAAAACTCCATATAAATATTGGAGAGGAGGGGCGACAAGGGGGTTGACCATGGCCATCCCAAAAACCTGTTGATAATACTCGCTATTGAAAGTGAATTTACAGTCTTTGATGCAAAGCTTAATAAGTTCCAAAACGATGTGTGCAGGTAGTGGCAGGTCGTACTTATTTAATTCTCGGGAGAGAGAGTCAAGCATATCGTCAATCGGCACTTTTGTAAACAATGAACAAACGTCAAAACTGATCAGTCTATCGTTGGTTTCAGTGCGTACAATGTACACACTGAAGCCAACGATAGATTGATCAGTTTTGATCAGTTTTTTTTTTCTAAATATAGACGTTTTTCGCCAAAAGAAATATCAAAGGGAACGCCCAAGAATTACTAATTGGTAATTTCTTAACCCTTTTTTTTATGGCAAATTTGACTTTACAATGCCATACTGCGTGAACATTGAACATGGCTCAAGAGAATCGACTATAATTATAATGTAATGACACTACTTAAAGCAGTAAACTCTTGATAATTTGACGACTGACGAGAGCTCTGAAGCCTTTACAGCCGTGTCCATTCGTAGTTTGAAATTCGGGCGAGGTAATTCGGTGACTTCAAACTCGAATTAACGATATTTATGGAAATAATAATAATAATAATAATAATAATAATAATAATAATAATCTTTAGATTCAGAATTGTCAATATAAATTTTCTAGCGCTAATCAATTAGCATGTTTGAGCTAAATTGATTAGCTTTGAAGCGGAAAAAGGTTATTGAAAAGAATATATTTTTAGCGTACGCGACACGCTCCTTCAAAAAATAACTTTGTGAAAATAGTTAAGACGTTTTTAAAAATATTCTAAACCTTCAAATAATTACGGTTCCTTACCTCTTCGTAAATTCCTTCTTTCGGTAGTTCAGGAACGCTTATTTCAAAATCTGAAATAAAGAGAAAAAACAGGAATAAGGAAATGTTCAGACTCATTTCTCAACTTTCGCTGAAAGCACCAAATTTATCTCTTCCTCCCCAACGAACAACTATTATTAATATAAAAAACTTTAAAAATATTATAACAATAATAATAATAATAATAATAATAACAACAATAATAATAATAATAATAATATAATAATAATAAGGTTTCAGGGTTAGGTCGTAGCTGAGTCACAACACTTCTTCCCGTTCAATGAGCCAAGTTAAGCGACGTCGGGTCTCCTCAGTAGTTGGATGGGTGACTGTCCACCGCATTCAGATTATACAGCAAACCCGGAGATGGTTCGAACTACACGTACAGCAATAGTAGATCCCTCGCGTCACACGACCTCTGTTGTTACAAATAAAGTTAAACAACCGCAAATACTATTTAAACTGCGCATATATAAATATACAGTGAGCGAAAAGTTTAAAATAAATTCACATAGAAATTGTGTAGAAATATTTAATTCTTAAAAAATTATTTCCTGAGGCCCGGCTTTCGTCTACTTTTTCACTTAAGAGGAACGGAAGGAAAGTCTTAATTCAGCTGAACCGGAGGCTAATAATATTAAATAAAATATTGGTATATTTTCGCTCGTAAGGTAAGAGAGAGAAGAATATTTGCTTCGGCACTAAAACAAATTTGGCAACTATTTTCTTTATCGAGTGATTTTACTATATATATATATATATATATATATATATATATATATATATATATATACAGGGTGTCCCAGAATGAACTATCTATTTCAATGAAATCGGACAAATTTTTTAAAAACACACTTTTATTTATGTTTATCATGTTTAATATGTGTTAAAAATGTCTAAATTTCTAAATTTTTTTCATAATTTTATTTTCAGAATTTTTTCATTATCTGGTCCAATGAAAGACCGTCTGAAGTCTCAGAATGGCAAAGAGACTCTCCAAAAGTTAACGTGTGGCTTGGAATGACCAAATCCAAAATTTATGGTGCTCCATCTTGTTGAAACACAACATTATCAGAATGCCATCATCAAGAAGCTGTGGTTCGAGAAACTGCTGAAGCATATCAAGGTAGACGGTACCTGTTACAGTTGCTTCCGCAAAGAAGAATGAGCCATAAATTTTGGATTTGGTCATTCCAAGCCACACGTTAACTTTTGGAGAGTCTCTTTGCCATTCTATGACTTCAGACGGTCTTTCATTGGACCAGATAATGAAAAAATTATGAAAATAAAATTATGAAAAAAATTTAGAAATTTATACATTTTTAACACATATTAAACATGATAAACATAAATAAAAGTGTGTTTTTAAAAAAATTGTCCGATTTCATTGAAATAGATAGTTAATTCTGGGACACCCTGTATATATATATATGGAGAGAGAGAGAGAGAGAGTATCATGCATGAACAGTGAACACGCATGATTTAACATAATACAAGAATACCCTACGCCAGGATTTCCAGAACCTTTGAATAAAAGATGAAGGCGCTACCACCATGCTACGACAAGGTAAAAGTTAGTACAACTTGGTGGATATTTCAGCACCCGAGGGAACACAACGGGTTCGTGTTCAGATGTTTTCCTCAGTTATTCCCCTGCACTGGGGATGCTAGTAAGCAAACGCTTCTGGTGCTGGTTCGAATCCTGATGGGGGCATTTTTGTGCAAAAAACACCACCAATATATATATATATATATATATATATATATATCGAGTTAAATGAAATATTTGAAGGAACTTTAGAATCTTATTTAAGTACTTGACAGATATGGGAGAAGAAATAGTTTAATGTTTGGAATTTTTGTACGCGAACCCCTTTCGGATCGAAATAAGGAAACAGATTTCCAAAGATTTGAGACGGGATAAAATGAATGTGTAGCTACGCTGATAAAATCGAATGGTCGTCTTTTGAAAAAACCCGGTTGTACTCATTGGTAATATTCGGTTTTTGTTTGGATATTTTATTCATTTTGGGTGACAGTAATAAATTTGAAAACCAAAATCATTACGGACAAGTAATTTTTTGACGCTTTTTAAAATTTATATTTCTAAGCTAACTCTTTTCCAAAATTGTAGATCCACTTGTCGACGGTCAATAACATTTTCTAAGAGTGGTTTTAAACTTACACACACACATATATATATATATATATATATATATATATATATATGAGAGAGAGAGTTACAAGGAGTTACAAGAAAAAGAAGTACCTCAAAAGGCCTTGCGGCCCATACCTAGCAGGTACCAATGGCAACAGGTGCCAGGGAAAAATTCATACACCCTCAAATAGTGTGCAAGATTCGGTCTAACCTTTTCTTGAACAGATCCACAGAAGAACTGTTCACAACTTCTGAAGGTAGCCTGTTCCACGTGTCACAGATCTTATACGTAAAGTAATTCCCACACACACTAGTCCTAAACCGTTTCAAATTCAACTTCAACCATTGTTGCGAGTTGGGTTATCAGTTAACTAAACATGCTTCTAAAATCGACATCGTTGAACCCGCGTAAGAACTTGAAAACCCTCGATGAGTTGACCGCGCAGCCTCCGAGTTTCCAGTGAAAACAAGTTCAGGGCGCGTAACCGTCGATTGTAGCCCATATGCCTAACGGAAGGGATTAACTTTGTGGCTCTCGCTTGCACTCGCTCCAGCCTCTCAATATCTTTCCTGAGGGTGGGCGACCAGAACTGCACAGCATACTCCAGGTGCGGCCGAACAAGGGAATTGTACAGTGAGAGCACAATCTCCTTGTTCCGAAACTGAAATTGCCTCCTGATATAACCCAATAGTTTCTGGGCTTTCTTTTCCACCTCTACACACTGTTTCGTAAACTTAAGATCGCTGCTAATTAGCACACCCAAGTCCTTTTCTAAATCAGTCACCTCGATATTACTACCCAACATCGAGTAGTCCGACTTGGGATTGGCGTAGCCAATGTGCATCACTTTGCATTTACCCAAGTTAAACGTCATTTGCCATTTTTCGGACCACTCTCCTATCCTACCTAGGTCCGCACGCAGTTCCTCGATCGCTTCGGGCGTCCCAACATTGGCCCCAAGCTTGGTGTCATCAGCGAATTTGGCGATCCGACTGACGATGCCACCGTCGATATCATTTATGTAAATGATAAACAACAGCGGCCCCAAAACGGAACCCTGAGGAACCCCACTAGTGACCGAGGTCCAACCCGAACTAGCCCCTTTAATTACCACCCTCTGCCGCCTATTCCTCAGCCAGTTTTCAATCCACCTACCTATTTCCTCACCGATACACAACGCGCGCACTTTCGCCATTAGCCGGCGGTGAGGTACCTTATCAAAGGCTTTCTGAAAGTCGAGATAAAGTATATCAATCGCCCTACTCTTATCGTACTCACTCAACATGACGTGGAAAAACTAGAGCAAGTTGGTGAGACACGACCTGTGCCGTCTAAACCCATGTTGGGAGTCCCCAAGCAGCTTGTAGGAATCGAAATGGTCAACGATCCTATCAGCTATTATCCCTTCTAATAATTTACCTACAACTGAAGTGAGACTAATGGGACGATAGTTCCCTGGACTTTCGTGATCCCCTTTCTTAAAGATAGGGGTCACGTTGGCTTCCCTCCAGTCACCAGGCACCTGGCCCATCTCCAACGATTTGTTGAAGACTGTAGCCAGGTGGGGAGCCACCTGGTCGCGCACTTCTCGCAACACTCTGGGGAGAAACTGGTCTGGCCCAGGAGCCTTAAACGCGCTCAGTTTGTCTATTCTATCGGCAACGACTGTCGCGGTACATCTAACACTATCCAGGCCAGCACCTTCGTGCCTCACGCCTGGCTCGGGGATGACGCGGGTATCCTCCCTGGTGAACACTCCCGCAAAGTACTCATTAAGCACATTAGCGATGTCCGCTAATGTGCAAGAGCTTGAGCCCCCTCCAACGTGGAAGGAGAGTCACTACCTGCTGTTGGAGGGGGACTAACTACTGGGGGAGGGGGACTAACTACTGGGGGAGGGGGACTAACTACTGGGGGAGGGGACTAACTACTGGGGAGGGGACTAACTACTGGGGGAGGGGGACTACCTGCTGTTGGAGGGGGACTACCTGCTGCTGGAGGGGGACTACCTGCTGCTGGAGGGGGACTAACTGCTGGGGGAGGGGGACTAACTGCTGGGGGAGGGGGACTACCTGCTGGGGGAGGGGGACTAACTGCTGGGGGAGGGGGACTAACTGCTGGGGGAGGGGGACTAATTGCTGGGGGAGTAGGTTTAACTGTTTGGGGAGCAGGATCAATTGCTGGTTTGGGGGTCTTAGTTTAAAGAGATTATACAAATTAATGTTCAGTAAATCACCATACTTCTTTTTCTCCTTCCGGAAAACATCGGAGCTTTCTCTTGGTCGCCCGTCTTGCTCCGAAAAAGTCCCCTTGATTCCTTACCATAGAATCCCCAATTAAAAAGGTTTCATCCTCCTCATCAGCAAGTAAGTGAAACTTATTTTTGATGGTAATGGGTTCCAAATCCTTATGTTTTGGTTTTGGTTTGGAGGGTCTTTTATTTTTGACCAATTTGAACTCCTTAGGGTTCCCCTTGCAGAGGCTTGCCACCCGTAGTTCTTCGTTACGTTTCGCTAGCCTAATCTTCGCCTTCACTTCCCTACACAGGCGGACATACGCTTCAGTGTTCTCGTGGGAACGATTGGCCTTCGCCCTCCTATACGCTACTTTCCTATTTCGGATAGCCGAAGCGATGTCACGATTGAACCACCTAGGCTGCGTTGAAGCAGGGGTGACCGGTTTTGAGGGTATGGCAGCAGACTGCAGCACCATAAACTCGTCCCGGAATGCACTCCACACTCCCTCAACATCGCCGCCAACCTCTAACCCCATCTCTCCTACGCTATCCCTGAGGCTAACAAAGTTCGCCCTCCGGAGATCGAGCTTACTACGCTTCACCCGAGGTACGCACACATGGAACCTAATAAGACCGTGATCACTCCCGCCCAATGATTCGTCAACGGTGAGGCCAGTGACGAGGTTGTCTTCGGTCGTGAATACTAAGTCTAGAACGCTTTCGCCTCGTGTAGGCTCGTTGACCCACTGAGTGAGGAAGTTCTCATCAGCAAAGTCAACTAGCCTCCTCCCTTCAGCATCGGCAGTCGCAGTCCTGTTTTCCCACTTTATGCCGCGACAGTTGGAGTCTCCTAAAACTACACACACCCTATCCCCTAGCAGGCTACTGAGTTCGGTGTACAGGGCTGTATCCTCCACGAGGAGGAGATGCGGAGGTCTGTACACCAAGATTAACCTATAGTTCGTCCTCCCACGTTCAGATCGACGCCAAGCAGCTCCCGTTCCGACCGGAACTGGCAGTCAACCGGACTCAACGTGTCTCTGACGTATATTAGTACCCCACCCCCCTCCCCACGGGTGCGGTCTTTGTGAAACATTCTATACCCGGGAATTTCGAACTCCCCAACGTAGTCCCTACGATCAGTATGAATCCAGGACTCGGTGATAGCAACGATATCCTGGTATTCTGATGCTAAGAGTGCCCGTAGCTCGCCAAACTTGTTCCTGATCGACCTAGCATTAAAAAGCATTGCACGGAGGGAGCCTCCCCTATTCTGACCGCCCCCTAGCACGACCCGTTTCCCGAACAGCCAGGGCTGTCGGGAGTTGAATAGCCCCTCACTAACGAGGGGACATCTCCGCAGGAGCTTGAGCCCCCTCCAACGTGGAAGGAGAGTCACTACCTGCTGTTGGAGGGGGACTAACTACTGGGGGAGGGGGACTAACTACTGGGGGAGGGGGACTAACTACTGTTGGAGGGGGATTACCTGCTGCTGGAGGGGGACTACCTGCTGCTGGAGAGGGACTAACTGCTGGGGGAGGGGGACTAACTGCTGGGGGAGTAGGTTTAACTGTTTGGGGAGCAGGATCAATTGCTGGTTTGGGGGGTCTTAGTTTAAAGAGATTATACAAATTAATGTTCAGTAAATCACCATACTTCTTTTTCTCTTTCTGGTTAAAATGTATCCCGTCCGAACCAAAGTATTCCCCATTTCCGTAGAATGTAGGCCAAAAATCGACAAACTTTAGGCCTTTTTCATCACACATGCGTTTAACTCTTTTATTTATGCTAATGGCTTTACTTAGAGTATAGTCACTAGCACGCATTCGAGGGAGAATTCCTACGACCATACCCATGTCTGTCCTATCCCTAACCTTGTCAGTTAGGTTCTTAAATTCTTTTATAATGGGCTCTGTCTGCCCTCCTGTCCCTCCCATAAAAACGACATTGCCACCAACATGGACAATGATAGGGCAACTCTTATTTTTGATATTAATTTTGCCTAATTCCCTATTAATTATCTGGCTTGTGGCACCCGGAAAACATCGGAGCTTTCTCTTGGTCGCCCGTCTTGCTCCGAAAAAGTCCCCTTGATTCCTTACCATAGAATCCCCAATTAAAAAGGTTTCATCCTCCTCATCAGCAAGTAAGTGAAACTTATTTTTGATGGTAATGGGTTCCAAATCCTTATGTTTTGGTTTTGGTTTGGAGGGTCTTTTATTTTTGACCAATTTGAATTCTTGGTCCTCCGTTTTATTTTCCGGAATAGTCACCTTGTTTTCCAAGCGTGCCACGCTTTGCTCTAGATGCTTAATTCTAGTTTAAATCTGCTTGTGTGTTTTTAGTTTGATCTTGTCTACTGGGATGGATATCCAGTGCTACGAGCCTAGCTTCAAGCTTTTTTACTAATTCCTTTAGCTCTTTCACTTCCTTTTCGTGGTTGTCTCTAAGTTTACAAAACAAACATATACTAAGGGATGTGATATTGCTGATACTACCTTCTGGGAAGTCAACGCACCAATGATTAACTTTATATTCAAAGCATTCTGCTTTCAATTTAGCTGGCCCTGTCATATTTATTTATTTTTTTTTTTTTTTTTTTTTTTACGATACGTTAATTTAAATAATACAATATGCTACTTTAATTAATATAACGAATGGTGTGAGAGAGAGAGAGAGAGAGAGAGAGAGTTACAAGGAGTTACAAGGAAAAGAAGTACCTCAAAAGGCCTTGCGGCCCATACCGAGGAGGTACCAGTGGCAACGGGAGCCAGGGAAAATTAAGTAGAAGGCTCTCTCCCCACCCTCCGCTCCCTCCCTGCCAGAGGCAGGTACGGAAAAAGGTTGAAGAAAATACCTTGACCCTGGAAAAGTAGCCAAGGAAATTTTACAGGAAAGTGGAGAATATATAAATAGCTCTATATTTAGCTTGCTCACAGAGACACCGAGCAAGCGAACTCCTGCAGAGTTTTCTGAGGTTTTAATCTTAAACTATGAGTGTTCAGTACTTTGTCTAGCCTATTTTTAAACAGATTTACACTTTGACTGGAAACAACCTCTGAGGGAAGTTGGTTCCAGATATTAACTATTTTATAGGAAAGAAATTTCCGCAGACGACTGAGGTCCTAAATGTCTTTACACACTCAAATAGTGTGCAAGATTTCGTCTAACCTTTTCTTGAACTGATCCACAGGGAACTGTTCACAACTTCCGAAGGTAACCTGTTCCATGTGTCACAGATCTTATACGTAACGTAATTCCCACACACACTAGTCCTAACCGTTTCAAATCCAACTTCCAACCATTGTTGCGAGTTGGGTTATCATTTAAACTAAACATACTTCTAAATCGACATCGTTGAACCCTCGTAAGAGCTTGAAACCTCGATCAGTTGACGCGCAGCCTCCGAGTTTCAAGCGAAAACAAGTTCAGGGCGCGTAACCGTCGATTGTAGCCCATATGCCTAACGGAAGGGATTAACTTTGTGAGAGAGAGAGAGAGAGAGAGAGAGAGAGAGAGAGAGAGAGAGAGAGAGAGAGAGAGAGACTTTTGCGAATAATTTGTTTAAAACCGTTCTTCTCTTTGAAATGTAATTTTTATCTTTCCTACTGCTTGCTCAACACGAATTTGATCAGCTTAACAAGATCTCTCTGTACCTAACTGCGAAGAGGAGACGAACATTAATTGGAGAAATTAATTAACCAAGAAATTAAGCGAGTTAATAAGCTATTTAAGACCTGACAGTCGCGTCATCGGCCTTCGCAAAAGGCTTACAACGAAGCCATTAACCCCGGGAAGAATATTCACGCAAAGTCATACGCACGCAATAGACCATGTTGCATGTGCAGTTTCGTGAAATTTCATCAGTTAAAGAGCTTTAATATAACAGAACGGTTAAGTCACTCGCATAAATTAGAGCCGAAGAGAAATGACTGCTCTCGATGTGTTTTATCTACAGTAGTTCAAAGTCGAATTGGAGACGCCATTAATTTTAGTTAAAACTTTTCTTCTTCTTCAAGTAAAGAGGACAACTTTTGTAGACAGTTTAAAACAGTTACAAACTTTAATCAAAACAAAAGGCTACATTACAGCAGTTAAAGTTTAGAAGACAATACATACATAATTCACAAAGTTTAAAATAATCTATGTACTATGTGTGAAACTGATTTATGAGATGAGACCCATTACACGGGGTTCGAACTTCATGCTTCAAACAGCTGTCTGTTTTTTTTTCAGTACAGACACAAGGGCGGTAACAGAGGCTTATCAAAGAACTACCATCCAAAGAATTACACTTACCCTCTAAGAATCAATCAGTGCTTTCAAAAACTGTTCAAAACAGGTCTCTGCACCAAACCAAACGAACTATTCAACATCAGATCCACATACTTTAAGAAAAGGATGACTTTTGTCTTTTCAATTTACAAACCCGAATAGATTTTGAAAGAATCTGTATCACAACGTAATTATATATAACCTTTAACCTTTGATTAGCTTCCGCCCGAATTGTTCATTCTGACGAAGGTCAAGCTTTTCACTCCACCTTAGACCTACAGTTTAACGTGGAATCCGAACCACGCCCCATCAGCAGCAGCCCAGTGTCTTAACCACTAGGCCACCTAGGGTACCCATTTATCTACCAACCACTTTCTTTATTGTGTGGAAGGATGAACAGCTGGGTTTTGCTGCGCGCCGGCTGCCGTCGGGTCTCGAACCCGGGGCCGATGGATTCGTAGTCAGCGACGCTAACCACTACACCAAGGTGAGTATATATATATATATGATGAATAAAACCACGAAGGGAAAAGAAACACAAAGTGGTGCTCAAGCGCTTTCGTCTAATGACATCCTCAGGAACACTCAGTGTTCCTGAGGATGTCATTAGACGAAAGCGACTTGAGCACCACTTTGTTTTCTTTTTCCCTTCGTGGTTTTATTCATCAAATATTTTTCACGTGTCACTTTCGTGAAATAATTTTCATATATATATATATATATATATATACCAAAAGCCCCAACCAACATTATATATTAACAAATAAAGTTGCAAGGAGCTTTTGACTTTACTGAATCAATGAACATATGGGTGGTAAAAGGTAATGTAAAATGTTGCCATCGGTGAACAACAACAACAACAACGTGTGTAATAATGGAATGGAACGCAGAAAATATCACACATTTGTTTCGCCTTTGGCTGATACCACAAAAATTAAATTAGGATACACGACAAGTTCTACTATGATGTTATCTAACAAAGTGAACGAAAACATCATGTGACACAATGCGAAAAGGTATGACCTAAGAAATTCGAGTATGTTAAATTCAATACTTTATATACAGGGTGTACATAAAGTCAGGATCTATTTTTGTGAAGCACTTGGAAATTATATGGAATTCAATCATAAAATGATAAAGTGGTAACATTTATTAAATAACTAGTACAATACCCGTCGCTTCGCTGACAGTTAGCTAAAGACCCGCCCTACGTGCGGGTAGTAAAACATATCCAAGTAGAGGGCCGGAATATTTTTTGTAGTTCGAAGGCTGTTATTAGCTGTTATTAGCTAGGTTAATTGAATGGTTAGGTTAGGTTAGGTTAGGTTAGTTGGTTAGGTTGAGTCGTGATATTTTCGTTAAAGCTTAACCTAACCTAACTTAACCTAACCAATCGTCAAGGGCGTACAGTTGACCTAACCGGGCACTCAACACCCAGGTGCACAACCTCGGGACCTAATCAATATGTGTGTGAAGTTTTATGTTTGTAACTGCTTTCATTTTGGAGCTATGGCTGGAACACACACACACACACACACACACACACACACACGCTGAAACACACAAACGCACGCACGCAGCACGCACGCTGAAAGTGTGACGGACAGACGGACGGCTCTCTTATTATAGTATAGATTAAGAGTAGGATTCGACGTGACGCCCATCAGTTCCCTGCACAGCTCAAATCGTTCCGCAGCATTTCTAAACACATTCTGGAGCATTTGCTGGGTTATGTTATCTGCAGCAGTTCGTATACGTGTACGTAAATTTTCAAGACTCGTAATCTTCGTCTGATAGACGTGCGATTTGATAAAGCCTCATGCAAAGAAATCTAAAGGGGTTAAATCTGGTGATCTCGCTGGCCAAGGTCTGTTGCTTCTGCGTCCGATCCAGCGATTTGGAAAACGTCCATTTAGATAATCCTGAACAATTTTGGCATAGTGACAAGGAGCACCATCATGTGGATAGACGACGGTACTAACAATCCTATCCCCGTCGTCTATCAACATGATGGTGCTCCTTGTCACTATGCCAAAATTGTTCAGGATTATCTAAATGGACGTTTTCCAAATCGCTGGATCGGACGCGGAAGCAACAGACCTTGGCCAGCGAGATCACCAGATTTAACCCCTTTAGATTTCTTTGCATGGGGCTTTATCGAGTCGCACGTCTATCAGACGAAGATTACGAGTCTTGAAAACTTACGTACACGTATACGAACTGCTGCAGATAACATAACCCCGCAAATGCTCCAGAATGTGTTTAGAAATGCTGCGGAACGATTTGAGCTGTGCAGGGATACTGATGGGCGTCACGTCGAATCCTACTCTTAATTATTTAATAAATGTTACCACTTTATCATTTTATGATTGAATTCCATATAATTTCCAAGTGCTTCACAAAAATAGATCCTGACTTTATGTACACCCTGTATATATATATATATATGGGATGAATTTCATAATTAAACATGTGAAATGAATGAATGAATGATGCAAACCCACAAGGAAAAAGAAAAATGATTCCAAGGCCTTTCGTGTATTCAGAAGTACACCTTGTCAGGGAATGAAGGAAGAAAGCGAGATGCCCAAAATATATACAGCAGGACGGAAACAAAAAGATTAGCACATAATTAACAAGCGTTAATGAGAGGCAAAACGAATTTTAACAGGATATTGTCAGTTTTATACATTCCCGCACTGTCAATGAAATTATTTTTAAAATTGATAAATGCACATTTTAGAATATTCCTTTCAATTATATCTCTGTTTTTAACGAGAGCTTTAGAACTATCCCACTTGATGCTATGATTACATCTATACATATGGTTAAATAATGCGTTAGAATTATTTGTTGTTCTACACGCATATTTATGCTGTTTTACCCTAATAGTACAGGATCTGGCCTAGAGTTCGTATAAATTTCTGGGTGCAGAGGTTTTGACGACTGATCTAGACTGATCCGAATTTTTCTATGCCATCGCACCAAATTGGTGCGAAAGTGGTCAAAATGGCAAAAAATTGGCAAAAATGGCAAAATTTTATCAGTTTTTCGTATTTTTGTCATATTCTTGAGTTGAAATTTTTTTTAAGGGCAATTGTTTGTTTGAGAATCTGTGTTTGTAACATACTGCTGCCTGAACCAAGAAAACTGACAAAAATGTCAAAAAATAACAGCAAAAATAGTAAAAAATTAAGTAAATATTGTAAAAAAAATCGCAAAAATGAAATTTTTGGCTATTTTGGTGCATAAACTAGCTCTAACCAATCTTATCGAACTAAATAGTCAAGAAATTAGATATTAATAGCTCTACTAAAATTTCCTAACACAAAAACATGTACAAATGTCTAAATTTTGGGTTACAATGATTAAAAATGGTTGTAGAATATTTGAAAAAATAGACAAAATATAAAAATTAGTGCTAATTTTATAAAACTTAGGTTTGCATGGTGTAAAAGACTGAGAGATAAGATCATGTATTATTTCTGATGATGAAGTTGACTGAAAATCTTGCAAAAGTGGCAAAGAGTTTGGTAAAAATGACAAAAACTGTCAAGGCCGCTTATGTGATTGAGAAAGAGTGTTACCGTCACTCACTCTAGCAAATGATCGTTTGCCTTTTATTCAGAGACTTGGAAATCTTGACTTATTGTACCTCGTTCATGTCTTGGTCCAATCGAGATAATTTCTTGGCAAGGAAGAACGCTTTGTAACTTGCCAAGCCGGAGGGTTGACTCTAGAGCTTCACTGATCTTATTAGTATGCTGTTGTGTTGGTGCAGAGCTTAATGGAGCATTTTGGAATAAAACTAGCACCGTATCGTGTGTCGAACCAATTCCAGACAAGGTATTTTCCAAGGTGTCAGAATTATCCATTGCTGCTTGAATTGGATGGTTTTGATCAAATACTGGAGGAACTGGAACTCTATGTGAACCACAAAGATATTGTACGTTTTGCTAGTGCAAAATTTATTTTGCGAACTTTTTGATATCCTACACAAATGCTCCGTTTGTTTGCAATTTCAATAAGATCTTTAGACTGTGACAGGTTATGTATACTGTAAATAGTCAAGAAAGTAGATATTAATAGCTCTGCAAGAATTTATTAAAACAAAGTATGCACAAATGTCTAAATTTCGGGTATAAATCGATAAAAATGGTTGTAAAATACTTGAAAAAATAGCCAAAATATAAAAAAATAGTACTAATTTTATGTTATTCTTAGGCTTGCTTGTTGTAAAATGCTTGAACGTCTTATAGAATCGATCTATTTGATTTCTTTAGAGTAACTAAGTCATATTTATTGTGTTTCAGGTTTAGTATTGGTAGTAGCTACAAATTGAGGATCCCTGTATTCATTATGTGATTCAACAGATGATAGATCATGGTAAGTAATAATCGAATTGAATATTTAAAACATAAATATAAAGACCAATGTGTTACAAATGAATTTTTATATGTATAGAATAGAACCAGTTTATTATAATTGCAATTGCAAGAAGTCTTAGTATATTTTATTTTTTCAGGATGTATGTCAACTTGTGCCAGAAAAAAAGCATAGCTCAAACCTTGGTAAATATATATTGTGCCAGAAGAACAAAAGCCCCAGTGGAGAGAAATATTTGAGCAGCGGAGAACATGGAATAAAAAATTTGCTTCAGTTGGCTTCTGCGTACCCAAATGATGACAGAAGCAAGCGTTTGAAAGCTCTTACTGAGAGTCAGCCTCCTTATATCCAGTGTCACAGCACTTCGTGCTATGCAACATATAAAAAGTTCGTTGAACGTAGCCAGAAGTCTAAAAATGCTGAATCTGAACCCTCCGCTTCCTCCTTAGGGGAAGCATTAACTCCTCCAGAAAATAGTTCAAGCAAAAGGATTAAAACACAGCATATCAAGGATATGCAAGTGTGTGTATTTTATGGTCCGGCTCGAGTCAAATTGAAAGGTGGAAACATTGACCATGATTTGTTTCGGATATGTACTCCAGGTCGTGCCCAAAAGTTATTGAGTTATGCTCACTTGTTCCAAAACGACGTTTTTACCAGAGTAGCGATGTTGAACGAATACAAAGATGTATTCGCTGCAGATGTATTCTATCATAATAATTGTATAAAGAAGCATTTTGCAGCCTATGATCGCAGAATAGAGACGATTTTGGAAAACAGACGAAAATGAAGTTATGGGTTCTACTGACATGGTTCAAGAAGCGTTTAATGATGTAGTCTCAAAAATAGACTTCACAAGCTGTGGAGACAGTGTCACCTACTTGAGACAAGAGATCAATAAAAAGCTGAACCAGGATGAATCTATCAATAACTATTTGGTTAAGAGCCTGCTTATAGACAAATTTAAGGACACCATTTATTTTACATATCCTAGCAACAAACGAAATCCCAGATGGTTTATTCTGTCCAGATTGAGAGTGCAAGAATTGTTGAAACTTTGCGGAAATCATCTGTCGAAAACGTTGCTAAGGACCTAAGAAAAGAGTTAAAAACTTACAGTTTTGGTTTGCGCTCTAGCTATTGTGATCCAAACGATCTTGATCTAGCCTTAAAACGCTTCCAAAATGAACGTCCTCCAATATGGATGGAATTTCTTCAGCATTTGTTTTCCACCCGGAATGTATCAGATAGCAACAATCAGTTGATGCTGAAGTGTGACACTATCTTCCAGATGTTTTACATCCTTCATAATGGTTTGGAGCCCACCCCATTGCATGTCGGATTTGCTCAAACTAGTTCGATATGATTGGTTAGAGCTAGTTTATGCACCAAAATAGCCAAAAAATTTAATTTTTGCGATTTTTTGACAATATTTACTTAATTTTTTACTATTTTCGCTGTTGTTTTTTGACATTTTTGTCAGTTTTCTTGGTTCAGGGAGCAGTATGTTACAAAAACAGATTCTCAAACAAAAAATTGCCCTTAAAAATTTTTTCAAATCAAGAATATGACAAAAATACGAAAAACTTATAAAATTTTGCCATTTTTGCCATTTTGACCACTTTTGCACCAATTTGGTGCGATGACATAGAAAAATTCGGATTCTGCGCCCCAAAATTAGTCTAGATCAGTCGTCAAAACCTCTGCACCCAGAAATTTATACGAACTCTGGGCCAGATCCTAGACTATAATATCTAACGTTTTACCCGTTTGGCCCTAAAAACACTTAAAATAACGATTCATTACATATTACTAAAGCGAACAAATCTAATTCGATCGTCATCATGGATAAAAACAGTTACATTGAAAAAATGAATACTTTATTGAGTGACCGCAACACGTACAAACCTCTAAACAGAGACCCACTGAAGGATGTTAATAAAATGTTTAACAGAAAATTGAGAGATATTAAAAAATAACTATAATGGGCTTTCGCAGCAGTTTCTTAGTATCAATCCGTCACTACCATATTTGTACAGTTTAGTAAAAACACACAAAATTAATAATTCCATGAGGCCTATTGTTAGCTCAGTAGGCTCCGTAACCTATAAGCTATCTAAATGGTTAGTTAGTTTATTAACGCCGTTAGTTGGCTCTATTTCCAAGTCACATATTGTAAATAGCATGGATCTTATTGACAAACTGAAGTTTCCTAATGCCCCTAATTTCAAACTGCTAAGTTTTGATGTATGTATGCTCGTTATTCACAAAAGTCCCTGTTGATGACCTACTTGTTTTCTCAAAAGATAAGAGCTCTGAATATTCTTTCCCTGTTCAACACAACACTCTTATTGAGTTAATTAAGCTTTGCGTCAAAGATTGTAAATTTCAGTTTGAAAATAAGTTTTATGCTATGTCGTTTGGATTGGCGATGGGAAATTTCCTCTCACCTGTATTAGCTAACTTAGAAATGGAATTTTCGTAAAGCAGAATTTTGCCTACTATTGTTAATTTTAACCTTGTTTGGTACCTGTATATAGATGATATTTTATGCCTTTGACCTAATAATTTGGATGTTGACTTATTTCTTGGCAGGCTTAGCAATTTAGTCCCATCTATTAAGTTCACGGTTGAAAAAGAAAATGATGGAAGCTTATCTTTTCTGGATCTAAAAATTCGGAGATGCTTTAATCAGTTCAAATGTCAAGTTTATCGTAAGCCTACTAATAATAACTCTTATGTGCATTTTTATTCTGACTATCACCCCTCGATTAAATCTCCTATTTTCTCTGTTATGTTTCTTAGAGAGCACTGAGAGTTGTCAGTCCTGAATTTTTAGATTCAGAGTTATGCAATATCATGAATATTGGTATTAAATTATGTTATCCTATTTCATTTTTAGATAACTGCCTTAAGAAAGCCAAGAATAGGTATTATAATAGTGTAACTGTAAAGGAATTTGAACGTAAAAATATCCTTAGCCTACCTTACCATATTCATTTTCAATATCTTCCGACTTTACTTAAAGCAATTGGTATCAATGTAGTCTTTAAGTATAATAATACTGTTAAATCACGCCTGATAAAGAATAGCCCTGATAATGTGGTTGGTTGTGTGTATTCTATCTGATGTACACAATGTAACTCAGTATATATAGGCCAAACGGATAAAAAGTTAGATATTAGGGTAAAACAGCATAAATATGCGTGTAGAACAGCAAATAATTCTAATGTATTATTTAACCATATGTATAGATGTAATCATAGCATCAAGTGGGATAGTTCTAAAGCGCTCGTTAAAAAGAGGGATATAATTGAAAGGAATATTCTAGAATGTGCATTTATCCATTTTAAAAATAATTTCAATAATAGTGCGGGAATGTATAAAATTAACAATATCCTGTTAAAATTCCTTTTGCCTCTCATTAACACTTGTTAATAATGTGCTAATCTTTTTGTTTCCGTCCTGAGGTGAATACACGAAAGGCCTTGGAATAATTTTTCTTTTTCCTTGTGGGTTTTAGATTATATATTATATATATATATATATATATATATTATATACAGGGTGGGTAAAAAAAGTGACCCCTTCGAGGCACTGTCATATTAAAAAAAGTAAGGGAACTAGAGTTCCCAAACTTCATAGATGCCTACCTTAGCATGTTGTTCGTCTTAATTGAGAAGTTGCTCGATGTGTCCCCCTTCCTGCTTAACGCAGCCCTCCAAACGTGGACGCCACTGATCAATACACCTGTTTACATATCGTTGAGACACCTTCTCCCAGCTGAGCAGAATTCTTTCGCGTAGTTCATCTGTCTCTTATATTGGTACCAGGGATGTAAACTTTGGACTTCAGGACTTCCCAACCACCATAATCTAGTGGTGAAAGATCGGGGCTACTAGCCGGCCACATATTGGGTTCGATAAAATCCGGAGTTTCGTTCTCAAGGAATGTGACAGTTTGGCGTGCTCTGTGAGCAGGGGCTCCATCTTGTTGGAAAGTATATCTTTCACTCTAACTGATATTCGACGAATTAGTGGTGAAAGATATACTTTCCAACAAGATGGAGCCCCTGCTCACAGAGCACGCCAAACTGTCACATTCCTTGACAACGAAACTCCGGATTTTATCGAACCCAATATGTGGCCAGCTAGTAGCCCCGATCTTTTACCACTAGATTATGGTGTTTGGGAAGTCCTGAAGTCCAAAGTTTACATCCCTGGTACCAATATAAGAGACAGATGAACTACGCGAAAGAATTCTGCTCAGCTGGGAGAAGGTGTCTCAACGATATGTAAACAGGTGTATTGATCAGTGGCGTTCACGTTTGGAGGCCTGCGTTGAGCAGGAAGGGGGACACATCGAGCAACTTCTCAATTAAGACGAACAACATGCTAAGGTAAGCATCTATGAAGTTTGGGAGCTCTAGTCCCCTTACTTTTTTTAATGACAGTTTACCTCTAAGGGGTCACTACTCACTGGGTCACTTTTTTTACCCACCTTGTATATATATATAATATATATACACACAGTGTGTGCGCGCGCGCGCGCGCACGCGCTAGAAAAGCACAATAACCCAGGTTGGTTGACTAGGCTTAGTTACGGGTTAAATTAGGTAAGTTATTTGTGTTAATGAAATTTCCCATCTACGAAATTCTTATAGGTTGACACAATCCAAGTAACGAAATTATAAGAAAATAAGAAGAGATAGTGAAGGAACAAGAACTGTCAGAACGATATCAATGTCCTTTCCTCTACTTGTGACCTATAGTACTAGAGCCTGAGTCATGCTCAGAACGTATCATCTTGTGATGATCCATGTGTATGAAGTTTGATAAATTTATGTTGAGTGGTTCCAAAGTTATGGCGCGGACCTCGATTTGACCTTTGACCTCTATTTATGACCTTAACGTTCGATGCGACAACCTGATTCTTGCTGATGACGCGTCGTCTTATGATGATGCATACATGTTTGAAGTTTCAGCAATTTATGTTGAGCGGTTAAAAATTTATAACCCCGACACGAAAGTGTGATCAAAAGAGGGACGGACGAACAAGCGCAATTCAGTATGGCTCCACCAAATTCTTTGGTCGGGGACATAACAACAGACTAACTTTAGTAGTGGCAAAAATAATTTATTACGGTAAGAGTATCCACTTCTCAGGTGAGGAGAGGAGGGTGATCGAGATTTTAATAACACTTCATACCAGTAAGGCCTACCTTAAGCTGAAAAACATTAGTACGAAAAAGAACGAAACGATATATTACAGCATCAGAATACGATGTGTGATAGAAGCCATTTAATTGGCTTTTTTTTTTGGTGCCTTTTATGGAAAGTAAATTTTTGCGAGAAACTAAGGTATAGAGAAGGAAATGGTGCCAAGTTCACTTATGAAAAAACTTAATGGCCGAGTGGATACGAGGGGAGGAATGAGAGATAAAAGGGACGGGATATCAACAAGCGATCATCGCTGCCAGATCTTGAGCGCGCGCGCGCAGACACACACACACACACAAATGTGCGCATTCACTTGAATGAAATGGGTAGTGCGTGACTTGGGATATTGATTAATAAAAGAGTAGGATTTACGCAGAACGCAGGCAAGATGAAATAGTTGTTTCTCGTTTGGAAAATATAACTCGTTGGCAGAGATGTGCGCGCTAACTGATAAATATAGCGCCGCTAACGCTAATGCAAGTAAATTCTAGTGCCGCTAACGCTAACAGTTTTTAAAATTAGCGGCATTAACGCTAACTCTAATTTTGGCGCTAATTTTTATGAAATGTATAGCTAAGTACTATTTTTCAATAATAATAATGCATTTGTATATATTTATATGTGTTCGCTATTTATTATTATCTTTTGTAGTGTCAAATGGGAACAAAATTATATCTTTAAAATGATTATTGGGTATTCAAGAAAATTGCGTAATTTGATATTTATAATTAAACTTATTTATTGGAATGACATTGTCCTCCTTTACATACTCAGTTCAGGAAACTGTTTATTATTATACATTCTGCGTTCAGCATTATGCACAAAAAGCAACGTAATATAGAGAATACCATTTTAAGACTATTAATTTTAATTTATATTAGCGGTTAGCGCCTAACATTGCCTAAAAATGTAGCGGCGCTATCTGTTCCGCTAACTATTTTGAAAAATTGCGCCGCTAATGGATGCGCTAATAATTAATTAACTAGCGTCGCTAATTAATTAGCGCCGCTAGGCACAGCTCTGCTCGTCGGCCTCAGGGAATCCTAACAGGAATAAAGGAACAAATAGTAACGTAAACAATAGTTTAAAAGTAGTGTTTTTTTAATGCAAGAAACCCAAGAATAAGTTGAACGAATTTAAAGCTTTAGTTCATGTTGAAAATGAACTGAATCGTGGATTAAAAGTGTAGATAGGAATTTAATAGGTGTTAGCAAAAAGAAACGCGTATGTACTGTCGGGGGAGTGTTGGCCAGCTGGAGGTGCTTCTGGATCAGTGCTACCTTATCTAAGTAATTCATATGCCAAAGACGCAACATATATTACAATATGATAAATTTTTCTTGAAAAAGGGGGGAAATTATTTTCTTGATGTACACTTTTGTGGGAATTCTTACGTGTGTGCTGACCGGCTGGAGGTGCCTCTGGATCAGTGCTCCCTTATCTAAGTAATTCCAGCGCGAAAGATGGCAATGACAATAGAAAATGTAAGACGGGAGTCTCTCGGCACAATGGCTTCGGCACTCAACGGAGAAATAGTGCAACGACGAAATGTTGACTTCGTGTATATAATAAATAAATGAAAAAATCTTAAAAATGGATGGTGTAGATTAGATTATGTAGTTTAGCGTTCATGCTATCTTTCATTTTCCACTGTACTTTAATAAGTACCTAACTGGGTACACGAGGTAAATGTACGCGTGGTGTGGATGAACTCTGAAGCTATTCTTTTCATTATACTTTTTCCTTCTTTTCTATAAATCTTCTTTCGCTACTTTTTGTCAGCACTGGCTGGCGGAGGAGGGTGAGAGCCTCGTCCGTTCTGTACTTTACTATTACTACTATTCGTGTGTGAAAGCTTTACGCGTCTACAAGCGTAAGCATGGTATAAGTTTTCAGCATTTTTTTATTTTCATTTGTTTTTTTTTCTCTTTTTCTTTTATTTTCTCTACTTCCTTCTTACGGTATTTGTTAGCCTGTAATTCCGCATCTCCGCATGACCGACGTACCAATTTTTAAATCCAGATATCTAAAAAGTTAATTAACCCAAACTAATTCAACCTAACTTTAATGCCATCGAACCGAGATGGCGTGATAAGTGTTTCGGAGGCGAGTGAGGGCTTGAAAGGGATTTTCTGTTGTCATTAAATAGCGAGTTACTCCCTAATGTAGCCTAACCTAGCCATAATTAACGTCTCTCTTTCGCAACAATGAAAATGTTCCTCGTTTTTCATATAATTTTTTTTAATGTTCCGAGGTACAAACGTGTTACCAAACAAAGCTCACTACATCCATCAACCCCGCTCCCCTCCCCAACAAACACGTCGTTACGACTTATTTTAAATTTTCCTTGGTTCATTTGTTGATGAATGAAGGGCTGGATGTTGTTCTCGCCTGCACCAATAAAAGTGCGAGATTGTTCGCTTTAACCTAGTGTGTGTGTGTGTGTGTGTGTGTGTGTGTGTGTGTGTGTGTGTGTGTTTCGCTCCTCAGAGACCTGGGCTCGACATGCCTTCCCCGTAAACGCATCAGTGACAAATCTTCTCCCATTTTGTTTTAAGCAAGAGGGTGCCGTCCACCCTTAAGAGGAAGATGCGAAACTTCTCTAAGTAACCGTTTGCATCCATTAAAGAATCACTTTCGATGCATATAGGTGGAAATGTGTATTTTCCGGCCAGTTGGCAAGTGTGTTAGAGATAGACTAAAGGGGATCATTGCATTTTCACTGAAATTGAGCGGTGGAGGAAAAACGAAGTTAAATATTCTCTCTGAATCGTCCCAACGAACCAATTTGAAGAAAGAAAAAACATTGAAAATTCGAAAAAGCCTCGTAACTGAGTTACTTATCAAAAGCTAAGGATCGAGAGAAGAGACCCCTCCAACACGGTTCTCTCTCTCTCTCTCTCTCTGAACAAGGAGATTGTGCTCTCTCTGTACAATTCCCTGTTTCGGCCGCACCTGAAGTACGCTGTGGAGTTCTGGTCGCCCACCCTCAGGAAAGATATTGACAGGCTGGAGCGAGTCCAGGCGAGGGCCACAAAGTTAATCCCTTCTGTTAGGCATATGGGCTACAATCGACGCTTACACGTCCTGAATTTGCTTTCGCTGGAAACTCGGAGGCTGCGCGGTCAACTCATCGAGGTTTTCAATCTCTTACACGGGTTCGACGATGTCGATTTTAGGAGCATGTTTAGTTTAAAGGATAACTCGACTCGCGACAATGGTTAGAAGTTGGATTTGAAACAGTTTAGCACTAGTGTGTGTGGGAATTTCTTTAGCTATAAGATCTGTGACACGTGGAACAGGCTACCTTCAGAAGTTGTGAACAGTTCCTCTGTGGATCAGTTCAAGAAAAGGTTAGACCGAATCTTGCACACTATTTAAGGATGTGTGTTACTGTCTTCTGGGGTGGCTGTTCGAGAAGCTAGCTGTGACAATGTGTAGGAATTCTTCCTGGCACCCTTTGCCATTGGTACCTCTTCGGTATGGGCCTTAAGGCCTTTTAAGGTACTTCTTGTAACTCTCTCTCTCTCATTCTGCCACCCGCTCCCCTGTTGTCAAGATGTGTCTGTCGAAGCTCTTGTTGATTATGTATAATAATTGTATATGTATATTGAAAGATATTGGGGACTGTTTATTGTGATTTCGTGCATTTACACACAATCTCTTCCATCCTAGTGAGTTTAATATTCCAAAGTTGTAGGATAGTGCGAGATAAATATATATTTCATAGTTTATAATAAAAATCCCGTTTACAAAATACAAATGCCCGTGCCTGTGCCTCAGTTTACCAGAGATATATATGTCGACGAGCATAAAGTAGGGAATAGTACTTTCAAACAGTTTCTAATAGACTATATGGATTTTGACAATCCAAATGAAAATTTGACGACGCTTTTGGCTTAGCACCGTTTCCAACCAAAATAAAATTATCAACAGTCGAGTTATTCCTGTTCGACTGAATGTCACTAACAATTTTTTCAACTTTTGCGTCAATTTTCTGAACATAATCTTGAACTTTTTGTTATACAGGAAGGAGGGGCCAAGGTCAAATGCCCGCAAAAACGCCACCCCCCGCCATAGAAGAAGACAGCCAAAATCAAGGTCCGAGGTTTCCGAGATGCCTAGACACTCTGCGTTTCAAAAATGTGAGGTCACAGACAGGAGGAAAGATGGAATGAGGAAGATTGTTCCAGAGTTGACCGGTTGAGTAGATGAAAGATTGAAAATACCGATTAACTCTTGCGTTAGATAGATGGACAAAAGGAATGAGAAAGTGTAAAAAGTCTGGTGCTGAGTGCTCTCCTTAAAGGAGGAGGCACGCAGTTAGAGAGTTCAGAAGAGCAATGTCCGTTATAAGAGAGAGAGAGAGAGAGAGAGAGAGAGAGAGAGAGAGAGAGAGAGAGAGAGAGAGAGAGAGAGAGAGAGAGAGAGAGAGAGGTGGGAATTGATGAGACGAAAAGCCTTTGATTTCAACCGGTCAAGTATGGCTGTATGTATGGATTGAGCCACCCCACACACGGGAAGCATACTCCATACAGTGGCGAACAAGACCCCCGTACAGAGACAGCAACTAAGTGGGGGTGAAGAAACCGCGGAGGCGGTACAGCACACGTAACCTCTTGGAAGCTGTTTTAGAAAGAGAGTATACGTGATCTATATGTATATAGTATATGTGATCGACTCGTTTAATATGATCGTTTAATTTTTCCACTGAATTTGAAGAATTATTAAGTTCAATTCCTTTTAAGTTAGCCTCAGCGTTTGAAACTTTTTTATTAGGTACATTAAGACTTTTTTTGCACGTCAACATTAATTTTTTTTTTTAATTTGGCCATCTTCAAATTTTAAATTAAATTCCTACAAATTTTACGAATTTCATTCCTTAAAACAAGAAACTTTTTATCAAAATACGAATTTAAATTTCAAAATTTGCAAATACTATTCCTGTCTTTAGAATCATCGACATAAATGTCACTGGAGTACTGGAATAAGCATACCGCACATGCCTATCTTGTAAACGAAAATATTTATCTTGTAAACTAAATATTTACCCCGCACAATTTCACAACTTTAGAATATTCAACACCAACACACATATATATAGGGTGAACCAAATGTAGGTGGACAGTAAATGATAACGTTTATTTGAGAATACATATTTAATTTTTTTGTATACTATAATACAAAATAAAATTTAAATAAATTTAGTTATAATATTTAATATAATATAACACAAACACCATAGTTATAATGAACACCATAGTTATAATATAATATAACACAAACCGTATTCAACCTACTGTCCACCTACTTTTTGGTTCACCGTGTATATATATTATATATATATATACATATATATATATATATATATATACATATATATATACCGTATATATATATATATATTTTAAGTTCGGGAAGAACCGATTCGCCTCTATTTAAAAGGGCATATCTCGGCGGAAAAACAAAGAAAAAGTGAGAGGAAAGACAGAGGAAAAAGAAAGGGTGGAGGGGACAATCAAAGTGGAAAAAGACCAAGGATGACAAGGACTGCAGGGTCGAGCCCCATCATCCTTGGGTGCTAGGGCCGGGAGGGCGCACGTGAAACCTCTAGGAACAAGCACGTACAAACGAGCACAAAGAGCACTCAAGAGCACGAGCTTAGAACCCCCTTGCGGGGGTATAATATATATACACACACACACACACACACACATATATATATATATATATATATATATATATATATATATATATACACAGGGCGTCCCAAAAAATGTATACACACTTTAAATACTTATAAAGGCAGTGTTATTAAAATACATTTCATTTTCAAAATGTAATAGAATCTACAGACATTATTTAATTGTTTTGTCAACGCCTGTTTTCAAACTGACGTCCGTTCTGGTCCAGGCACTGCTGATAACGCGAAGCAATGGAATCGCAAACATCACGAAACATTTCGTTTGGTATTTGTGTGCATTCTCGTTCAATGGCTGCTCTCAATTCAGCGACTGTTGCAGGTTTTATAGCGTAGACTTTGTCTTTTAAGTATCCCCATAAAAAAAAGTCTAGTGGTGTGAGGTCTGGTGAACGCGGAGGGTATTCTACGAAACCCCTTCGTCCAATCCACATCCACATCGTGCCAAGTACCACTCGCAATACTCCACTCTTCGGTCCGGATCATCATCTTCATTAATAGCATGGACTAATCTTGGAATGTAACTTTCCATTGACAGCGCTTCAAAATGCGTTGGACAGACGATTCTGAAATTCCTACCTCACGACTCGCTTGCCGCACAGATTTTCTTGACTTTGGTGATACGTTTCCAGTACTCTTTCTTGCTTTGTGGGGCTTGTCGATGTCCGTGGTCTTCCGGAACGCTTCTTGTGGACATTCTGAACAGTTCCATCGGCTTCAAACTTATCTCTAATTCGAGTGATGGTAAGTCGCGTTGGTGGATCTGTTTGAAACTCCCTCCTAAACTGTCTTTGCACTTCAACTGCGTTTTCACACTTCCAGTAGCATTTTAGAATGAATTTCCTTTGTTCAAAGAAACATCAATTGAGCTATCAGCTGTTAAAGTGTGTATACATTTTTTTGGGACGCCCTGTGTATATATATATATATATATATACTACCAGTCAAACGTTTAAGTACACCTACTAATTTTCAATGTTTTGCTGCTTAGCTCATGACAAACTTCAAATATAAACTTAACAGGTACGCCCTATGTAGTGTGTTGTAGTAACACAGAAGCTTCTTCAAAATAGCCTTCAAAATGTGTTAATTCACGTCTAGCATGCAACCTAAAATTAATGCCATTAGCTCTGCACAAAGGTCCAAAAACAGTTTAAAAATCTTTACTGGGGTAGTGTGTTTCTTCAGGAGTATGTTAATACATGTGTTGTTATTAACATGCGCTGCAGGTCTTTACATATAAAATCCTTGCAGAGGAGCTAACTGTGTAGTTTAAGGTATATTTGTGTTTTCAAAAAGCAAAAATGGGTGCCAAAACTCAGTTAGCAACAGAAAATAAGACAGTCGATTGTAACTTTGAGAAATGAGGGCCAATCACTGAGGCAAATGCAAAAAAATTAAAAGTTTATGTGAATGCGGTTGCTTGTGCCATTAAACGGTACGAAGAAATTGGTCAAAATAAGGACAGAAAAAGGTCAGGGCGACCAAGAACCACAACAGACTCGGAGGACAAGTATATCCGAGCCACCAGTCTGCGCAACAGACGCCTCACAGCACCTGAAATCAAAGCCCAGCTGAACAACTCCAGAAGTACAACAGTTTCAACATCAACTGTTCAGAGAAGACTAAGAGAGGCAGGATTAAAAGGACGAACTGCAGCAAAGAAACCAATGCTGAGACTCCAGAACAAAAAGAAAAGGCTAAGCCTGGACTAAAAAACACCAAAAATGGACTGTTGAGCAGTGGAAATTTGTTCTTTGGACTGACGAATCAAATTTCGAAGTTTTTGAAGCCAAACGCAAAGTATTTGTGCGGCGCAGAGCGGGTGAAAGAATGACACAGCAGTGTGCTGTGCCAACATTGAAGCACGGTGGAGAAAGTGTGATGGTCTGAAGATGTTTTGCAGGGGAGCAAGTTGGAGATCTCCACAAAGTCACTGGAATACTGAGCCAACGTGGCTATCACAGCATTCTACAGCGCCATGCCATCCCATCTGGACTGCGACTAGTTGGCCAACAGTTCATAATGCAGCAAGACAACGATCCTAAACACACTTCCAAGCTGTGTCAAAATTAACTGAAGCAGAAAGAACGGCAACGTCAGCTCACAGTTATGGAATGACCAGCACAGTCCTCGGATCTGAACCCCATCAAGCTAGTGTGGGATGAACTGGATCGACGAGTGAAAGCCAAGCAGCCATCCAGTGCTCGGAAGCTCTGGCAACTCTTACAAGAGTGCTGGCAGCAGCTTTCACCAAACTGTCTTCTTTCTCTTGTTGAGGGCATGCCTCGAATTTGTTCTGCTGTAATTGCTGCTACAGGAGGCTATTTTGATGAATCTAAAATTTAGACTTTGCTTTTGGTAAATTGTCCTGATTTGTTGTTATTTAAGTTCCCATGTTTGTACTTATGAATTTGTGTCATGATACCTTAGTTAATAAATAAAAAAACTTCAAACAAGATTTGAAATTTATGAATATTTCAGGGTGTACTTAAACTTTTGACTGGTAGTGTATATACAGCGTGTCCCCAAAGAAATGTATACCCACTTTGTTCGATAATACCAGCTATGAGGATAATAAATATATTACTTTTTATATGTTTTTTAATAAAGAATTTTCTCCTGAATCTAAATATGTAATTATTTTTATTAAACATTGAAAAACAAAAACGTTACAGATGTTTAAATTAGAATTATTATTTTCGAGACTTCATGTGCGATATTTTCTAATATTTCTGCACGTATACGAGATAAGTTTGAAACCGACGGCACTGTGCAAAACTTACAAAAACAACGTTCTGGAAGACGTCGAACATCTTAGATAAAGTGTCATTTAACCATGGAATTTGTAAATTTTTTGAATTAACTAATAATTACAACATTTATGCTTCAATATCAACACTAAACATAAGTATCTCAAAACAGTCGGTTAAAATATTAGAAAATATCGCACATGAAGTCTCGAAAATAATAATTATAATTTAAACATCTGTAACTTTTTTGTTCTTCAATTTTTAATAAAAATAATTACATATTTAGATTCAGGAGAAAATTCTTTCTTAAAAAACATAAAAAGTAATATATTTATTATCCTCATAGCTGGTATTATCGAACAAAGTGGGTATACATTTCTTTGGGACACGCTGTATATATACACAAATGCACAATCTCAATAAACAGTCTGCAAAAATCTTTCAGAAGTGCTTCCAGTAAGCGTCTTAACAGCAAGGTGGCTGGCTGAGAGAGTGAGTTACAAGGAGTCACAAGGACAAGAGGAAGCCTCAAAAACCTATCGGTCCACTCGAAGAGGTTCCTATTATTAAACTAGTGCATTTTTTTAATTATTCAAGCAGTGGTAGAAAACTGGATAGAAAAGCATAAGGCTCTCTCCCCACCCTCCGCAGGTACGGTAAAAGGTTGAAAAATTACCTTGACCCTAGAGAGAGAGAGAGAGAGAGATTGCTTCAGAACATTATGTAAAACCGCTGTACTGAATTACATTGAGTAGGAATGGGATTTTAACTTAAAAAAAAAATAGAGACTAATAAGGAAAGAATTCCGTGGGAGAGTAAAGAATAGGCGTTTTTTATGCTGTTCAGTGAACTTTATATATATATATATATAATATATATTATATATATATATATAGTCATGCGGTTTGCTTCTACAAAGCTTCAATTTAATATTTAGGAGAAATCCAATGACAAGGAGGAATGTAAATGCCATGAAAAGTCTTCTTTAATGCGCAACGTTTCGAGCAATACGCTCATCATCAGGCTAGATAATAACAATATGAAATTAGAATCAATAAATAAATGTGAACAAGACAAAATAATTTCTATGAAACCTATTCAATAAAAGCAAATTTTAAAGACTAAAAGAAGAGGGTTAAATTCAAAGTTATAAAAATTTACATATAAAATTACAAGAAATTTGAAAGCTATTTTTAAATTACATATAGTAAATTTGAAATTAGTACACTGGAATAATTAACACTAATACAATGGAATAATTAACACTACGAACCTTTCAATGCTGGTTCCGAGGCACGAGTAATTTAAAACAAAACAAAAGAGGAAACAAGCTATGGGTTGGGCGGTTGGAGTTATAAGTTAGGGGAGGGGGGATTATAAAAAATTTAGAGGGACAGCTGAGGAATCCACGTTTAGAGAAGGGGTCAATGTTTTAATATAGAGAGATTCCAAAATTCTAAGTGAGTTAGGACAAGAATTACAACCGAGAATTTTAAAATTATCTAAAGTGACATCAGTTTTACATTTTACTGTGTTCCCGAATACTGGAGGCTTCTTTTTTATTTAAAATTTTACCTGTTCGGCAACTTATTCCCATATGCGAATAAAATCTAGTCCTGAGGGAGCGCACGGTGCTGCCAATGTAAGTAGCGGTGTTGTATATTTATTTACCTGCCCAAGGTGTCTCCTTGGTACTTACATTGGCAGCACCGTGCGCTCCCTCAGGACTAGATTTTTCGCATATGGGAATAAGTTGCCGAACAGGTAAAATTTTAAATAAAAAGAAGCCTCCAGTATTCGGGAACACAGTATAAAATGTAAAACTGATGTCACTTTAGATAATTTTAAAATTCTCGGTTGTAATTCTTGTCCTCACTCACTTAGAATTTTGGAATCTCTTTATATTAAAACATTGACCCCTTCTCTAAACGTGGATTCCTCAGCTGTCCCTCTAAATTTTTTATAAACCCCCCTCCCCCCTCCCCAATTTTTTATAATCCCCCCTCCCCTAACTTATAACTCCAACCGCCCAACCCATAGCTTGTTTCCTCTTTTGTTTTGTTTTAAATTACTCGTGCCTCGGAACCAGCATTGAAAGGTTCGTAGTGTTAATTATTCCATTGTATTAGTGTTAATTATTCCAGTGTACTAATTTCAAATTTACTATATGTAATTTAAAAATAGCTTCAAATTTCTTGTAATTTTATATGTAAATTTTTATAACTTTGAATTTAACCCTCTTCTTTTAGTCTTTTTAAAATTTGCTTTTATTGAATAGGTTTCATAGAAATTATTTTGTCTTGTTCACATTTATTTATTGATTCTAATTTCATATTGTTATTATCTAGCCTGATGATGAGCGTATTGCTCGAAACGTTGCGCATTAAAGAAGACTTTTCATGGCATTTACATTCCTCCTTGTCATTGGATTTCTCCTAAATATTATATATATATATATATATATATATATAATATATATATATATATATATACACAGGGTGTTTCAAAAGTCCCTCATTATTTTTAAAATTTTATTAAAATAGCAATTACAAGAGGAACCAAATGACAATTTGGTTGCTGAGTCTACGATTCATGAGAATTTTGGTGGCATCAAACTTGGCTTCATAAGTCTACTGGAAAGTCACTGGTACACCTCAACGTGGGCACCGTCTTTTTCGAAACAAGCGAGCCACCGTTTTACGCATTCTTGGCCGACATTGGACAACATTTCGGGAGTAACAGAAGCACACGCATTCCTGATCCGTTCTTCTAGTGTGGGGAGGACTCGCGGCTAGGTGGCGTACACTTTGCTCTTAATGTAGCCCCACAAAAAGAAGTCGCATGGGGTAAGATCAGGCGAGCGAGCAGCCCATTCGATGGGACCACGGCGACCAATCCATCGATCCGGGAACTGCTTATTCAGAAATGAGCGAACCTCACGCGAGTAATGAGCAGGGGCACCGTCTTGCTGGAAAATGACTTCTTGCATGTCAGCTACAGCTGACAGTTGGGGGATGCAGAACTCCTGAAGCATACGAAGGTAATTGTCTCCGTTGACGTTCACGGAATTTCCATCTTGATGCCGGAAGAAGAACGGACCAATCAGCCCAGCTGAGGAGATGGCACACCAGACGACCAATTTCGGCGTGTCCCTTTCATGTTCACGGATCTCCGCAGGATTGTGAGTTCCCCAGATGCGGGTGTTGTGCCGATTGACGCGACCAGAAAGGTGGAAGAGAGCTTCGTCGCTGAAACATATGTGCTCCAGGATCGATGGGTCTCTTTCGTAGTGATGCAGCAGTGTCTCACACATCTCCACCCGGCAATCGTAGTCTTGAGGTTCCAGCTTCTGAACCACCTGGATCTTGTACGGATACAGCTTGAGACCACGCCGCAAAATCCGTTGGATAGATGTCGCGCTGATGTTCAGTTCCGCAGCAGCTCGCCGAATGGACTTTCCTTGACTCTGAGTAAACGCCTCACGGACAGTTTCGACATTCTCCTCACTCCGCCCACTTCGAGGTCTTCCTGATCGTGGTTTGTCCTTTACGGATCCGGTCTCCATAAACTTCCGGTGGGTGGCGACGATGGTGTTCCTATCCGGTGCATAATGCTGTCCGTAGACTGCCCGGAATCGTCGCTGCACTTCGACCACAGATTGAAAAACCTCCTGCCATGCAGCGATTTTACACCTCTGCTCTAGAGTCAGCATGGTAGCAGAAGAAAACGGAGCAAAACTTCAAATGTAGACTCAAAAAAATTTTCAACTACTGAGTAAGAGTTTACCACAAGATGAACGTCGTTGGTCGATTAGCTGCAAAGAAAATTGAAAATCAAATTAGTGAGGGACTTTTGAAACACCCGGTATATATATATATATATATATATATATATATATATTTTTTTTACTGTAAAAGCCCGACGAGTGGTAAATCTTGACATTTACCATGTACATCTGGTAAAAGTTCGAAAAACAAGTGAAATTTTACTTATTTCGGACTTTTACCAAATCTACATGGTAAATGTCAAGATTTACTATCAGAAGTTGTAAAAGCCAGGATTGAAGAGAAATTACTAAAACTGGGAAAAAAAACATTTATTTAAATATACTACTTCTTCCTCAGCATAATTAATCCCATTTTTATATGGGGTCGCTGTTTAAGGTGAGTCGCCTCCATCTTGGTTCTTGACTCATCTCATTTGGTTGTGGCGTGGGTTTTTACGGCCGGATGCCCTTCCTGACACCAACCCTCCCCCTTTATCCGGGCTTGGGACCGTCCGGAGAATAAGCTGACTATCCTTGCCTCCGGTTGCTGTTGAGACATTAGGAGGAGTCTCGTAATACCTTCCGAAAATCTACTTTTGGAAATAATCTCCTCTGGAGTCATGAACTTAATTTCCATATGGATAAAAGTTGCTGAAAATAGGCTATTTATTGTCTATGTTCTTTTTATAGTTTATATCAGGGTAAAAGTTGTTGTTTCGATATCTGTTTTTGTCGTTGATTAAATTATTTGAGATCTAATAGGCATTTCGTTTCTGTTTGTTTCGACGTTTTCTTGTGTTTTAAATTTTCATGTAGTGAATCAGTAAAATAAAGGTGCATAATATCTTCGATCTTCTGAATTGCTAAACCCTTGTTTGCACGTTATGTTTCTCAGATAATCGGAAGCCTTCTGTAGTTCTGTAGAACTGTAGTTCTTAGTCTATATGCTGAAAATGTGTTAAAGAATGGGAAATATCGTCAGTGTTTCATCTTGGCTTACTGTATGTTATATAATAATAATAATAATAATAATAATTTACGTAAATGTATTTGAGGTGAGATCTCCTAAATCTCTCAAGATTTCCTGCACCCTTTGAACTAATTCCGTGGTTTAAGACAGTTATGAAATAAGTTTGATCAAGGCAATAGTCGTATGTAAATTATAGTTCATAACAAATGCTACAAACAGGTAAACAGTTTATTTGGATTTTCGCTAGCGCAGTTTGTAGAGATAAAAATTATTTTAGATTTACTGTGTTGTCTTGGTGTTTATTTATTTATTTATTTATTTATTTAAATATACTAGCAACTTAAAAACGCGAAAAATTCTTGCACAAAAAAAAAACGAATTAATTTATTACAGCATGGTGAACTGTTGTGGCACTTTGAATTGCATAAAAGGCCAGAGGCCTTGCACAAACATCTTTTAGTTAGGTTAGGTTAGGTAAATCTTGACATTTACCATGTAGATTTGGTAAAAGTCCGAAATAAGTAAAATTTCACTTGTTTTTCGGACTTTTACCAGATGTACATGGTAAATGTCAAGATTTACCGGCAAATCTTAAGATTTGCCACTCGTCGGGCTTTTACAGTAACATATATATATATATATATATATTATATATATATATATATATATATATATGTTACTGTAAAAGCGAACTAAAACTAATTAAGAAAATAAAAGGAAATAAATAAGTGGTTTCAACCAAAGGGTGAAAGAAATTTCACTAACTGATGAAGGAACTATTCTCATCCATCCCCCTACCCCAAATTCTGTTATTAGGGATGGGTGGGAAGATTTTATTCATTTCCTCCATTGTAAAATTCTTAAAAGAAAGTCGATCACTTTTCTAAAATGAAATATACGAAGCATTGCTTTTACGGTTCGATTAACTCGTTGAAACAATGTTTTCCAAGTAAAAATCGATGTTAAAAAAAAAAAAAAAACTGCCTCTTATTATTTTGTTTGTCAGAACGAGATTTTATGATGAAACAAATGTGAGCAAAAAAAAAAAAAAAAACTTACGAATCCTTTTTCCTCCTCATTCTTATCTTGTCTCAAAGCTACGACTGCCTCGAAATAATAAGGAAGCAATAAATAAAAGGAAACAACAAAAGAGAAAACGATAATAATAATAATAATATACAAACGGATGTCGTCCCTCTTTCGTTTCTTTCAGTCGCTAAAATTGGTCGGAAGAGACGAAAACTGTCCTTTTTTGCCTCAATTCCGCCTTTGATTATCATTCCCTTTCATTCCGGCACTGCTTCCCGAGCAGGAAGACATCTCCCAACGTGACTCGCGCGCTCTTCCTCGCCGACTTAAGATTGCTTCTTCGCATCGTGAATGCGAAGATACGCTCCCAACTTGAAATATCTCTCTATAGCAATAAGTTTCCCTAAAAAGGAATATTTATTTATGGACGTTCTCCATGTGACACGCCGGAGTGCCGGAACAGCGCAGATGCGCGCGCGATACTCCGAGTATATTACCCGATTTAGATCTAGGAGACATAACACTAATTCATCCTAGGCATTTAATATTACTTATAAAAAACGCATTACAAACATGACTAATGTATATACCAAACTCAAAATCCCATTTTGCCAACCAACCTTCCTCACGACTAAATTTCAATTAGCTAATAACGAATTACTTTAAGAATGGTGAATTAAAAATTAAGATCTGTCGCTTTCACAATCTTGCCAACCGCAGCCACACGCCATACAACGTTAACAATGATGAATGCTGATAGATGAATTTTAATTCAATAGACGGGAGAGAAACGCAATAGGTTTCATGGGGCGGATGGAACAAGGACGAGAAAAGAGGCAGTAACAGTCGTCTGCAGCTGACACTTCAATCCTTCACCAAGTGTGTGTGTGTGTGTGTGTGTGTGTGTGTGTGTGTGTGTGTGTGTAAATACATACACAGAGGAAAGAGCATGGCAAGAAAATTTGTAGAAACATTGCCGGTTATCAATTTGTGAAGAAGATATTGTGATCTGAGCGTTTATCATCATGCACATGCATAATACAATGTACTGTACAGTTTTGGAAAAATTACCCTACAAATAACTGAAAAAATGCATAAAAATTGCAAATTGGTAATATATTTTTCCTTTGCTATTTTATTCTTTTTTGGTGACTAATAAAATTTCAAGAACAAAACGGTATCATTCGTGATTAGTAATTTTATATACAGGGTGATTCAAAAGTCAGGTTACATATGGCTTTTCTGTTTCTTTGTAGGTAAATGAGTTATGAGATGTTATCGAAGGAGGAGCGCATTGATGTGATATTCCTAGCCGGCTGCACAAGTGCATTGCTGTTAACGGTGGCCATATCGAACATGTGATGTGACTATTCCCCTGTATCATTACATTACATAATACAGTATTTCCCTATGTAACCTGACTTTTGAATCACCCTGTACTTCTCACAAAGTTAATGTTTCTGGTCGGGTTTTTTTTTTTTTGTAAAGGAACTCCATAAATCGGATCAGTAATTCTCGTCTCACGATTGAACAATCCAAAGCGGACAGCTTGACTTCTCGCTGTAATTACTGAAAATGACCATCTTATGTCAGTGACGCAGGAACTAAAAGCGGATACATGTTCAGATCTGTAGATCTAATGCTACGCTAGAAAGGACAGAGTGAAACTCCCCACTTAGGACTTAAGTACAAAAACAAAATCTTAATCCTTTTAAATCTGGTTTCTTCCAAAATACATATGTATGATTACTATACGAATGAACCCGAAGTAAGTCATATATTAGATCTTTTATTTATCACACACACACACACACACACACACACACACACACACACACACACACACCTTAAAACTTTACACGCAGAATTGTATACCATTGTGGGAACCAAAAACTTTTAAATTACTTTTTAAAAGACATATTATTACTGTCCGGCATCCGCAAAACTAGTGAACACTTTAAAATTAAGGGTTGGACCAGGGCTGTGGAGTCAGTACACAAAACCTCCGACTCCTCTATTTTTCAAATGTCCGACTCCAATTCCTTCATAAAAGCCTGGTTGTGAGAATAATGATAGAGGTACACCATTCCTTGACACCAGTTCAATGATGTGCTTCTTGAACGTATCTGCTGTCATCGTTACAGTAACTTTGTCACTAACAAAGTATCTTGTAACTGCTGCCTGAGTAGTTTTCTGATCTTTTGTTAGCTTCGAAGTACTTGGGATGGTTTCCATACTTCTGTCATCTTTCTCATTGACAGCCTTAAAAACTTCGAGATGAAGACGCTGTAAGTGTCTTCTTAAATTTGATGCTCTGGTAGGTGCATTTTTATCAGTGCCAGAATATGCACTGATTTTGGCATCGCAGTATTTTTCTTCATCATCATCTTGTATCATACACTGACACACGAAATGTTTTCCATCTTTAGTGATTGTAAAGTGTTCAAACACAGCTGATTTCGTTGGAAGTCTCTTTGCCATTGTGCATTGAAGTTTAGAACAAATAATTTTATCAATAATTTGAAATTAAACTTATCAAGTTATCAGTATCACAATTATAAAAATATTTCCTGAAAAAAAAGTAAGGGTTAATACTGATAACACCGGTCTGCATGAAAATCGATTTCTTTATTTTGAGTTGTGATTCTGAAGCAGTTCGCTGCGCTGAATTAAAAAATGCTACCAGTTTTTTCTATCACCCACAGTTTTAAAGTTATTAGCAAAACAATTTTGGGGCGTTTTGTAATTTTTTACCTTTTTTATCTTTAATTAATTTCGTTTTTTCATATTTTTCAGATAGATAATTCTAACATTACGTCTTTAAAATTATAATAATCGCTTCTAGAGGATGTACCCATAGTCCAGACATATTTTGTTATATTTGTGGTCGGTATGTTGTTGTAAAACAAAGGACAAATGTAACGACCTTCATTAAGAGAGCTTATCATGCTTATTTTGGAATTAAATTAGGAGATCAAGACAAAAGTTGGGCTCCACACAAGGTTTGTCTTACGTGTGTTGCGGCACTAAGGAATTGGAGCAAAGGTAAAAAGAAAAGTTTGCCATTTGGGATCCCTATGGTATTGCGCGAGCCTAGAAACCATACCGACGACTGCTACTTCTGTTCTTGCAATGTTAAAGATTATAATGCAAAGAATAAAGAGAGCCTTCAATACCCAAATCTTCCATCTGCAATAAGGCCGGTACCCCATGGTCCAGAAGTTCCTATTCCCCGCCCACCCGAGAGTCTGGATCAATACAATTCAGATTCTGATTCAGCTCCAAATCCAGACAATGATGATGTTTATGAACAGCCAACAGCTGACCGAGATCCTCCGAAACCATTAACCCAAGCCGAACTACATGAATGACTTAGTCAGGGATTTGAATCTGCTTAAGGACTCTGCAGAACTTTTGGGGTCTAGATTGCAGGAGAACAATTTATTGGCATCCGACACATACTTCGCTTGGTACAGAAATCGTAAGAAAGACTTCGTGCCTTTTTTCGAAGATGGTCCCTTGGTATTTTGCAAGGACATCACAGGATTAGTGTGCAAGCTAGGCATCGAATACCAAACCAGTGACTGGAGGTTGTTTATAGATTCCTCTAAAACCAGTCTAAAAGGAGTGTTACTGCACAACGGTAACAAATATGCATCAATCCCAGTGGCCCATTCTACTCATTTAAAAGAGACGTATGATAACATGAAACTGCTTCTGGAAAAAATTTAGTATCAAAATCACAGATGGATATTGTGTGGGGATCTCAAAGTCCTTTGCATGTTACTTGGGCAGCAATCAGGATACACTAAGATGCCACGTTTCATCTGCGAATGGGATAGTCGAGCACGTGACCAGCACTGGAAGAGGAAAACTTGGCCTCCTAGAGAGAATCTTACCCCAGGATCAAAGAACATTTTACATGAACATCTAGTTGAACCAAATAAAATCCTCCTACCACCCTTGCACATTAAGTTAGGCTTGATGAAGCAGTATGTCAAAGCATTGAATAGAGAAGGTGAGTGTTTCAAGCACATTTGTTCAAAATATCCAAAGATTAGCCACGAGAAAATAAAGGAAGGTGTTTTTATAGGTCCTCAGATTAGAAAGTTATTGACAGACGATCATTTCCTGAACACAATGACCAATAAAGAAAAAGAAGCATGACTTGGTTTCAAAGATGTTGTTGAAAACTTCTTGGGAAACTACAAAAGCCAAAATTATGAAAGACTGGTGGAAAATATGCTTAAAAAGTTTTGCGCCTTAGGCTGCAACATGAGCCTGAAAGTTCACTTCTTATTTTCGCATCTTGACCGTTTTCCCGAAAATCTCGGAGATATCAGTGAGGAGCAAGGGGAACGATTTCACCAGGACATCAAAACCATGGAAAGAAGATATCAAGGAAGATGGCATACAAATATGATGGCGGATTACTGCTGGTGTCTGCAACGGGATATTTTGTTTCTTTCAGTTATTTTTTTCTTTCATAAACAAGCAATATGCTTGTCCAAGAGCTAGGAGCTATTTAATTCTGCTTTAATTAGGTTTTACTCTATCACCTAAAGATTTCGTGCTACAAGGGGTGTTGTAATACCTCATCTGTCCCCAAATGTTAACCACCCATTGATGGGAGGGGAGAGAGTATTTTGCTGGGAACGGGACTGGTTGTTATATATATTTACCCTACATTATTATGTAAGCGTTACTGTAGTTTATAACAACAAAACTTATGGTTTAGCATGTGCAATCCGATGTTGGTCTCGATAAGATGGTTCACATTTGGGGATAAATGGGGGATTTATGACACACCCTGTAGTAAGAAAGCCATACGTGATACGGAAAAACTAACTATATTTTTGAGATCAGCGCACTCAAATTATATAGAATCACCAACTAGTTTGTAAAAATCGATCGACAAGTTTTCAAATGTGTACTGGTGTAATTAATTAAGTATAAATAATAAATATATTTGATTTATATTTATTATTTATACTTAAAATAGTATTTTTTTAAGATTTTATATTGAGGTCGGAGTCGGTACATTTTTACCGACTCCGACTCCACCCAAAATTGCTTCTGACTCCGACTCCACAGCCCTGGGTTGGACAACCAATAATACGAAAAATATACTTAAGCAAATATTGCATAACCAGACAGACCACTAAATAAGGTTAAGTTTTTTTTGCCTGGCAACCAAACGTCGCTGGGAATGTATGAAAAATGACGATTCTTTAATTCCCACAGAAATTAAATTTACGTTACTCGTACAATACGTATAGCTACTAATTACTAAAGATTAACTGCAAATAACCTGACCATTTTTTGAAAACGCTCTCAGCAGAAGTTGGTTGTTGAGCAAATTTGTTTTTATGGAAGTAACCTTCCTGGTTATTAGTTAATGTATGATTTAAATTAACATTGAAAATATCATCTCAAACCTTCCGTAGCGTGTTTACAATTAAAAAAAAGTGATTACTTTATTTATTCGTTTCCAGTAGAAAACAAATCGGGGAAAAGTCTTTTATAATCAAATAAATCCTTTAAAAAGTTTGAGAAAGAAGTAAATCTACCTTACGAACGTTCTAAAAGTTTCGCAATCCCTGGTTTTACAATAGGAAAAAAATGACAGTGTAAAAGCTTATCACTCCCTCCAGTCGAATTTTACAATCAGTTAGTGAATTTCTCCCCGTTGAATACCAGAAAATCGTTTTTATTTCTTACGATTTCGCGATTTCTTCCTGAATAAATCTAAATATGATAATTGAAAAGTGGATTAAAAGTAAGAGCACGTTAAACGCCCTATTGTACAGATCACAAAATCTTCCAAGTGCATTCTTTTATTTCAAGTTCCCTTATACAGAAACTTAGAAAAAAAACAGTACGAACGCCATTTACAGTAAGTGAAATATGAGACTCAATTACCGTAGATTTGTATTCCATTCCAAATTATGAAGGCGTAGAGCCAACTACGAATTTTCGGCAAACGCTACTCTCTCCATAATTCAAGTGAAATTTCTCTTATAAGATCCAACTACGCAGTAAACGATACTGATAAAACCTGAAAGTGAAAAGCGTAAACAATTTATGGAGCCATAAACCTTTACTTTTCTAGGGAAATTTTGTTAAAATTGCTTTCGATTTTGGTGAAGGGACGCTTATCAAATCAACTCGTTTGAAACCATTAATCGGACCCTGTCTGATTTCCAACAAGAAACCTTCTCGACCTTATTTACTACAAGTTATTTTAACCGAAACTAGACTAAATCTTTAACTTTAAATAAATTTTAAACTATTTTTAACAATCGGATTTTAAGCTAGAATTCCCGATTCTATCAAAGTTTTAAAATTTACATACACTCATACCTAATTTTAGTGTGCAGTGATAACCAATTTTTGCAGTAATAATTTCAATTTGTGCAGTGATAAATTAGGTTCTATATCGGCTAGAGACCCTAATTTATCACTGCAAAGATTTTCAATTTATCACTGCACAAATTGAAATTATTACTGTGCAAATTGGTTATCACTGAACACTAAAATCAGGTATGCGTACACTTCCTTTGTAAGGTCGAGAGATAGTGTTGTCATACAAACAAAATGACTTAACCGGGCTAACGACATCTGATCGACGTGACAAAACTGACAAGTTATTGTGGGTTAGATTAAGTTAGGCTAGGGAAGCATAGGTTAAATTAGTTTTGTAAAATGTTTATGTTATGTCTTGTCGACCTTTTCATTTGACACGACTTTTACGCTGTTTCACGAGAGAGGCACCGTTACCCTACCTAGAATCTATAGAAAAGAGCGACTACGTGAGCAAATATTCAGCAGAGATATCGATACCGGATAGTGAAGAGCTACTGAAAGAGTCACTATCAAGCGAACGAGTTACGAGGAAACCAGACCGACCGACCGAGCAGTCAGAGATGAAGCCGCGTTCGAATTGAGAACGCAATCAAAGGTCAACACAGCTTCCAATATCGGACGAAATGAATGAAGAGAGAATAAAAGATAAATGGAAAGAGTTCATATTCTACTTTTACCAAAGAGATATAAATGATTAAATATACTTCAATACAAATGAATACAGAACTCAAATCTATTATTAGTAATGAACTTACTGAGTACGATTGAAAAACTTAACTTACACTATATTCAAATCGGGTGATCCTTTTTAAACCGAAGTTTCGATATACTTTACCCAAGTATTCAATAATTAATCAATAAAGAGAAGCTTAAATCTTCCTCAAACAGCACAAAATTTTCGTTTTAATAAAAGTTCATCAGCTAATGGATCAACTACGAGAGAGAGAGAGAGAGAGAGAGAGAGAGAGAGAGAGAGAGAGAGAGAGAGAGAGAGAGAGAGAGAGAGAGAGAGAGAGAGAAGGAGAGAGAGAGTTACAAGGAAAAGAAGTACCTCAAAAGGCCTTGCGGCCCATACCGAGGAGGTACCAATGGCAACAGGTGCCAGGTAAAATTTTCTACACCCTCAAATAGTGTGCAAGATTTGGTCTAACCTTTTCTTGAAATGATCCACAGAGGAACTGTTCACAACTTCTGAAGGTAACCTGTTCCACGTGTCACAGATCTTATAGGTAAAGTAATTCCCACACACTAGTCCTAAACCGTTTCAAATCCAACTTCCAACCATTGTTGCGAGTTGGGTTATCATTTAAACTAAACATGCTTCTAAAATCGACATCGTTCAACCCGCGAAAGGGCTTGAAAACCTCGATGAGTTGACCGCGCGGCCTCCGAGTTTCCAGCGAAAACAAGTTCAGGGCGCGTAATCGTCGATTGTAGCCCATATGCCTAACGGAAGGGATTAACTTTGTGGCCCTCGCCTGCACTTGCTCCAGCCTCTGAATATCTTTCCTGAGGGTGGGCGACCAGAACTACACTGCATACTCCAGGTGCGGCCGAACCAGGGAATTGTACAGAGAGAGCACAACCTCCTTGTTCCGAAACTGAAATTGCCTCATCATATAACCCAACAGCTTCTGCGCTTTCTTTTCCACCTCTATGCACTGTTTCGTAAACTTAAGGTCGCTGCTAATTAGCACACCCAAGTCCTTTCCCAAATCAGTCGCCTCGATATTACTCCCCAACATCGAGTAATCCGACTTGGGATTGGCGTAGCCAATGTGCGTCACCTTGCATTTACCTAAGTTAAACGGCATTTGCCATTTATCGGACCACTCTCCTATCTTACCTAGGTCCGAACGCAGTTGCTCGATCACTTCGGGCGTCCCAACATTGGCCCCAAGCTTGGTGTCATCAGCGAATTTGGCGATCCGACTGATGATGCCACCGTCTATATCATTTATGTAAATGATAAACAACAGTGGCCCAAAACGGAACCCTGAGGAACCCCACTAGTGACCGAGGCCCAACCCGAACTAACCCCTTTAATTACAACTCTCTGCCGCCTATTATTCAGCCAGTTTTCAATCCACCTACCTACTTCCCCACCAATACCCAGCGCGCGCATTTTGGCCATTAGCCGGCGGTGAGGAACCTTATCAAAGGCTTTCTCAAAGTCGAGATAAAGTATATCAATCGCCCTACTCTTATCATACTCACTCAACATGACGTGGAAAAACTCGAGCAAGTTGGTGAGACACGACCTATGCCGTGTAAACCCATGTTGGGAGTCCCCAAGCAGCTTGTAGGAATCCAAATGATCAACGACCCTATCCGCTATTATCCCCTCTAATAATTAATTTATCTACAACTGAAATGAGACTAATGGGACGATAGTTCTCTGGACTTTCGTGATCCCCTTTCTTAAAGATAGGGGTCACGTTGGCTTCCCTCCAGTCACCAGGCACCTGGCCCGTCTCTAACCATTTGTTGAAAACTGTAGCCAGGTGGGGAGCCACCTGGTCGCGCACCCCCGGCAACACTCTGGGGAGAAACTGGTCTGGCCCAGGAGCCTTAAACGCGCTCAGTTTGTCTATTCTATGGGCAACGACTGTCGCGGTACATCGAACACTATCCAGGCCAGCACCTTCGTGCCTGACGCCTGGCTCGGGGATGATGCGGGTGTCCTCCCTGGTGAACACTCCCGCAAAGTACTCATTAAGCACATTAGCGATGTCCGCGTCGGAGGTCCGCAGAACGCCGCTTCTAATAGGCTTTCTACTATTAATATAACTGAAGAACTCCTTAGGGTTCCCCTTGCAGAGGCTTGCCACCCGTAGTTCTTCGTTACGTTTCGCTAGCCTAACCTTCGCCTTCACTTCCCTACACAGGCGGACATACGCTTCAGTGTTCTCATGGGAACGATTGGCCTTCGCCCTCCTATACACTACTTTCCTATTTCAGATAGCCGAAGCGATGTCACGACTTACTTAGGCTGTCACTTAGGCTGCGTTGAAGCAGGGGTGACCGGTTTTGAGGGTATGGCAGCAAACTGCAGCACCATAAACTCGTCCCGGAATGCACTCCACACTCCCTGAACATCGCTGCCGACCTCTAACCCCATCTCACCTACGCTATCCCGGAGGCTAACAAAGTCCGCCCGCCGTAGATCGAGCTTACTGCCTCTCGAGTTACTACGCTTCACCCGAGGGACGCGCACACAGAACCTAATAAGACCGTGATCACTCCCGTCCAACGATTCGTCAACGTGAGGCCAGTGACGAGGTTGTCTTTGGTCCTGAATACTAAGTCTAGAACGCTTTCGCCTCGTGTAGGCTCATTGACCCACTGAGTGAGGAAGTTCTCATCAGCAAAGTCAACTAGCCTCCTCCCTTCAGCATCAGCAGTCCTGTCTTCCCACTTTATGCCGCGACAGTTGAAGTCTCCTAAACCTACACACACCCTATCCCCTAGCAGGCTACGGAGTTCGGTGTACAGGGCTGTATCCTCCTCGAGGAGGAGATGCGGAGGTTTGTACACCAAAATTAACCTATAGTTCGTCCCTCCCACGTTCAGATCGACGCCAAGCAGCTCCCGTTTCGACCGGAACTGGCAGTCAACCGGACTCAACGTGTCCCTCACGTATATTAGTACCCCTCCCCCCTCCCCACGGGTGCGGTCTTTGTGAAACATTCTATACCCGGGAATTTCGAACTCCCCAACGTAGTCCCTACGATCAGTATGAATCCAGGACTCGGTGATAGCAACGATATCCTGGTATTCTGATGCTAAGAGCGCCCGTAGCTCGCAAAACTTATTCCTAATCGACCTAGCATTAAAAAGCATTGCACGGAGGGAGCCTTCCCTATTCTGACCGCCCCCTACCACGACCCGTTTCCCGAACAGCCAGGGCTGTCGGGAGTTGAAGAGCTCCTCACCAACGAAGGGGCAACTTCCGCAGGAGCCTGAGCCCCCTCCAACGTGGAAGGAGGGTCACCCACCTGTACCTGGACACACCCTTTAGTTGAATGTACGTCCGCCACCGGCTCAACATCATCTCTCCCCGGGCTCGACCTCACCATTCTGTATAGGTGCAGAGAGAGAGAGAGAGAGAGAGAGAGAGAGAGAGAGAGAGAGAGAGAGAGAGAGAGAGAGAGAGAGAGAGAGAGAGAGAGAGATCACATAAAAGTAAATAAAGAGCTTTTCTTAATGGAGAGATATTAACTTCAGACACGCGAGTAACAAATGGCCAGACTGACAGACAGTCGGACGAGTGAGTGACGCGACTCACGCATTAGTAAACATATTTGAGGGGAAAAAATTGTTAAATTATGAAAAGACTACAAATTATCTTCGTTTTAATCATTTTGCATTAACATACGCCCTTACTAACTATATTCTAAATTTTTTTTTAACTAAAATTTGGCTGCCCCTCGCTTCTTCCCTTCGGGAAATAAAGTGGTAACATTTATTAAATAATTAAGAGTAGGATTCGACGTGACGCCCATCAGTATCCCTGCACAGCTCAAATCGTTCCGCAGCATTTCTAAACACATTCTGGAGCATTTGCGGGGTTATGTTATCTGCAGCAGTTCGTATACGTAAGTTTTCAAGACTCGTAATCTTCGTCTGATAGACGTGCGATTTCATAAAGCCCCATGCAAAGAAATCTAAAGGGGTTAAATCTGGTGATCTCGCTGGCCAAGGTCTGTTGCTTCCGCGTCCGATCCAGCGATTTGGAAAACGTCCATTTAGATAACCCTGAACAATTTTGGCATAGTGACAAGGAGCATCATCATGTTGATAGACGACGGTACTAACAATCCTATCCCCAATCAGCTGAGGTTCAAGGAATTGCTGCAACATGTCCAGATAAATAAGCCCCGTAACTGTAGCTTCAGCAAAGAAAAAAGGACCATAAACCTTAGATTTTGTTAAACCTATCCAGACATTAACTTTAGGTGAGTCTCTTTCCCAATTTTGGACGAAATCATTCGGTCTTTCATCTGCCCAAATTCGACAGTTATGGCGATTTACTTTTCCACACGTATGGAAAGTGGCTTCATCACTAAAGAGAATGTTGTCCATTAAATTATCACTCCAGATTTGTTCTACGAGATCAGCACACACAGCACTTCGTCGACGGAAATCTTCATGTAAATCATGTAAAACCTGCAAATGATAGCTTTTCTTCTGCAAATTAACTTTCAGAATTTTGTGCACAGATGACGTCGGGAGGCCGAGTCTGTGTGATGCAGCACGAACGGACGTACGTGGCTCCTCAGTGATAATTCCGCGTACTGCATTCACGGTAAGATCTGACATACACGGTCGTCCTGATCTTGCTTCATCATTTACAGATCCCGTTCGTTTAAATTTGTTCACCAATGTTCGTATTGTCTTGTCTATTGGCCCCGACTTATGAAATCTCCTTCTAAACTTCTCTCTGATGTCATTGTATTTCTTTCCCTCGATTCGCCAAATTACTATTGCCACACGCTCTTCTGTGTTCATTCTAAGGGCTTCTGAAAAGAAAAATAGAAAAAATAATTATTTCACAAAAATAGATCCTGACTTTATGTACACCCTGTATAATGTTTCCGTGTATTTACTACTATGGTACTACCTTTCCTCAGCATTATTCCATCTCGAGATCGTTTGACCAAATTTCAATTGATTTTCCGATGTTGCTTCCATTCCGGTAATTTAACGAGCATTGGCGTTCCTCATTTCTACGATGGAACGTTCCTCAACGTAGAAAATAAATTTTAATCCACGAACACAATTTCAAAGGCTCTTAAAACTTCAAACAAACCCGTATAGTAATTACGAGAGTTGAAACGAAATACATAATTCATACAGAGTGCTAATAAGATTCTTTAGGATTCGTTGGCATTCACTCCAGTTTATCTTCCCAAAAACTAAAATTTTTGCGAAATATTTAGTTTTTGCCATCCTCTCTACGTACAAATTACAGTACAATGTTTAAAACTTAATACTGTATTCCCAACTAAGAACTTCAAGTCCACTTCACTAAAATTTAGTGCGTTCTTTATGCACAAATTTTACCTATATTAAGAGAAAATAGTAAGTTCCTTTTGAAAGTACGAGTACATACTGTATGTTAAGCGTTAAAATAAGTACAAAAATTGCAATGAATTAACCTATATACATTTATAAAAAGCAATTCCAAAACGAACCATACCTAAAAAGGAAAATATACCGCATCGATTTTCCTCTCAATTTGACGACCTCGGGCAGTTAAAAGATTAACCGCAGCATCACGACTAGCTATTCATCGCGCTTTCATTCGCATCTTCAATTTAAAAATTGCTTCCATTACAAGATGAAGTCAATATATCTAATCTCGATTCAACTCGGGTGGGGTTCGAGAAGAATGGATCCATCGATATAGTGAATGTTTTCAGGTGAACCTACACTAGCGGGGGCCAGAAATCCTTAACTGTGTCACTTATAAATCTTTTTTTATTAAAGCATTTTGTGTATATTGGCTTCGCAAATTAATTAATTATTATTATTATTATTATTTTGTACATAATATACGTAAAATAATAATAATAATTAATATATAATATACACGGTGGCAAACAATGATTGCCCCCCCCCTGCACAGATGACACTAATAGAGGTACAAAAAAACTGATTGGTGCATCTTTGAGACAATTTAATTGCACGTCTAAACAAAACCACTCAATAGTTGGTGTTGCCTCCTTGTCCTTGGCGGACGGCTTCAAGTCGGCAAGGAAAGGAGGTGAGGAGAGACTCGAAAAGGTCAGTGTCAAGATTTCGGAGGATTGTTTCGATTTGCTGCTCCCATGGTCCGGCGGCAGAATCTTTCAGAATCCATCCTGAAAGACCTAGTGGAATCCTTGATGTTTGCTGAACCACCAGCCAGCCACCCGATTCTGCCGCCGGACCATGGAGCAGCACATCGAAACAATCCTCCGAAAACTTGACACTGACCTTTTCGAGTCTCTCCTCACCTCCTACCCTTGCCAACTTGAAGCCGTCCGCCAAGCACAAGGAGGCAACACCAACTATTGAGTGGTTTTGTTTAGACGCGCAATTAAATTGTCTCAAAGATGCAACAATCAGTTTTTTGTACCTCTATTAGTTTCATCTGTGCAGGGGGGGGGGGCAATCATTGTTTGCCACCCCTTATATTAAACATTAAAAGCGTGTGTATATAGTATTAAGTATAGTAACTGCCAATAAAAATATACTTTTGTCGAAAGTTTTTCAATTTTCATACAAAAAATTTTGGAAAAAATTTTAAGTAGACACAAATAAATGCTTTTTCAATTACTTTTTAATGAAATTTATTTTAAGTTCAAGATTTAAAATATACACAAAATGAGATTCTTTACTCAACAATTCTGCCTACCTACTATCAACAGCTAACGTATATAGATGAAGAACGTAGAACGTGTGTGTGTGTGTGTGTGTGTGTGAAACATTACTCCTTTAATACAAAGTTGCTGAAAGAATTCCAATCGAAGGAAAAAAAAACTTCAAGTTCCATTTGGCGGAATTTACAATTTTGACATCACGTATTTCAGTTTAAAAAAATTTTCGTTTTCATTTCTGATAAGCATTTTGGGATGAATTTTAATAAGCAAAATTATACTGTTGAACTTCACGCGTCAACTCAGGAAACGCAAGGTGAAGTTTTAAAAATAAACAAGATTTTGATTTTTTCAGTGTGTGTGTGTGTGTGTGTGTGTGTGTGTGTGTGTGTGTGTAACCTTATTACATATGAAAGCCGAGAAACAAGAATACGAAAAATTCCCTCCCTTTAAATTCATTCACTTTCATAATAAAGAGAGTAAAAATGTCTCTTTGTGCGACGTTCAAAATGGTTTCTTTAAAGAAGTCACACACGAACGCGAATGAATGACATAAAAGTCTCTCTCGAAACGAGAACGAACACTTCACTTCGTAACAATGTAAGTTTGGGGAGGAAAAAACGAAAAAGCGCAAGAAACTCATTTCCAGTTACAAAATTTCACCACTTGTGCCTCGCATCGAGAATAATTCGTTGCATCGTAAAAATCATAAAGTAACGGATTGCTAATTTCTCTTAATGGATTTTGAACGAGAGAATGAGAAACGACATGAAAATTAGGATCGAAAAAGGTAAACTATAAACAGTTAAGACTCGAATACAGTAAAAACTCGAGGGGAAAAGTGGCGGCGGCGGCGGCGGCGTTTTCAAGCGAGTTTAGTACCAAATATGTTTATTTTATAAGGTTGGGAACCACTGGTATAGATGGCTCCGATCCCACGTAAAACTGTATATACATCCCCAAACGTTATTAATATTAAAATTAACCTAAATATATATGGTACAAGTGTTCTTTTTCCCGTTTCTAAATATCGACCAAAGTTGTGGCCACACTGATCGTTAAATTGTTACAATCAAGCGAACACTTTATATAACTAAAGTCCGCTCAACACCACTCCTCAAAGTCCTTTTAAAAGTATATCAAATTATCCTTAAGAGGAAAAATGGAGCAGTGATTAACGTGAAGATGAGCTGGAACAAAACTGTTTAGGAACGAAGTAATGTTCAGCCAATTCGAAATAAATTTAGCAGTCACACGTTATAACGCCTTCTATTTCATCCAATCAAATATCAATAATGATGATAGGACTTAATACGGTTAAATAAGTCAAATAAATTTGTTAAATAATATAAAATGATTAGAAAAATATAAAAACTATTAAATTAATATATTAATGACTGTTTCTAATTTGTAGATTCAATGAAAAAGAGGAAGGTGAAAATGTGTAAAGCGTGAATGAAACCTTTCTTCTCTAAGACAAGACGGAACGCACAAAATTCCTGAAAGTGAATGAAGACGAACTAGTCAGAGAGAGAGGTCGTACAGCAGTCAATCAGAAATTCCAGTTATTTTTATTTTAACGTCCATGGTCCCCGTGGGAATTAGGGCCCACTTTTAACATGAATTCATAACAGTAAATTAAATTCGATTCTCTCTTAGGGCATACTTGATGGAATCTTTACTTCAGGCCCGAGGCTCACTCTTGTCCCACACTTGGCCATCTTCATTTCCCTAGATCTACTCTACTCGAATTCCGATCAAAACCTATTCCCCTTTATTAATTGTATAACGGAAGTGTAATTTAATATAACTCGCGTAAGAACATAAGATTAAAAGTATAAAAACGACCAAGTTTCATAATAAAACGAAATTTATATTTGTGGTTTACTTTTTTAAACAATTAAAAGTAAATTCTGAAAATATTACAACGATAAACAATGGCAGTTGCTTAGTAGAAGTTAAGTCTAAATAAAACTAATAATACGAAGAGAAAGACATCCTTAGTATTCCGTGCAAATTGTGGTCACACCCAGGAACGGAGGCTCGAGCGAAGCAACGAAGAAATGGGTCATGCACCGATAGGGCATATCATACTTTACCGAGTCCAAATTTCACTCTGGCTAATATGTATTTTTATGTAAAATTTAATGCTAAGAGGGGTTTCTTTTCTGCAACTTTTCCCAAAAATCGCTTTATCATATTCAAAATTGCAGTTTTCTGTTCCATGTTGAAATACCAAATATTCAATTGAACACAGCCTCATATTTTTAACCCTTTGTGTCGTCATTTGTTGTCATTTAGACACATTAACTTTGCTTAACTCTTACACAGGTTTAATACATACATACATAGAAAAAAATCTACTCCATTTGAATCTTTGTAACCATTTGGACGCAGAAGGCGAAGTTCAACATTCTCTCAATAGATGGCTCTGAGCAATTACGCCAGTTATAATTGTGAAGTAGAAGTGAGTGGACGCCATTTTTTTTGGTAAGGCCGGTCATCTTTCCAAGGACAAAGCTTACTTGGCCATAGATGGCATGAAAGTCTGGAGGGCCAAGGAGGAAGTAATGGCCTCATCAGTTGAAACTCTCACACAGAGGTCAGAGGAGGAGAAGATCTCTGGGATATTCTTTGATGGCAAGCAAGATAGGAACACAAAGGTGTTGAAATATGACGAAGTGACAGGGAGATTTCATCCTGGCAAAGTGATCGAGGAGCATTACACTATCACGTGGGAGCCTCAAGGAAAGTACCTCTTCCATTTCACACCCGAGGAACCTGAGGAAGGAGAAAAGCCTGCTCATAAGATCGCTCAGGGCCTGCATGAGTGACTTCTGCATCACGGAGTTGACGAGAGCCTTGTAATGATTGGAGGAGACTCTACCAACACGGGGTGGTCTGGAGGCGCCATAGCCCTATTGGAGATGCTGGGTCGCAAGTGCCACTGGATGATCTGTCAGCTCCATGTGAACGAGCTCCCCCTGAGGCACTTAATCATCAAGCTGGACGGCCCTGTAACTCCCCGGTCAGGCTTCAGTGGGCCTATTGGAAAACTTCTTAAGAAAGTGAATGAACTTGAGATCAACTTCAACTTCAAACCAGTGGAAGGAACTGAAGATATCATAGAGCTGCCAGTAGAGATAGTCAAATCTCTCTCCACAGACCAGCACAACTGCTATCTTCTGATCAAAGCCATCAAGTCTGGAAGTCTCAGTCCACAGTTGGCTGGTCTCAAGTGCGGACCTCTGAACCAATCCAGGTGGCTCACTACTGCACAGGCCATCTTGCTGTTGTGGATGAGGGAGCATGGACTGAAGGGGGAGGTGTTGAGGAGGCTCGAGGTCCTCGTGAAGTTCTGCCTTAACTTCTACTTCAAAATGTACTACGACATCAAAGTGAAGCTCCACTTCAAATTTGGTCCTGCACACTTTTTTTCAAGCCTGAGGCTGCTGAGGTCAGGAACATCATCTCTGCTGCAGTGATAAGAGGAGCTTACCACGCACATCCTGGCTTCATTCCTGTGCAGTGAGGATGAGCATCAGAGAGCTTTTGATGTGAGCCAGATAGAGAAGATCAGAGAAGGAAGAGACTTTGGTGATACGACAGTGAGGCCCCATAAAAATCCCAAAGTCAAACTGCAAGCCACTTCACCTGAGGATCTCATCAACTGGGAATCAGAGAATATTTATAAGCCTATTTTCACCTGCAAGATGAACTTGACTGAGCTCGAGGATCTCAGGAAAACTCCACTCAAAGTGGACGCTTTCTCTGTTCATACTCAGTCCTGCAAGAGAGCTGTACAAGTCTCAACTGCTTCCCAAGCTGTGTACGGTCACGAGAGGAGAGATGGGTGGGTGAGAGCCAGGATAGACCATCGAGAAATTCTCCCAGTGTTCAGATCGAAGCAGGACATAATTAAGAGCTTTTCAGGTTCGAGTGGCTGATGAAGAGGCTGAAGCCATCGTTAATGCTCATAAGAGCTGAAAGTCTTCATAAGATCATAATATAAGATCTTATGAGGCCACGCCTTTCAGGTATCCAGGAAGAACAGGCGTGTAATCCTACATGTGGAGGTGGCAAGTCTCCCGCTACTCGATCAGAGTAGAGCTGGTGAGCCGCGCCTATTCTTTGAAGAAAAACTTAAAATTCTTAAGTTTTACATGAAATCTAAACATTTTTTCAGCACCCAGAGGTGTTGAAACACGCAAGAAAGCAAGGATGAGGTCAGAAAAGCAGCTTTTAGACTAAATCATATGCAGAACAGATGCGCGCTTTGGTTTGGGTGCCCTGAGGCTGCGTTAGGCAGCCTTCAAATCAGAAAATCGCGATTTTGACTATGAAAATGAGATTTTTCGGAAAAGTTGCGAATAATAAACCCATCTTAGAATTAATTTTTACATAGGAATACATATTAGCCACTTTGTTTTTCCAAAATTTCAACCCTGAACCCAGAGTATGATATGCCCTAATGCACCGACGCGTAATATCTGTTGTTCGACAAACTTTGTCTGTAACATTATATATATATATATATATATATATTTTTTTGCAGGAAGGAAGGGATCAAGGGGAAATACCCGTAAAAGTGACCCCTCCACAGAAGACGGAGAGAATAAAAAACAAGGTCTCCATGGCTCAATGATGCCATTTTTTTTTTTATATAAATTTTGAAAAGGTTGTGGTGTGTAAAATGAATGTATTTGTAGTGAGGAATAGAGGGAGAAGCGTCTGGTTTGAGAGCATGAGACACGGAAAAAGATCAGCTAAGGAGGACAGTGATAAGAGAAACGGGAGTTCCAGCATTCCGTCTCCTGCCTAACATCCACCTAGGAGTACTTCCCTGGTCGATTGGTGTCTACAATCATATATATATATATATATATATATATATATATATATATATATATATATATATATACAGGGTGGGCCAAAAGTCTGGATCCATAGGAAAATATTTATTTTAATACATAAATTACAACAAATGGTAAATACTTAAAATGAATATCAACTTTAACTCGTAAATGCGTATCCGTGATACTGTACAGTGGTTCGTACTCCAGTATAAACAACAAATTATAACAAATGCTCAAATTGGCGGCCTCTGACATCGAGACACTTAGGGATGGAATTTATGATTTTTAATAATTCTTCGAATTGAAGTTCTCGAGATGCGTTTCATTTGATAATCTTCTTGTTGACTTTACTGGACTATTCGTTAAAGTTTCACATACCATTGCAGAGATATTTTCATCAGTTGCAGTTTTTGGACGACCAGAACGCCGTCGATCATGTACACTTCCTGTTTCTTTGAAACGTTTAAACAACTTGCCAACAGTCGCATGTGTTACTGGATGCTTATCAGGATGATTTCTATTGAATTCGGTAGCAACTTCTCTGTGTGTAGCGCCCTGTCTTGCGTACATGAGCACAAGTTCTACCCGGTCTTCTGTTGTTAGATTCGAAGCCATTTCTGGGCTGAAATAAAAAAAGTATTTGAGTATTTATACTGGAGTACGAACTACTGTACAGTATCAAGGATACGCATTTACGAGTTAAAGTTGATATTCATTTTAAGTATTTACCATTTGTTGTAATTTATGTATTAAAATAAATATTTTCCTATGGATCCAGACTTTTGGCCCACCCTATATATATATATATATATATATATATATATATAGGGTGAACCAAATGTAGATGGACAGTAAATGATAACGTTTATTTTGAGAATACATATTTAATTTTTTTGTATACTATAATACAAAATAAAATTTAAATAAATTTAGTTATAATATTTAATATAATAAAACACAAACACCATAGTTATAATGAACACCATAGTTATAATATAATATAACACAAACCGTATTCAACCTACTGTCCACCTACTTTTGGTTCACCGTGTATATATATATATATATATATAATGTAAACCCACAAGCAAAAATAAAATGAAAAATGATTCCAAGTTCTTTCGTGTATTCAGAAGTACACCTCGTCAGGGAATGAAGGGGGCAGGCGAGAAGCCCAAAATATATATACAGCGGGGCGGAAACAAAAAGATTAACACATAATTAACAAGACTTAATGAGAGGCAGAAGGAATTTAAACAGGATATTGTCAATTTTATACATTCCCGCACTGTTATTAAAATTATTTTTAAAATGGATAAATACACATTCTAGAATATTTCTTTCAATTATATATCTGTTTTTAACGAGCGCCTTAGAACTATCCCACTTGATGCTATGATTACATCTACACATATGGTTAAACAATGCAATAGAATTATTTGCTGTTCTACACGCATATTTATGCTGTTTTACTCTAATATCTAACGTTTTACCCGTTTGGCCTATATATACTGAGTTACATTTTGCGCATCCCATCGAATACACACAACCAACCACATTATCCGGGCTATTCTTTATTAGGCATGATTTAACAGTATTATTGTACTTAAAGACTATATTGATGCCAATTGCTTTAGTAAAGTGGGAAAATATTGAAAATTAACATGGTACGCTAAGGATATTTTTATGCTCAAATTCCTTTACAGTTACATTATTATAATACCTATTCTTGGCTTTCCTAAGGCAGTTATCTAGAAATGAAATAGAACAACATAATTTAGTACCAATATTCATGATATTGCATAACTCTGAATCTAAAAATTCAGGACTGACAACTCTCAATGCTCTAAGAAACATAGCAGAGAAAATAGAAGATTTAATCGAGGGATGATTACTTACTTACTTACTTACTTCGTAGCCCCAGGGTTCTCTTATGCGAACCCGGCGGCACTCAGGTATCCCGCTACCACCGTGGGACGGGTCCATAGGTCTCGTAGAGAGGTAATGTTGGAGTTGTGTCTTTGTTGAGAGAGTGTGGCAGTGTAAGAGTAGGTGTTCTGTGTCCTCAGGGTGGAGGTAGCATTTTTGACAGGTGGAGGTGTCAGCTAGGTGGAGTCTGTGTCTGTATTGTTGGAGGGAGGGGTGGTGGCCTGAACGGAGCCTGGCCAGAGTAACTCTGTTTTCCTTGGGAGGGTTTGTTCGCTCTGATGGACTACAGGGGGAGTATCGTGAAGGACAGTGTTGTGTGGTTGGTCGAGTAGGTATTTCCGGGTAAATTCTGTGTGGAGATGTTTAATGGGGTTGATGTTTAGGGGAGGAGGGGGGATATTGTTCAGTAGCTGAGAATAGTGAGCAGCAGGAGTACGTTTTTTGTTGCGGGGTGGGGGATTGTGTAATGTGAGATGGTGACAGGGGTGGTCTGGGGCCAGTGCTCTGGAGAAGAATTGAGTCCCTGTCATGTTCATGTGGTGTTCGATGGGGAGTATTTTCGTATCTGCATGTAGATGTGGGATGGGTGTGGTTCGGAGGCAGCCAGTAATGCTTCTGAGACCTCTGTTTTGTGTGGTCTGTATCTTTTTCTGGTTTGTGTGGGAGATGGAAGGGGACCAGGCGGGGGCAGCGTAAGTTAGGGTAGTACGTACAAACTGTTTGTATGGGATACTAAGGGATTCCTTCTGCTGACCGAATGTTGTGGAGGTGAGTGTTCTGAGAGCGTTGAGTTTTTTTGTTGCTTTGGAGCAAATGTTTGATATGTGAGGGGAAAAGGACATGTGTGTGTCTCGGGTGAGGCCGAGGATTGTTGGGGTTTTGTTTAGAGGTAGGGGATGTCCCATGAGGGTGACTCTCGGGTGTGCTTGGGATTCGTGGCGGTCTGAGGTTAGGAGGGCGATGGAGGATTTTTGAGGGGATGCTGACATCCTATTATTAGTCAGCCAGAGTTCCAGATTGGTAATGTACTGCTGGATCAGGCGTGTGGCGGTGTTACGGTTATGGTGTTGTGCTGTTATGGTCAGGTCATCTGCATAGGAGGAAACGTGGACATGGGGGGGGAGAGGTTGTGGGAGGTCGTGCATGAAAAGGTTGAAGAGGATTGGAGAGAGTATGGAGCCCTGTGGGACGCCATTGTATAGTCTGTAGGTTTTGGATGAGTGTTGTTTGTGTATGACTTTGCCAAGTCGGCCTGCAATGAGATTAGTAAGCCATTTCTTGTCATTGGTGGGGATGTCGAGATCAATAATCTTTTGTGCAAGAATGTGGCGTGGGACAGTGTCGAAAGCTTTGTTGATGTCGATGGCAACAAGGACTGTGCGGGCAGGGGGGGATTGTTGGTTGAAGCCATCTAAGATGTGTTGGGTTAGGTTTGTAAGAAGCGTTGTGGTGGAGTGGGCGGACCTGAAGCCGTGTTGGGTTTGTGAAAATGTAATGTGTGGTTGTATGCGTCTTAATATCAGTTTTTCGAGGACTTTGGAAATGGTTGAGAGAAGGAAGATTGGCCGGTATGAAGCAGGTAGGTTGGGGGGTTTATTGGGTTTCAGTATCGGGATGATGTGTGCCAGCTTCCAGGTAGAGGGTATGACATTGTGAAGCCAGGAGTAATTGAATATGTTTGTGAGGGCTGCAAGAGCAATTGGACCAAGGTGTTTGAGATGTATGTTTGAAATGTGGTCTGGGCCTTCGGCATGAGAGTTTTTAAGGGATTTTATGGCTGCAGCTGTGCCTTGGGGTGTAAATGGATGTGGTTGTTGTGGGTCGGCCGAGAGTTTCCGTATGTTTTTGAGGATTTTTCTATTATTGGGAACAGTGATTTTGTGGCTAATTTTTAGTAGTGGTGCATGAGTAGGTTGCAGTGTTTTTGTGGGGATGGAATTTGGTTACGGTTGGAAAGGAGAGCTTCGTGTGTGGGGGGTGGGTTAGTATGTGAAGTGTGGATTTTTTTCAAGGTTTTCCAAAGTTGGGTGCTGTTGGTCTTGTGATTGAGTGTAGTTAAATAGGATTCCCAGTTTTCTGACTGTTTAGAGTTAATTAGATTTGTGATGTCAGTGTTAAGGTGGTGTATGAGGTCAATGTCTTCTGCAGTGGGACTGTGTTTCTGGCGTAATGAGTTTCTTTGTTTGATTAGATTGTGTATTTGTGGGGAGAAATTTGGGTTGGTGTTTCCTGTGTCCTTGTGGAATGAATTGTTTGCTAGCGCGAGTGATAGTGTTGTTTATGTGGGCGGTAGCCTTGTCTATAGAGGGGAAATTAGTTGTGGAGAATTCCTGAAGCTCGTTTTCAATGTATCCTGTAAAAGAAGGCCAGTTTGCATGTTTGTAGTTCGTGTATGTTTGTTTGAAGGATGTGTGGATGGGGTGTGTGTGTTGATAGGTGATTAGTATTGGGAGGTGATCGGATGGGAGGTGGTGTAATGTCTGCCATGTTGTGCGTGTGTGTAGGGATGGTGAGCAGAAGGTAATGTCTGGGGAGGTGTGTTGTTGGTTGTGTTGCAAGGGTTTGCGTGTGGGTTGATTCCTATTGTTGAGGATGTTGTATGTATGAAGATCATCTAGGAGTAGCGTGCCACGAGCGTCTGGTATGTGAGAGGAGAGCCATGTCGGGTGATGAGCATTGAAGTCGCCTCCCACAATGTGGTTCTCGTATTGTGTAAGTGGTTGCAGGGGGGGCTCGTAGCGTGGGGGGCAGTGAGCAGAGGTAGAGGGGGGTATGTATATGTTTGAGATGTGAAAAGTGGAGGATTGATTTTGATTGTCTGGATTTTTAGGGTAGGGTCATTATTAAGGAGGGCGTGTGTGTGCTGCGTTATATTTGTGTATGGGATGTCTTTGTGGATGAGTGTGATAAGCCCATGTTCTATGGGGTTAGTGTCCTGTCTTAATGTTGAGTAATTGTTGAAGGCTGGGAGCCTGGTGTCTGGTGAGAGTTTAGTTTCTTGGATGAGTGCTATATGTATATTATATGTGTGGAGGAGAGAGTTGAGTTCCTGGTGTTTGTTTTTGATGCCATTAATGTTTATTTGCAAAATGTTTAGTGAGTGTTTGGGGTGGGGTATGTGTGGTTGGTTGCGTTGAGGGTTAGCTACACAGTGCTGGCATGCCCATTGGGGTGTGTAGAATTGTACTGAGGGTAGTGATGTGCAGGAGAGGTGTAGCCATTCCGAGCATTGACAGCAACGGACTGACCATTGAGTTCGCCTGATTTGATGTTGGCAGGTAGGGCATGTGTAGGAGTGGGGTCCGGGGTTGGGTTCAATGTCACCGGCTAGTAGGAGGAGAAGGGAGATGGTGGCCGGGACATCATTCCCATGAGCTAGAAAAATGGAAAGGAGAGGATAGTGTTGCGTGTAGGGAGAGAGAGAGATAGTTGGGTTGAGACCCATGGAACCCAGTCCAGGGACCGGGGGACGGCCTGGGGCCGCGCCCCCCAAAACAGGGGGCAGGGGAGGTGTCCGGATTTGCAGAGTGGCTCCCCAAGGTCGACTGGTGCTGAAGGTCGCCCATCCTCCTCGGAGTCGCCTCTCTTCGCGACGAGCACGCTCCGGACGTTGAAGCTGGATGATTATTATTAGTAGGCTTACGATAAACTTGAAATTTGAACTGATTAAAGCATCTCCGAATTTTTAGATCCAGAAAAGATAAGCTTTCATCATTTTCTTTTTCAACCGTGAACTTAATAGATAACATAGGCCCTCTAGTGGATGTTAATGGCGCTTTGGCTTCTGACGCTCAGGCGATGGCGGGTATTTTCAATAACTTTTTTGCAACAGTTTTTACCGTAGAAGACGTAAATAATGTCCCCGACGTGGCCGAAATCGTTCCATTTAGTAGCGAGACTATTTTGGATGAAATAACTGTTTACGAGGGTGAGATTGCGCATTATATAGATAGGCTAAAAGTTAGCAAGGCTCCAGGCCCTGACGCTTTTTATCCCAGACATTTGAAAGATTTGAAAGACGTTATCGTAGGCCCCTTAACGAAGATTTTTAATCAATCATTCGAAACGGGGATTATTGCTGAAGACTTCAAATTAGCTAACGTCACGCCTATTTTTAAAAAAGGCGACCGCGCAGTAGCTAGCAATTATAGGCCCATTAGCTTAACGTCAATTGTCGGTAAACTTTTGGAATCCGTAGTTAGGGATCGTATCATCGATCACTTAGAAAGTAGAGATTTGATTAATAGTAGTCAGCATGGGTTTCGACGCCATAGGTCTTGTTTAACTAATTTGTTAGAATTTTATAACGAAATAGTGCGCGAATACGATAGGCATAGAGCGGCTGATGTTATTTATTTAGATTTTAAAAAGGCGTTCGATACAGTTCCGCATAGGAGACTAATTGCGAAGGTCAAAGCGCACGGTATACGCGGTCAGGTAGCTAACTGGTTAGAAGAATGGCTTCGTGCTAGGAGGCAGAGGGTCGTAGTTAATGATAGTGAATCGGGGTGGTTAGATGTAGGTAGCGGTGTCCCACAGGGTTCAGTGTTAGGCCCATTGCTATTTGTAATTTACATTAACGACATAGATGTCGGATTGACTAGTAACGTGTCAAAATTCGCGGACGATACTAAAATAGGCGGTAAGGTTGTTAACGAGGACGATAGAAATAGGCTCCAAGACGATGTAAATAGGATTATGGAGTGGACAGATAAGTGGCAGATGCAATTTAACGTAGACAAATGTAAAGTTTTGCATATACGTTCTCGTAACAATAACACTGGTCAACAAAGATTTTTCATCATAGTAAAATTTGTGGTGGCTAGATACCATTTTTCACGCTAATTCCAAAACTGCATTCAGACTTTTTCTAGCACGTATAGTTTTCAAGATGAAGGCATATATATAACTACACAGATTTAACCAGTTTAAATAGGCAAAATACTAATATTTCAACATTTGATTGTGTTTATTTTATTGTGTTTTTTTAGTTTATTCATCTTATTTATTTCAATTATCTTAATTATACATCTTATGTATTTCAGGTGTGAGCTTTTACGTCTAGCAGCATTGTGATTCAGGCAACAACGCCGTGCTTTGTGTGTCAAAAGATCAGTCCAGTCCAAGAACTTGTTGTGTCAAGTTGTGTACATTTTTTTTGAATTTATAGTTTGCTCAGGTCAGTCAACATGCCTCGACAATGTAAGAATGACCCCGACAAGTTCTGTTTCGTATGCGGCCAGTTGACAACTAAAACACAGCGACGAAGTATTACAACCGACATTAAGAAAATATACAAGCTATACTTTGGTTGCCATCTAGGTGACCAAGATAAACCATGGGCGCCACATCAAATCTGTTCTGGCTGTTCAAATGGATTACGTGATTGGCTTAACAAAAAGAAAGCTTCAATGCCATTTGCCATACCCATGATATGGAGGGAGCCGAGAGATCATCATGAAGACTGTTATTTTTGTAGTGTGAACTTAATGGGGTTTTCTGCCAAGAACAAACACCAGATTGTATATCCAAACTTGGATTCAGCACGTAGACCAGTAAAACCTGATGAAACATTGCCCACTCCAATTCCCCCAAGTGATAGGCTAGATTCTATCATAGATAGGCTGACCATATTTCCTTGAGACAAAAACGGGACATTGGGATGGCAAAAAAGGGACGGGGGTTATGTAATATTCTGTATTCATGAAAAAGTAAGTACATAAACATATTGAGCTTACAATTATTCTTCAGTGACAGAACCCATACAAAACGGTACTGTCCCGTTCAAAACGGTACGTATGGTCAGCCTAATCATAGATAACATGGAAAGTGATGAAGGTGCAACTGGCGTTTCCGGACCATCTACAGAACCAGAGTACACTTTTGAAGGTAGACATTTAGAGCCTAAAAAGTTAACCCAAGGACAGTTAAATGATCTTGTTAGAGACTTATCGCTGTCTAAAGAGAAATCAGAGCTTCTCGCCTCGAGACTAAAGGAGAACAATTTACTTGAGAACAATGTTCGTATTAGTTACTACCGAAAGCGGAATTTTGAATTAACAGCCTTCTTTTCAGTAGACGGTCCTCTCTGTTATTGCCATGACATCAATGGACTATTTACAGCCATATCTCAGACGTATGTGGCATCTGAGTGGCGCCTCTTTATTGATTCGTCGCAGAGAAGCCTGAAAGCAGTTCTTTTGCATAATGGTAATATAATGCCATCCATCCCCATTGCCCATTCCGTCCATCTAAAGAGACATATGACAATATGGATATACTACTTAAGGCAATCAAATACGACAGTCATCAATGGAATGTTTGTGGAGATCTAAAAGTTATAGGAATGCTTATGGGTATGCAGTCAGGATTCACAAAATTTTGTTGTTTCCTTTGCCTGTGGGACAGTCGCGCCACTATAGAACATTACACCAAAAGTGACTGGCCACTTAGGTATACATATGTCCCAGGGATAAGCAATGTCCAGTCTGTCCCTTTAGTGGATCCCCAAAAGATCTATCTGCCACCTCTTCACATTAAACTTGGTTTAATGAAGAATTTTGTTAAAGCAATGGGTAAAGTCAATTCTGAAGGGTTCCAATACCTTTCAAGGAAATTCCCGAAGGTTACTGCAGCAAAATTGAAGGAAGGAATTTTTGTTGGGCCACAAATAAGGGAGGTTTTGAATGACACTGAATTTCAAAAAGTCCTAAGTCCGCTGGAATTGAAGGCTTGGCTGGCGTTCAAATGGATATGTGAAAACTTTCTTGGAAGCAACAAGTCACCTGCGTATGAGGATGGAGTCAAGAACCTCCTTGATGCCTTCAAAGAAATGGAGTGTCGAATGTCGTTAAAAATTCACTTCCTGCATTCCCACTTAGATTTCTTTCCTGAAAACCTTGGTGCAGTGAGTGACGAGCAAGGAGAGCGCTTCCATCAAGATATTCAGATGATGGAGAAGCGCTACCAAGGATATTGGAATGAAAGCATGATGGCGGACCATTGTTGGATGCTGTATCGTGACAATCCAGGCCAAATTTACAAAAGGAAATCACACTCACAGCGCTTTTAATAAAATAATGTATATATTCTTTATTTATAAGTACATTGAATAAGGTATATGATGTATTTGTTGTTTAGCATTCCTAAGTGTGATCTATACATCCATAAATTTTCTTATAGCAATATCAAAAACTTAAAAATATCAAAACCAGTGTATCTATATAACTATACGTACTAGAAACAAAATAAAACCAGATTCGGAATCAGCGCGAAAGATGCATTAAGAAAAGTGTGATCATGTTTGTGATGAGAAAAAAAGTTTCATTTTGTTTGCCAGTGTAATTACACATACACGATGGATGATTGGGAGTTGGCGAGCGTTGACGAGGAAGTAGATTTAGGCATACGCGTATCCAAGGATTTAAAGGTTAGGAACCAGTGCCTGGAGTCTTGCGCAAAAGCTAATAGGATGTTAGGCTTCATAGCGCGTAATTTCGAATTTAAATCGAAGGATATTATATTGCCCCTTTACAAGTCCCTAGTCAGGCCTCATTTAGAATATGCCGTTCAGTTTTGGTGCCCGTACTTGCGTGAGGATATTGATAGGTTAGAAAGGGTTCAGCGTCGTGCCACGAAACTAATTCCCGGTGAGAGGGGATTTCCCATCGCCAATCCAAACGACATAGCATAAAACTTATTTTCAAACTGAAACGTACAATTTTGACGCAAAGCTTAATTAACTCAATAAGAGTGTTGTGTTGAACAGGGAAAGAATATTCAGAGATCTTTATTTTAAAAAATCAAGTAGATCATCAACAGGGACTTTTGTGAATAACGAGCATACATCAAAACTTACCAGTTTGAAATTAGGGTCATTAGGAAACTTCAGTTTGTCTATCAGATCCATGTTATTTACAATATGTGACTTGTAAATAGAACCAACTAGCAAAAGGTCGGCGCTACGCGCCTATTTTGCTAGATCTGCGGTGCTTCGGCTGAATTGTGGGCCTACGGCGTATTTTATTTTGAACATCAGTAGCCCTTTATCTGGATATCATTCCTATTCCTCTCACCTTGGGCCTCAGTAATTGGGGTGCCTGGCAAACCAATTATTCATTCAATAAAACTACAGAAAAGAACGCAGCCATGAAAATCTAAAGCTTCACAAATCTTAATACAATGAGCTCGGATTTGAAGCCTAAGATTTTCATGACTGCGTTCATTTCTATAGTTTTATTGACCAAATAACTGAACCAACAGTAATTGGGGGCCCTGCGGCCCGCCAAATCATAGTTTTCATTGTTTCGAGTGCATCAATAACATTGTTATAGTGTTCCATTAGTTGTGATAAGCATGATCTTCCTGACCGGAATCGATGTTGGTTATCATTTTTTTTCTGAGTTTCCCCATTAACCCCACCCCTCCCCCATTACCCCACCCCTCTCCCCCATTTACCCCCATTACCCCCAAGGGGGGAAGGGGGCTGGCACCTTGCAAAGGATTTACTTTAATTTTGTTTTGGTTACATATATATATCGCATCTATTTTTCTGAGTTTCCCCATTAACCCCACCCCCATTACCCCAAAATTATGATTAAAAATGAAGAAATGGGAAGAACTGTACCCCTAAAAGGGGGGGGGGGCAGGATTTATGTTAGGGAATTTTTTTTTAGCATGGGCACTGCAGAATAAAAAGACGCATCGAATGGTGAAAGCCGCATTGTTCTACACCAATTGTAGCGACCTGTAGGTGTGCGCAAAAAAACTGTTACATATATATATATATAAGGCTTCATTTCTGAAATAGTATATTAGACTAACGGTGTTAATAAACTAACCAACCATTTAGATAGATTATATGTTACGGAGCCTACTGAGCTAACAATAGGCCTCATGGAATTATTAATTTTGTGTGTTTTTACTAAACCGTACAAATATGGTAGTGACGGATTGATACTAAGAAACTGCTGCGAAAGCCTATTATAGTTATTTTTTAATATCTCTCTTAATTTTCTGTTAAACATTTTATCAACATCCTTCAGTGGGTCTCTGTTTAGAGGTTTGTACGTATCACGGTCACTCAATAAAGTATTCATCTTTTCAATGTAACTGTTTTTGTCCATGATGACGATCGAATTAGATTTGTCCGCTTTAGTAATACGTAATGAATCGTTATTTTAAAGTGTTTTTAGGGCTTTTTCAAACCTCAAAGGATAATTCGATTCATACCTCGTATTAAAAGCACTATACACACACAACCTTTAGCTAAAGTCACCTCACTTTCGGATATATTACTATGCTTTTCAAAACTGATAAAAGACTTAGCAATCAGTAAGCTGCTGGGCTTTTTTGGGACAGAGAACCTAAGCCATAACCTAACGCACATTTCTAGATCATGGGACGACAAGTTAACAATATTACTAAAATCACTTTTTTTAATCCAGTAACTATTACGAATTAAATCGTCCAGTCTATTGTTTAATTGTTTGTTCTGAGTTCTGCATCTTCTACGTAAGTTGTTGTAAATATCGTCCAAAAGTGTACATCTCCAAGCATGGGGAACGGTGGGAAAAAATGTATGTTTTCTTACTTCGGACTCTCTGAAGGCGTTCTTCACTTCGATGCGGGCTATATTAATAAGTTTCTTTAAAATAATTCTTTCGGTGTCACCAAACGGTGTATCGTCCAACATACGGTATCGTTTCCAAGAAGGGATTTTGAGGTAAAACAGCATAAACATGCGTGTAGAACAGCAAATAATTCTAATGCATTATTTAACTATATGTATAGATGTAATCATAGTATCAAGTGGGATAGTTCTAAAGCGCTCGTTAAAAACAGAGATACAATTGAAAGGAATATTCTAGAATGTGCATTTATCCATTTTAAAAATAACTTCAATAACAGTGCGAGAATGTATAAAATTGACAATATCCTGTTAAAATACCTTTTGCCTCTAATTAACTCGTTAATCATGTGCTAATCTTTTTGTTTTTCTGTCCCTTTGTAGGCCTATATACTTTCGTCATCTCGCCTTCTCCCTTCATTCCCTGACGAGGTGTACTTCTGAATGAACGAAAGGTCTTTGAATCATTTTTCATTTTTCCTTGTGGATTTGCATCATTCATTTATTTCACGTGTTTAATTGTGAAATTCATCCCATATTATTTATATACAGTATATGTATAATTTGAATATATATGTATATATATTAACGAAAGAGGAGTTATATAATTTGAGACTTGGAGAAGGTTAGAGAGGTTACAAGCGGGCAACCCAACGGAAAGGTTCGTCCAGGGAAGTAAAGGGGCAAGTGAAGGTCATGGACTTTGTGATAAACCGATCATAAGATATAGTGCGTGCTTCCACCAGTATCGAATAAAACGGTAAACATCAAAGCCTTTCAATGAGCTCCCTCATCGGCATCAGACGTTGCACCCCTCCCCCATTCAACCACTCGACCAAACCGATATATACACAGTATATATGTTACGCCCAAACATCGAAATCGCTCAGTGAACAAAAAAAACAGCCACAACGCGTTGGAGATGCAGATATTTTTTCACTTCCTGGCCGTTCTCAAACAACCACAACGCGTTGTGGATGATTCGGATATGACCACAACGCGTTGTGGACGATTTGAAACAACCACACACCGATGTCTTTTATCAAACTCTATTTAAACACGACGTATATTTATCGACGTATTCACCGATTAAAAAGCAAATTTAAGCAGATATGCTAGAAAAAAGATAAAGTCCTTTGCAAAATGATTAATTTTAAGCAACTTTAGAATGAGACGTAAATGTAAAAATTAACCAACTGGTTAGGTCAACTGAGTGCCCGGTTAGATCAACTGAGTGCCGGGTTAGGTCAACTGAGTGCCGGGTTAGGTCAACTGAATGCCAGGTTAGGTTAATTGTACGCCTTTGACGATTGGTTAGGTTAAGCCGTGATATTTTCGTTAGTTTTAACGAAAATATCACGACTTAACCTAACCAATCGTCAAGGGCGTACAGTTGACCTAACCGGGCATTCAATAATTTTCAAATCGTCCACAACGCGTTGGTTGTTTGAGAACGGCCATGAAGCGAAAAAATATCTAACATCGGTGTGTGGTCACTTAGGTGCATCCACAAGGCGTTGTGGCTGTTTTTTTCGCTCACTGAGCGATTTCGATGTTTGGGCGTAATATATACTACAGTATATAGTATATAATATAGACTGGTCCAAAAAACAAAATTTTTGAAATCATAACATGGTACCTCAAATTATTGTGAACCTTTATAAGAATAACTTCTGACAAAAATATCAGCTCATTTGAAGTATATTTAGGGGTGCCGCACTACTGTCAAAAATATTAGAAATAAAAAAAATTAGTAATATTATATGGATTGTGGAGTAGTTATCTTCTGTAGGTATGTTACTTGTGTCGTTGAGATGATAGCATCATAGCAGTGTAGGAGTGTGTCAAATGGCATCATGCACAAACAGGATGTAAAATATGGCAAGTTCAGTAGCGACTAGAAAATCAACAGAAATGTGGCTTATTGTACAAACAATTGAGACAATATGTGGAAGAAAGCTACCATCCTATGGTGACGTTCTGCGGCTTATTTTTCATCATCTACATGCCAAAAAGACGTTGAAATATGCATCTAAAGCTGTTTGCGCTGAAGTATTGAAATTTTGGGAGATGGCAAATATACCAACTGCTGACTATCGCGATGTTACGAAAAAAATAGAAAAGGAGTATTTTAATTATAGAGGACTTCGAAAATCTGCATCTAGACATTCACAGACACAAATAGATAAAGAAATTTCTTTTCAAGAACGTTTGGACGATTTATTCGATATCGCCCATGCCAATGCTCTGCAAAAAATGACAGTAGAAGACAGAGCTTTTCTACAAGCTCAACGAGAGAAGGGGGAGGAGAGGCTACATAGGAAGTGTGGACAAAATATGTGCTCTCAAACAATCTAAGAGAAGATCTAGCGATGAAGCATTTCAACGCCAAGTTAAGAAAGAAACTATGAGAAAGAAAATGAACACAACAGTGACTCAATTTTCGTCAAATAGTAGTTCCTCCGAGGAAGAGCCAAGTACATCGAGTACACCAGTCACCATAAAGAAGGAGAAACTTGGTAGTCATAAACCAGCAATGGTTGTATCAACAGAATTAGCAATGACACTGGACAGAAACAAATTATGTGATCGCCAAGCAGTATCAGTAGTAGCAGGTACTGCATCTTCTCTTGGATATGAAGTTGATGATATTGTTCTGAGTAGAAGTTCAATACGGAGAAAACGAATATCAGTTCGTCAGCAAATTACGGATGACATCAAGCAATCATTTGAAACTAATATTCCTCTAACAGTTCATTGGGACGGAAAGCTTATCCAAGATCTTACTGGTGATGATAGTGTGGATAGATTTCCAATTATTGTATCAGGCGGAGGAAAATCTAAGCTTCTCTCAGTATCTAAATTTAAATCTGGCACAGGAAAAAATATTGCAGGTGCTGTGGTCGAAGCTTTGGATGACTCGGGGCTACGAGATTGTGTGCAGGCAATGTGCTTTGACACAACTGCAAGCAACACTGGCGATAAAAAAGGAGCATGTACTCTTATTGAAAGCATACTTGAACGGCCGCCGCTCCTCGGACTAGCTTGTCGACATCACATTCTCGAAATAGTAATAGCATCTGTCTCTGACAAATGTCACGGCGCTGCCACTGGTGGTCCGGATATCTTGTTATTTAAGCGTCTTAAAAATAAATGGAAGACTTTTGACACAAACAAGTTTGAAATTGTTCAAATCGATGTACCGGAAAAGCCCAGTATAATTGAAAATTGCAAGCAACATTTGTCTTTTCCACAAACAAATGGAAGTCACTAGACGTGAACTAGAAGGGATGCAACGTTTTGCATTATATGTTGTTCGATGCTACGTAAATGAATGGTTTTTAGCATCCATTGCTTCCTCTGCACCAGCTAAAGATCTATCTCTTCTCAAGAAACTTCAATCCTACGATGATAAAGAAATATCTGTAGCTGCATCTAAAACGCTCTCTCGCCATCTCTGGTATTTGAATGAAGAGCTCATCGGACTTTCTTTTTTTGATGAAGAAACGTCACTGGAAGTCAAGCGAGAAATGGTGAAGACGCTGGATGTGAATGGCTCTCAAAATCCTCCTAAACGGATAAATTTGAATGTGAATGATCCTAACCTACAAGACAAAACACTAGCTAGCTTCGTCAGTTCAACAACTCGCAACTTCTTCACAAAATTAGCATTGCCAATGGACTTTTTGGACAGAGATCCTGCTGATTGGAACGCTAATGATGACTACAAAGCTGCTAGCAATTATGTAAAAAATATGAATGTTGTAAATGACAACGCTGAGAGAGGTGTTGCTTTAATTAAGAACTTCAGTGGCCATCTTACGAAAAGTGAAGAACAACAATATCTTCTACAAATTGTAGAGCAGCACCGTAAGCGTTTTCCAAACGTAAACAAATCTACAATAAAAGAGGGACTTAGATAAAGGAAATAAATGGAATAGAAACAAAATTAGAGGACTGTGGATTAGGCCTATAGGGGATACCACATTAAAAAAAACGCACCGATAACAGCTACCTCAGGGGTAAAAAATATTAATATAAATAATCCGATTGGAGAATAAAATGAAATGTTTGACCTCCGTGCGGCACCTCTACATATTATCTGATCTGCATTAAAATTGGTATTTATAATTTTTTAACCATTCTTCACAATATCCAGGGGTACCATTTCAAAAATAATAAATTTGAAAATTCACCCTTATAGGTTGAACCAGTCTAATATATATATATATATATATATATATATATATATATATATATATACGAAGGTAACTCAGAAAGTATCCGCAATGTCTTTTTTTTCAGAATTGTCTCCACTGCTTACCGCTGGCGGCGCTGCAGTCACTGAGCGAGCGTACAGATAGCTGCGTCGTGGGATTGAGACCTTGACACTAGGTTGTTAAGTTGTAATCGCGTTGTAAACATGGCCGCACCACTTTCGACTTGCACCAAAGAAAAGCAGCGTGCTGTCGTTCGTTTTTTGTAGGCTGAGGGCGTGAAAGGGGCTGAAATTCACAGATTATCTGTACAGTTTGGTGATCAATTTTTGCCACAGCGAAGCGTGTACGAATGGATCGAAATGTTCAAAAATGGCCGAACAAGTGTCGCCGACGTAGAACGTTCAGGGCAGCCGTCCACATCGACCACAAAGTCAACACTTGTTCCCCTTCAATCAAGTTATATATATATATATATATACACACATATATGTGATTGCAAAAATGAAGCAGACCAGACCTCGGGCTAAAATGCATTCTGTGCAATATCTTTAAACACTATGAATGCATGAACTTAGAAAAGACAGGAAAATGATAAATAGAATAAATAACAAAATCATAGGCCTTTCTGGTTTCTTGTGCGTCAAATGCATGGAAAACAATAGGAAATTAGTACAAAGGGGAATACAAAATGTTGAAATAGAAGAATCAAGTACAGAAATTTTACAGACAGAAAACCAGGAAACAACAGAAAACGTCGGCACAACCGAAAACGACAATGAGATGGACAACACACTACAGGGAGGGGCGAAAGCAGCCTCAGATAAAGAAATACCCACGGCAAAAAAGAGAGATACGAAATACACGCCGAAGAAAAAAAAACGCTGAGTAGGGAAGAAGTGGTGGCGGAGCGGAAGAAGGAAATTGAATCACACAAGACTCAGAGGGAATTTAAACGACGGGCCATATGCGAATATTATAAAACAGGTTCGTGTAAATATGGCTCGAACTGCATATACAATCACCCCACACCCCCCTCCAAATGCTTCTATATGATGAGAAATGGAAAATGTAGGTACGGACCAAACTGCAACTTTTTTCTCCCTCGTATGTGCAGACAGTCATTTACGAAGAAAAAAGCGCCTGAACATAGAGTGCCCGTATTTTCACATAAAGGGTACGCAAAGAAAAGAAAGGGAAAGAACAGATCATATTCGACATAGAAGTAATAACAAGAGTACTGAAACATATTTTTTAGAAGAAATGAGGATAATAAAAGCACAGTTTGCCCTTCTAACAAGGAAAGACAGAAAGCCGCAAATATATGCACCACAATATTACGCACATCACCCTTCTATTCAACACCACCCATCAATAATACAACAACCACAATGGTATCACGGGCCGCAACCCCAATACTCCCAAATGCAGCGGCCCAACCAATAACACCAAACAGGAACCGACATCGAACAGGAAACGACCACCATTTAGGAAAATCGAACACGAAGATTAGAAACCCGGTAAATGTATTATAAACAAATATACAAGGCCTCTATACGGACCATGCTGACTGCAAATTACAATACCTGCAAAATTTAGCTACGAAAATCAGCATAGATATCATATATGCCTAACGGAAACACACTTACACAAGTGCGAAAAAGGCTGTGAAAACTGCATCGAGAATACTGAAATAGCAATGCTGGACTACAACATATACAGAGTAGATAGAGTGGCTAGACGAGGGGGAGGGTGTTGTATCTACGTGAAAAACACATACACATGTGAGGTGAAGGTAAACAAATCAAACAGCACAGTCGAAATTATTATATTAGAAGTAAAAGAACTGAACCTAACCATGATGGACGTCTACAGACCACCAAACACCACAAAAAGTGAATTCCAATTTGCCACTAATGAAATACAATACAAAACATGCTACAATTACTTGAAACTTCAGCAACAAATATTTTAATTTGCGGAGATTTTAATTTCCCATTCATAACATGGAAGAAAAATGACGAAGTCATATATATTGAGAAGTTTCATGGCAACATCACAAAAGACGATGGAACCCAAGCAATAATGCTATTAGATATGCTGAAACATTACGCCCTTACTCAAGAAATTTGTAAAGCCACTAGGAAAGAGAACGTTTTTTATTTGATTTTGACAAATAACAATGAAATAATAAATAAAAAGGTAACGCACACAAATTTCTCCGACCATAACCTAATCAATATGTACAGGGTTATTACAAAAGAAATAGACAGTTTCAAATATTTATTAAACCAAAACTATTTATGATATTGACATTTACTATGCACAGTTTTGTAGAGAAAGTCTTGGAATATTTTACAGCAACTTACAGATGTTCGATGTGTGCACCCCTAGTCACACGGCATATATCAGCGCGGTAGTCGATTTCTTGCCAAACACGCGTTAGCATATCTTCATTAACACTAGCAACAGCTCTTGTGATACGTTGTTTCAGATCATCTAAATTAACAAGAAGGGGAGGGACGAACACCTTGTCTTTGACATATCCCCATAAGAAAAAGTCGCAAGGTGTTAGATCTGGACTTCGTGGTGGCCAACGTATGAGTGACATGTTGTCGGCTGTTGCGCGGCCAATCGAGCGCTTTGGAAGATTTGCATCGAGGTAATGTCGAACTTGCCGGTGCCAGTGGGGTGGGGCTCCATCCTGTTGAAAAATGAAGTTGTCACTGTCTTCGTGCAGTTGAGGCATCAGCCAATTCATTAGCATGTCGAGATGTCGCACATGCTCCACTGTTGCTCTAGGATTTTCAGTACCCCATATGCGAACGTTCTGTTTGTTTACCTTCCCACTGATGTGGAAAGTCGACTCGTCGCTGAAAATTAGACGCTCCATAAACCCATCTTCATCTTCACATCGCTCCTGCATTTCTGTACAGAAATCACGGCGTGTTTTTGTCCTGGTCACTTAGACTTTGCAATATCTGCAGCTTGTAAGGAATCATTTTCAACCGTTTCCGCAAAACTTTCCAAACAGTCGGTTGCTTACGTACGACGTGGCTAAAACTTCAAGAGTTTCTCTACAAAACTGTGCATAGTAAATGTCAATATCATAAATAGTTTTGGTTTAATAAATATTTGAAACTGTCTATTTCTTTTGTAATAACCCTGTACAACTGAAGTTAGCACCCAGAGGTCCGAAAACGCATCCGAGAGGGGCAGAAGGAATATTTGAAGACTTAACCATAAATTCAAAGAAAGTAGATGAGGAAAGTATAATGGAGTCTGAAACCAAACCTATATTACTGAAGCATGTTCCAGAGAGATAAAAGAGAAAACGTAGCAAGCTCGAGAGAACAGAAGCAAACCGTAAAACATCTCCACAAATGCAAGGAGACTCAAACTAGAGAGGAAACTAGGCGAAATAGAAATGGACCTAAAGCAAACATTCATACATAAGACAAACGAGGAGGAAAACAAGGTAGCGGAAAACATAAAAAATAACCCAAAATACTTCTACACTTTTGCGAAAAGGAAAATGTAGTGTAAAGAGAGTATTGGCCCGTTGATAGACGGGGAGGCCAAACACACAAATGATTCCAAAAATGAGCAAACTGCTTAAGGAACAATTTAACTCTGTTTAGCACCCCTAAGTACGAGATGAAAGTAGAAAACGCAGACGAATTTTTCGATATTGATACAAATCAGCCAAGGACAAATTCTGGCACAAACCTATTAATGGACTTTGAGTTCTCGGAAGGAGATATAATTAAGGCTCTATCACAGATGCGAGACAATTCGGCACCCGGGTCAGACACATGGAGTGCCACATTTCTGAAGAAATGTAGAGAGAGTACTGCCAAACCGCTATACTTACTACGGAGGAAATCACTCACTACAGGACAAATTCCACTGCCAATAAAGAACGCGAACCTTGACCCTTTATTCAAAAGTGGTAACAGAGCAATGCCCAAGAATTATCGGCCTGTAGCTCTCACCTCACATCTTATAAAGTGCTTTGAACGTATAATTAGAAGCGAAACTACCTACTACCTACAAGAAAAGAACTTATACAACCCAAATCAAAATGGTTTCAGGGCTGGAAGATCATGCCTATCACAGCTATTAGACCACCAGGAGAAAATATTGGAAACACTGTGTCGAGGACAAAACATGAATGTAATTTATACTGACTTTGCTAAAGCCTTCGATAAATGTGACCATGGAATTATAGCACATAAACTTAAGAATACATGAATTACTGGAAAGCTGGGAAGATGGATATTTAATTTCTTGACGCAAAGAACACAAACAGCGGTGGTAAATGGAGTCAAATCGGAAATCTCAGAAGCTCCGTCCCACAAGGGACAGTACTAGTTCCCTTGCTGTTCATAATAATGATTGCAGATATCAATGACAGTATTGTATCATGTTTCGCAGATGACACAAAGATATGCAAGGAAATATTGAACGAAGGTGACATAGAAAGATTACAAAAGGACATTGAAACATTATTCCAGTGGGCAGAAGACAACAACATGAAGTTCAACGAAGAAAAATTCCAACTTCTAAAATATGGTAATAACAAGGAGCTACATAAAAAGGGTACAAAACTCTGCAAGCCAAACAGATAACACCAAATCCACAAGTCAGGGATCTTGGAGTAATAACGTCGTCGGATGCAGAATTCAGAGAGCACTATAACATCAAAATTACGACGGCTAGAAAAATAATGGGAATCATCTGGAGGAGCTTCCGCAGCAGAAAAGCAAACATCATGCTCAAATTATGGAAGAGTCTAGTCCTACCAATAATTGAGTATTGCTCAGTACTCAAGTCCATACACAAAATGAGACATTGTGAACATTGAAGCTATACAACGGACTTTTACATCTAAGATAAAGGAAATGGAAGGTGAAGACTACTGGTCTCGACTACAATCACTGAAACTCTACTCTCTCGAAAGAAGGCGCGAGCGGTACACAATAATATACATATGGAAAATACTTGAGGGCTCTGTCCCTAACCTTAGAAATTAAATAGAAACAAACTGGAATGAGAGAAGAGGCAGATTTGTACGGTCCCAGCTGCGGTGGGACAAGGGGGCATGAAAACGAGGATGGAAATACCCTCAGAATACGAGGCCCAAAGCTTTTCAATGTTCTACCAAAAGAAGTGAGGAATCTCCAGCACACCGACCTGAATAACTTCAAGAACCAGCTGGACAGATTCCTGTGTAAAGTTCCTGACTAGCCATGCGTGGCTGGCTACGAGGGCAGGAGGAGATCAGACAGCAATTCCCTCCTTCACCAAATCCCGCAAATGAGGCGGGATGCTGCAGAGTGGTCGACCGTAGGTCGATCCTGAACCGTCGTTCGAACTCACCTAAAGGCTACGGTACCTAACGGCTATATATATAGAGGGTGGTGCAAAAGTCTGGACCCATAGGCGGTTTATATGGAAAAAAAGTGTGGCCTGCAGGAAGTTTATTATGAAATGAAATTTAATTAACCATACACCAGTGACTAAATTATGTTAAATTTAACGTTCTAGTTCAGAATTTACAATAAGTGTAATGGTATTTCGTATAATCGAGGCATAAGGAAATTTGCGACTGAACGTGAGGTGGCTCCTTCTTTTGCGTACAAAAGCACAAGCTCTATTCTTTCTGCTATTGTTAACTTGTCTGCCATAGGGTAACAATCTAAAAAATATTTAGTAAAATTATAAATAAAAATTAAATTATAAAAACTATTATAAAAATCGAAAGATATTTTTTATATAGTAAATTGCCTATGGGTCCAGACTTTTGCACCACCCTGTATATTAGTAGTGGACCGGATATCCGCATCATTTTTAACATCCGCATCCGCACTTCTGGCTGCGGATGTTATGCGGATATTACCTCTAATAAATTATGCAATTTACAATTAAATTAGCTTATAAAGTAGCTTATAAGGCCCAGTCATGCACATTTCATGTAATGTATTAATTATATATTAATGAACAAACAAATATATAAACCTCAAAATATAAATACCTGGTAACACAGAAAATTGAATGAAACTTGTTTCATTGAATTTTCTGTGGCTGAAACTCTTGAGAAAGTTATTTTTATCATAATGAAAACATTAATATTAAGTTTAATTCTTATACATTGCCTGCCATAATAGTGATATTTGCCTGCCATAATAGTAATATCACGAAATTTGGAAAAATTATGTCATATATTCATAATTCTATATTATATTGATAGGTTACCTAAATATCCGCAGATGTTGAAAAACTGACATCTGGTCCACCACTAATATATATATATACAGGGCGTCCCAAAAAATGTATACACACTTTAAATAATTATAAAGGCAGTGTTTATTAAAATACATTTCATTTTCAAAATGTAATAGAATCTACAGACATTATTTAATTGTTTTGTCAACGCCTGTTTTCAAACTGACGTCCGTTCTGGTCCAGGCACTGCTGATAACGCGAAGCAATGGAATCGCAAACATCACGAAACATTTCGTTTGGTATTTGTGTGCATTCTCGTTCAATGGCTGCTCTCAATTCAGCGACTGTTGCAGGTTTTATAGCGTAGACTTTGTCTTTTAAGTATCCCCATAAAAAAGTCTAGTGGTGTGAGGTCTGGTGAACGCGGAGGGTATTCTACGAAACCCCTTCGTCCAATCCACATCCACATCGTGCCAAGTACCACTCGCAATACTCCACTCTTCGGCCCGGATCATCTTCATTAATAGCATGGACTAATCTTGGAATGTAACTTTTCCATTGACAGCGCTTCAAAATGCGTTGGACAGACGATTCTGAGATTCCTACCTCACGACTCGCTTGCCGCACAGATTTTCTTGGACTTTGGTGATACGTTTCCAGTATTCTTTCTTGCTTTGTGGGGCTTGTCGATGTCCGTGGTCTTCCGGAACGCTTCTTGTGGACATTCTGAACAGTTCCATCGGCTTCAAACTTATCTCTAATTCGAGTGATGGTAAGTCGCGTTGGTGGATCAGTTTGAAACTCCCTCCTAAACTGTCTTTGCACTTCAACTGCGTTTTCACACTTCCAGTAGCATTTTAGAATGAATTTCCTTTGTTCAAAGCTTAGTCTGACTGCCATTATTAATTCTAATGGGTTTAACTTGGAAAGAAAGAAACATCAATTGAGCTATCAGCTGTTAAAGTGTGTATACATTTTTTTGGGACGCCCTGTATATATATATATATATATATATATACGAGGGTAATTCAATAAGTATCCGCACTTTTTATTTTCACATCTGATAGATTATAAACACATCACTACTGAACATAGTTTCCCTGTTTCTCAATACACTTAGTCCAGCGATCTACAAGCTTCCTAATGCCATCACAAAAGAATGTTTTTGGCTGTGTGCGTAGCCAGTCATGCACCGCCTCCTTCAGGTCATCATCGCCTTGGAATCGCTGACCTCTCAAAGCGTCTTTTAGTGGTCCAAACGGGTAAAAATTCGAAGGTGCCAGGTTTGGACTGGACTGTAGGTTGAATGGTCAAGAACTTCAAATTTAAGTTCTTGAAGGCATTTTCTAGTCTGTGCGTATATTAGGTAAACGCACGTACTTTTTTGTCGGTTAAAAATTGTGTTCACCAGCGTTATCAACCACACACACACACACACACAGAATTATTCTTGAAAGAAAAAACGCTGAGAATTTTAGAAAAATATGCTCCGAAATCACAGCCAAAAGGAAAGAGGAGCTGGCTAGAGAGGCAAAAGAGAAAAATATTCCGCAAAAGAAGAGAGTGGAGGTGAAGTTAGCCAACTGCGGACATAATGCCAGGAAAGTAATACAAGAAAAACTGGAGGGTATCGATAGGGAAATACAAACACTGATTAAGGACCATACAGAGAGGGAAGAGGAAAAGGCGGTAAAAGCAATAAAGGAAAATCCAAAATACTTCTATAGCTATGCAAAAAGGAAAACAAAAACGCGCGCCGCTATTGGGCCCTTAAGGAAGAGAAATAATGAACTAACCGACGATCCAAAAGAAATATCTGAAACATTGAGAGCCCAGTATGAATCAGTTTTTAGTACCCCAAAAAGTGACAAAACGATACCTGACATAGATGCATTCTTTGAAGAGAAATTGCAAGGAGAGTGTACAACAGACTTTGATTTTACCCCAGAAGATGTAGCGAGAGCTATAGGACAAATGAAAGCACGTTCAGCTGCAAGTCCGGACAATTGGAACGCATTATTGATTAAGAACTGTTAAAATGAAATAGCTACACCTTTATATTGGATATGGAGAAGATCCCTAGACACTGGGGAAATACCGAGCATCTTGAAAAGAGCAAACAGTGTCCCTATATATAAAGGAAGGGACAGATCTCAAGCAAAGAACTACAGACCAGTGTCATTGACGTCCCACCTCACCAAAGTATTTGAAAGAATAGTTAGAGAGAAAATTTATGATTTCTTGGAGATACTGTAAAGATTCAACGAAAATCGGTACGGGTTCCGATCAGGTACATCATGCCTATCACAACTAATAGAACACTACAACAATATCCTAGATGCACTGGAAGGCAATGACAACTACGATGTCATATACACAGATTTTGCTAAAGCTTTCGACAAATGTGATCACGTTATAATAGCAAATAAAATGAAATATATGGGAATAACAGGGAAAGTGGGAAAATGGACAGAATTAGACAGCGGAGTAAACAGCAACAGTATAGTAACATCCTTTGCAGACGATACAAAGATCACCAGAAAAATCAGTGATGTAAATGAAGTGGAGGCCTTGCAGAGGGACACGAACAAAATATACAAATGGTCAGAAGAAAACATGCATTTAACACCGAGAAATTTCAGCTCTTGAGATATGGTAGAAAAGAGGAACTTAAACAGACTGCATTTTACGCTCCAGATAGACAGGAAATTTAGAGAAGCACGAAAGGGATTGATCTGGGGGTAATAATGACCGATGATGCGAAATTCGAAAAACAAAATCAGATAACGATAAATAAAGCAAAAAGAGTCACGGGACAGGTACTAAGAACGTTCAAAAGAAGGGACAGGACAGTAATGATTCCCCTGCTAAAAACACTGATTATACCAAAATTTGAATACTGCTCAGTTTTGACGTCCCTTATAAAAAGGAAGAAACTAATAAACTAGAAGAAACGCAGAGACATTTCACAGCCAAGATTGATAGTTGCAAAGAACTCAACTACTGGGAAAGACTACGTAAACTAAATCTGTGCTCCCTGGAAAGAAGAAGAGAGAGAGGTACACCATAATCTACATATGGAAAATGATCGAAAAACTGGTACCAAACCTAAAACTAAACCCAATTACCATTCAAACAACACTGGAAAATAGGAAAGGCAGAATGTGTAATGTTCCCAAATTAAAGGCCCGACAAGGGACCTCCTCAATACTGAAGGAAAATATCTTGATTGTCAGGGGGCCAAGACTTTTTAACCAGCTTCCAAAGGACCTCAGAAACGTTAAAGGGGTCAAAGTTGAAGTCTTCAAGAGAAGACTAGATGCCTGGCTCAGGACGGTACCAGATGAACCGGGTGTACCTGGCTATGTGCGGTGGAGTGCGAGAGCAACTCGCTCCTCCACCAAGCCAGCCTAGAGGCGGGGCCACCAGCTTGACCTTCGTGTGAAGAAAGACCAACGCACGGAACAGCAACAATGTTTTACATATATACCTTTGGTTAGCTCCCGCCCGAATTGTTCATTCTGTCGAAGGTCAAGCTTTTCACTCCACCTTAGACCTACAGTTTAACGTGGAATCCGAACCACGCCCCATCAGCAGCCCAGCGTCTTAACCACTAGGCCACCTAGGGTACCCATTTATCTACCAACCACTTTCTTTATTTTGTGGAAAGATCAACAGCTAGGTTTTGCTGCGCGCCCGCTGCCGTCGGGTTTCGAACCTGGGGTCGATGGATTCGTAGTCAGCGACGCTAACCATTACACCACCGAGGCGCATATATATATATATATATATATATATATATATATATATATATATATATATATATATATATATTTTTTTTTTTTTTTTAGTCAGGAAGAACCGATTCGCCTCTATTTAAAGGGCATATCTCAGCTGAAAAACAAAGAAAAAGTGAGAGGAAAGACAGAGGAAAAAGAAAGGGTGGAGGGGACAGTCGAAGTGGAAAAAGACCAAGGATGACAAGGACTGCAGGGTCGAGCCCCATCATCCTTGGGTGCTAGGGCCGGGAGGGCGCACGTGAAACCTCCAGGAACAAGCACGTACAAACGAGCACAAAGAGCACTCAAGAGCACGAGCTTAGAACCCCCTTGCGGGGAATATATATATATATATATATATATATATATATATATAACGTAAAGAACGACGCTTTGTATAGGAGAATATTCCGCGCAAGACGAGAGCGAAAGAACGAAAGAAATGAAAAAATGAGGTAACCACCCGGGAATCGAACCCGGGATCTTCCGATTGCCGGTCAGATATGATAACCATACACCACGGGCCTCACTCAATCAAATGTCGTAATTCCTCTACATGCGCGCAGAAACCAATGCCCCAAAGGGGCACCTCCCGCATGCCATAACATTATATACATTATAACTGCAAACACGCAGTATAATTAACGTAAAGAACGACGCTTTGTATAGGAGAATATTCCGCGCAAGACGAGAGCGAAAGAACGAAACAAATGAAAAAATGAGGTAACCACCCGGGAATCGAACCCGGGATCTTCCGATTGCCGGTCAGATATGATAACCAATTACACCACGGGCCTCACTCAATCAAATGTCGTAATTCCTCTACATGCGCGCAGAAACCAATGCCCCAAAGGGGCACCTCCCGCATGCCGTAACATTATATACATTATAACTGCAAACACGCAGTATAATTAACGTAAAGAACGACGCTTTGTATAGGAGAATATTCCGCGCAAGACGAGAGCGAAAGAACGAAACAAATGAAAAAATGAGGTAACCACCCGGGAATCGAACCCGGGATCTTCCGATTGTCGGTCAGATATGATAACCATTACACCACGGGCCTCACTCAATCAAATGTCGTAATTCCTCTACATGCGCGCAGAAACCAATGCCCCAAAGGGGCACCTCCCGCATGCCGTAACATTATATACATTATAACTGCAAACACGCAGTATAATTAACGTAAAGAACGACGCTTTCATTTGTTTCCTTCTTTCGCTCTCGTCTTGCGCGGAATATTCTCCTATACAAAGCGTCGTTCTTTACGTTAATTATACTGCGTGTTTGCAGTTATAATGTATATATAATATATATATATTATATATATATATATATATATATATATATATATATATATAAAAGTCTAAATTCGGCAAAACTAAACTGATGAAACGACTTTGAACCAAATCAGGTAAAAAAAAAAAATTAACTACAAATAAAAATAAGGAAATCAAAAGAAAAAGTCGCAGGAAAATTATTAAAACTAAAAAAAAATCTTTCCTGAAGCACAACTGGAAATAACATCAGAGAGGACCATAATGTTTCTTCAGCTTTTGATGTCAAATGCAGGGACTTGCTTTGTCTTAAAAAAAAATCAGGGTTAAAATTACCATTTGTGAAACAGGCAGGAGCCATTTCACGTTACTGAAGAAAACAAGCGCGTGCACGTGCCCACGCACGAAACACACACACACACACACAATATATATATATATATATATATATGTCAAGAAGATACTCTTCTTGGCCAGAATTAATCCTTATCAGTTCATCTTAAATGCCCAATTTATTAAAGCTATTAAAGCTAAAATAACTTAAGACTATAAATTTGCAACATAATTCTACTTGCACATTGACCCTTTCTAAACGATCAGTGCGTGTGTTCATACGTTCGTTTCCGGGGAAGCGATAGGTTATTTGTCTGACAAGTCGTCTCTAACCTCACTTCTGTTTGAGATAGATCACCACCTAGTTTTTTCTGAATGCTAGTATTCTCCGATACCACCACATCGGCAAAGGAAACAGATTTTGGGGTTTTCTAGCCTCTCGTTCCGATTTATTTACTAACTTGAGCAATAAGCTTTCCCGCACATACTCTATTTATATATCGTCATTTATCATTTTTTTTAGTCATTGTTTAGTCAATTGCATTTAGTCACTTTAGCCATTCATTTAAGTTAATTTCCGTGTACTTTAATTATATATCCCTTTGTTATACGCTTATACCCATTTAATTAGTAACAGCTTTCATTTACGCTTATACCCATTTAATTAGTAACATAACTTTCATTATAAATATAATTTAAATTTTTTTAATCTTAATTTTCTTTATCCTAACCACTAAGTGTAACTTTTAAATTCCAATTCCTAGATTTATTAACATCCTGATCTCTTTGTGATATATATATATACTGTATATAGTAACCTTGTGTTGTTTCCGTGTAGATTCGTCACGGAGGTCAGGCTCGTGGCTCCAGCTGGTTTGGTGGAGGAGAGAGTTCCTTTCTTGCATTTTCAATTTCATACCCGGCTCATCAGGGATTGTCCTGAGCCAGGAGTCTAGTCTTCTTTTAAGACATTCGTAAGAACACCAGTTCTATTTCTCATTTCCTTTGGTAACTGGTTAAATAATCTTGACCCTATGAGGACAAAGCTATTTTTCCTCAGAGTTGAGGATGTCTCTTGTCCACCCTTTAGTTTGGGAACACTACACATTCTACCTTTCCTATTTTTCATTGTTGTTTGGATGATTATAGGATTCAGTTTGAGGTTAAGTATTAGTTTTCCTATTATTTTCCATGCATATATTATGGTGTACTACTATTCTTCTTTCCGCCGAATACAGAGTTCATTTACAGAATTTTCCACAGTAATATATATATATATATATATATATATATATATATATATATATATATATATATATATATTATATATATTATATATATATGTGTGTGTGTGTGTGTATATACACATATGTACGGACTTTAATTAAGTCGGTTTATATTCCATTTCTTGAGGTCCTTTCCAGGAATGAATTTAGTTGGCTAACTGAATGGAATCCTCCTTACAGGAGTAATCAGCGTAATTAGAGTATATTACAAAAGTAAAAAGCAGCGGCGCTTCTTCGTCAGGAAACACCTAAAATAGGGGAGCGACTCTCCGATATTTCCTGCCATTACCGAAACCATTCGGCTACTAATGTTCTCGTACAAAGAGATCGACCGGTTGTTCGGAGACATTTAAAACGTTCGATGAGGCCCTAATCTTAAACCTCGGCGAGCGAGCAAAGTCTAGAAACAGAAATGGGTCAATGTGAAAGCAACGCAACGCCCTCTGTATTATACGAACAGCATTTCAGGTAAAAAAAACAAGTACTGAAAAAGGCGAACAAGAGTGCAAAAATGTGTAAAGAATTACGCGTAATACGTAAAGTCTCGTTAAAAATAGGGGTCTCGCTCGCGTTTTGGAATTTTGTACACGGCTAAGAATGAATGATACACCACTACTTCGAAGTGGAAGAGCGGGGGACGGGGCCTGGAAGAATATGAGGATGAAAAAAGATTTCAACGAGCAACATTGGTGGGCTTCAGCCGAACAGACCGAACGATCAAATCAAAAAGTTTTTAATTAAAATCGAGTGTGTGAGCGAGTTGTCGGTGTAACTGAGCGACTCGTTTCCTTAATTCTGAACAGAGAGAAACGAGAGAGAATAGTGTAAAGAAACGAATAAATAAACTCGTTTTTTCACAAGTTCTCTCGTTCTTTCTTCTTCTTCTTCTTCTTCTTCTTCTTCTCACTCGCATTACGAACGTCCGTGGAACTGAGCCAAGGAAAAAGGTTCAGTCCTAGCTAGAATTCTAGTCTACAAACTCTAAACAAAAGAAAAGGGGAAAAAACCCACGACTTCTTTTCCGGTCACTTTGACTCCGGATACTTATTCCCTACTACTCTCCCCGCTTCTCCCAACCCCAACCAGACGGTAGTGATTGAGCAACTGGCACAGAAAAAATAATTTAAAAAATTATCCAATTTGTGGAAGAGGAAAAGAATTAAAAATAAATTTTAAACCGAAAATATTAAACATCGGATAAATTTATGGATTCTGATAAAATGAACTAAAAACCAACAAAGGCCAAACTTTTTTGGGAGTTTTAATGATGCATGAAGAATGAAATATATAATATATATATATATATATATATATATATTTTAACCAGCCATAAACGAACCATTTTTGGAGAACTGACTACATTACTTCCTTAGTAATTAACAAACGTACTTTTTTTCACAACAGAAAGAAGAATGTTAATTACACACCATCTCGTCAGTTTTTCTTACATCAAAGCATTATAGAGAACGAATGTTGACAGCTTCGGGTGCGATAAATGTCCGCTTTGATCCATTTAAGAATTAAACCCTTTGTTTGCTTAAAACAATGAACTTATTTATTGAATTCTCCGCTCCGTTCCAAGAATAGAAAAACAACAACCTTTACTTCTTTGTACCAACTTCTAAATTTTAAACTTGAAACAAACTTTTAGTTTATTACGAAACCCTTTTTTTTCCAGCGAATGTATTGTGTTAGTTATTAGGAAGTTAGTTTTAAGGATAAAAAGTATTTTAATGAGGCGTAATTTAGAAAGAGGCGTAAAATATCGAGCTTTGCATTATGAAAGAATCACGAGATTAAATGCAAAATTGCAAAAAAACAAAAGACGTTTAAAAACTTTCGTTCATACTTTCGATTTTCTTTTTAAAATAGATTTTCTTCTTTTGTTTCACATCAACTTAAAACAATAACACGAACAGCGGCATCGTTGCTAGGACACACACACACACACACACCGTTTTCTGCGTATTTTATACATAACACAAATATGTAACGTTTAATTTTTCTAATCTATCATCAGATCTATTTTTTGGAGTTATACTGTACGTTCCACACATACTCAGGGCTAAATTACTGCCTATGAACTCGTGGGGCAAATTTTTCAAAGATCCCTTGCATAAAAGCCCATTTTCCTTAACTGTTATATAAAACCATTAAAGCTCAAATGGAGAAAATTATCTTATAATAATAATAGAACCAGGTTCCATTTATGCTATATTATAAAATTATTTGCTGCACTTATGCCCTCTTCTGTTCGATTGATAATTAACTAGAAGTACGTCGGAACGATAACATCAAATGTTCCCCCACCTAAATCTGTGATTTTGACCTTTGGTTCTGGTTAGGCAGGAGACAGGGAGTGCGCTGGAACTCCCGTTTCTCCTGTCACTGTCCTCCTCAGCTGATCTTTTTCTGTCTCATCTACCCTGTGAGCAGTCCAGCATGCTCTCAAACACACACACACTTCTTCCTCTATTCTTCACTACACATACATGGCATTTAACACACTACACAATCTTTTCAAAATTTATAAAAAATAAAATGGCTTTGTGAGCCTCTGAGACCTTGATTTTGGCTCTCTTTCTTATAAAGGGGGGCATTTTTGCGGGCACACGGCCTTGGCCCCAACTTTCTACATAAAAATAATTTGATCTTGGGCTCTTCCCTCAAACCATCATAACTGAAATCAAAGCCAATTATAAAAAGAATTATTTTTATTGTTATTATTATTATTAATATTAATATCATTAATATTTAATAATGTTTTCCTGCGATTTACTTAAAACAATCTTATGAGCAGTTAATAGTAAACTCCATTTTATTTTTCATTCATTCAGATTATTATGTAATGTTTTGGAGCACAAAAAGTATTTTAATAGTTCAAATCTATTTCTCAAGTTGAGATACGAGAAAAGATCAAAGCGTAATCGAGTGTACCGCATTCGTACAGTAGCTACCAAATTTATTTCAAAGCTACGGCAACACTCGTTAAATATTAGATTACGTAAATTTTGCATAGAGGACTAACGAAACTGCGTAAATTCATGCTTCTTTTAAATCTATTAGCGAATTAAAAATATACATTTTTAAAACTAAAACTAAATTCAAATTTCATAACCATGCGATCGATAACATTTTTATAAAGCATCCGATTTTATGAAAGCAAATTTGATAGAACATTTAATGTTTTAAATTGAGTAATGTAACACACACCACAATATATATAAGATATATATATATATATATATATATAATATATATATATATATATATATATATATGAGAGAGAGAGAGAGAGAGGCGACAAGCTTGACCTTCGTGAAATGACGAATCATCGCGTGGGACATTTGAAAGGTTGAAAGGTGTATGTAATATATATAATATATATATATATATAATATATATATATATATATATATATATATGTGTGTGTGTGTGTGTGTGTGTGTGTGTGTGTGTGTAGGTATATAATTTAATTTCTAATAGTAGAGTAATGCAAGGCCCCATAGAGAAAATTATTAAAATTTGTGAATTTATTTCTAGCGATGCGATAAACGTTTAAGATCCACTTGAATATTTATAAAAGAACTAAATAAGCAATTAATTGTTTCCACTTTCGTCACTGATTCGGTGCGAGTGAACTCGGGACGAATGTAAATATAGAGGTGGAAAAGTGATCCCTTCGCATCGGGTTACGTTCCTCCCTTTCAAAAGTTCGATGTTCGTCGCAGCAAGTAGAGGGAAGGGTAATCCGCTCGGTTATCGAAGTCTTTTACGCCTTTGTTTCGTTCCCAGCTTTATTTATTTATTTATTTTATTTATTTTTTACCCATTTCCAATTCCCATTAAAAAAAATTAAATTTGCTATTTTGAACGCATTAAGTGCTAAAGAGCAGACTCAAAACGATAAAAGCAAAAGAAGGGACGCATTAAGACTTTCTTCCCTCTGAACAAAGGAATAGTAAACTAACTACGTAATAACCATGTATAAAAAGAGGACCCATCAACTTTGAACGAAAAGTTAGGCAATTTTACTTCACGGGAGTAATTGAGATTATTTACTGAATACGAAATCCAATCAAGCGCATTTAGGTTTGCGTGCTACTCGGGTATGTTTAAATGCCCGTAAGAATTCACAGGCGGTCAAAGACTTCAGTCTCTTTTAAAGCTATTTAAAACCTATTCTTTCCCCCCTTTTTCTCTATTTAATAACTCCTACTTACGTTGTAAAACTTGATTACCACCTAAATAATAACCTGCAGTGAGTGATTAAGCCAAATAGCAAAACTTGTTTTATTAGAAAAAGAAGAATCCAGGATTAAATATCTTAAATTAAATTTTTCTAAAATGTGTTTTAGATCGAAGAAATATAGTGCCGTTTATGAGCGCTTTAAAAGAATTCGTGAACCCTCGTGAATTTTTTTTAGTCTCTGGAAAACATTAAAGATGACTGGCAAAGATGGGAGATTCTGGTCTGGCACAAAGGCTTCGAGATGCATTGGTGCAATTCCAAAACAACTGGTATTCTACTTGCTGGGGTCTGTCTATCGCGATCCTCGGTATAAATTACTGTTGTCACCAGAGGAGACAAAACGCGCGAAGGAAGTGTTGCTAAAAGTTACTCTAAAAGCGTATGTATGGTTACAGTTGAGGAAGGTCCACATGATGAAATAATGTCAAGCGGGTCATTTGACATTTAACCAAGATTCCAATAAGGAAAGCTTTCACGGCCTGCACTGCATAGTTTTTATGCAGGAAGGAGGGGCCAAGGGCGAATGACTGCAAAAACGCACCCCCCCCCCCTCCCATAGAGGAAGGAAGAAGAGGGGCAAAATCAAGGTCCAAGGTTTTCGAAATGCCTGGACACACTGCGTTTGAAAAATTGGAGGTCATAGACAAAAGGGAAGGACGGATTGAGGAAGACTGTTTCGGGGTTGACCGGTTCAGTAGATGAAAGATTGAAAATACTGATGAATCCTTGCGTTAGAGAGAGTTGGACACAAAAGGAATGAGAATGTGTTGAAACTCTAGTACTACGTGCTCTCCTTTTAAAAAGGAGAAGACACGCAGTTAGAGAGTTTAGAAGAACAGTGTCCGTTATAATAGCGATAGTGAAAAGAGTGAGAAAAGAGTGAGGCAACAATGCGGCGAAGGGAGAGAGACTGAAGATAGTCAGTAAGAGACGGAGAATATGACAGTAAACCTCGTATGAAAAGCAACAAGGACTTTTCTGTTCCATTGTAGTGAGCTGCTAAGAACCAAATCCTTTGGCAGATGCAGCACCACAGATAGCTTCTACCTTTCCACCAACCAACTCAAGTCAGCGTGGAAAGACTTTTCTACAATGCATTACATTTTAAATGACTTAAGAACGGCGTTATTTGGAAATTCAGTCAATAATATTCCGTTCCTAAAATCCAATGGACTTAATTAACTTAGTACAGACTGAAGATAGTCCTTATCCTAGTCCTTATATGAAGCCTGTCATTATTAATGTTATATTTTCTTTTCAAGGCTTGTACGTTCCTACAATTTGTTTTTAGTTTTTAATACTCTTGCTTTAAGCAGCTTCTTATACAAAAGATCATAAAACCGAATTTAATAGGTATTAAAAAATACCTTGTTATATAGGTCAAGTTACTAAAAAAAAAAGAAAAAGTACTGGTACTTAGCCGTAACCATTTTTAATTGCTGGTATTATCAGCACCACTTTACTCCAAATACCAGTACCAGATAAACAAATATTGCGTACCAGTACCACTTCCATTGCTGGTACCCAGCCCTATTTAAAAACCTACGGCTGAAAGCTAGAAGGGCTAATGTAAATATTTTTCATTTTGAGAAAAACGCGATTGAAGGTTTCTTTCTGTAATCAAAATTCAACCTTTATTAGCAAACATTATTCCTTTATTTCAGTAAATTGAACGCATCTGCACTCTCATTTGATGCCTTTTTCAAAATCACACTGCCTCTTTTGGCTTTAAGAAAATTAATTCTTCATTATTCATCTTCATCCGCATCATCTTCGCTCAGGACATTGGCTCATTGCGGTGCACCTAATAATTTGATGACATTGGCACTTGTAGCACTGAAAGAGCAGCTGATTTCGAGTTCAGCCCTACCCTTATCTCAAAAAATGGATTTTTTCACATTGGCCCTTCTAGCATTCAGCCCTAGTATAATGTAAACTACTTCGTAGAGTATCGGATACTCGTCAAAGCATTCGTCTGAGAGAGATGGCGATGCAAGACTCAAAAGGATTTTACAGTATACTGTACAGTAATCGCAAAACTTCATTCACTCTTCACAATAAATTCTTGTTCTCTTGAAAACATGAAGAGATAAACCAAAAGGGCAAGTTCATTTCACTTCTTTACTTCGCGGTTTAGTTTATTTTAACACACACACACACACACTCCATTGTGGATATTTTGATACGTGTTATGGTCACATACGGGCGATTACTACAACATTTAAGGAAAAGAACATAATAATAATAATAATAATAATAATAATAATAATAAATCTGATACAAACAAGACCGTCCTTCTGGTAACATGTTATTACGAAGAGGTTAGGTTAATCATTTAACTCCTTTGTATCCACATTCCAACCCCCTTCTCCGAATGTATCACCCCATAACTACCTTTTATGGGAACTACACAAAGGCAGAGATCCGTACGCACTGCCGGAGATTCGGGGAAATGTTACAAACTGTTCGGAACAACCCATTATACTGTAGATGTACGAAAGATACCAGAAACACGCTTCATCGATCACGTTTATGTACTGAGAGTGACTATACACAATAGAACACTGAACAAGAAAGGCATCAAAACAGGTTCACCAACCAAACACATACCACAACTACAATTTTATAATCTAGACTTAAGAGTCTGGAATAAAGTGTTCGATTCTTAAACTTTCACTTATAATACAAATTCAGTCTAAATATCTCTGCTTAAAAAATTATAAAAAAAGTTACATTTAATTCTCAGAAAAATTTGCATGCTAACTACAAACTATAAAAAATCTCAAAATATAAGATAATTATGGAGTGGTAAATTTTCATTTCAAGGTATTTTCTCTTCAAGGTTCACGATAATGACGAAAATGTGAACAAAAAAGTAAAAATCCATAAAATAAAATATTAAAAACGAAAACAACATAATTAATTGTTAACTTCTCATCAATAGCTTTAAGAAGAAAACGAAGCGAATTGAACTTTCAGTAACGACCACTGCACCGACTCAAAGATAGCTACCGAAATGTGGCCGCATTTATTTTATTTGTGATTTGCTCAGTTCAATGGCACTCTTTCGCTTTGAACTCAACATCACGCGAGTGAAGTGTCGCGAATCATATTTTCACACAATTTTGTTTAATCAGTTCTTATTATTTCTATTTTTGTAAGTTAATAATGAATAAAAAATCTTTTACAAATCTCGCGTTTGGCGTAAAACATGAGAGGCGAATATGATCCATGAAAAACAGTTCATTTTAGCTTGAAACCATTTTAAACAGTTTTATTGGTCGTAACGAACACTGCTGCATCTAAACGAAGTTGGTTACTGAAGATCATCGTTGTACGCATTATTATTATTATTATTATTATGGCTGGGCGAAATAGCAACAAAATGAATGATAAATAATACAACGAACTACGAATGAAATCGTATATACACGAAACACTTTCAGATACAAATACAAGCGAGACTATAATGAATCACCGCGAGATAAATATTCCTCATTTTTAGTCTTTTTTACTCTAAACATCTTCGTTGGGTCCAAAAAATGGTTTGAAAAAAAATGGTTTGAATCTAACTTTACTCATTTTCATCTATTTAATGTCCAAAAACTTAATTTAACTTAAAAATAATTCCATAAAATAAGGGAAAATTAATAAAGTTAAATCTGAAATCTACAGGGCGTTTTAGGTCGACCCAGAAATATGGAAAAGAAACACCTAATATTAGTTATGGAATAATATGACAAACTTCAAATACAAACTGCAAATTCCGCCAATTTGTAGTTTGCATTTGGTATTTGAAGTTTGTCATAGTAATTCCGTAACTAATATGAAGCGTTTCTTTTCAATATTTCTAGGGTCGACCTGAAACACCCTGCATTATGCAACAATCAAAACGGCTACAAACTTTTTTTTTTAAATTCAAGAAAATCCCATACATATACCTTTGGTTAGCTTCCGCCCGAATTGGTTATTCTGACGAAGGTCAAGCTTTTCATTCCACCTTAGACCTACAGTTTGACGTGAAATCCGAACCACGCCCCACCAGCAGCCCAGCGTCTTAACCACTAGGCCACCCAGGGTACCCATTTATCTACCAATCACTTTATTGTGTGGAAGGATGAACAGCTTGGTTTTTCTGCGCGCCGGCTGCCGTCACCGGGTCTCGATACCGGGGCCGATGGATTCGTAGTCAGGGACGCTAACCACTACACCACGGAAGCGCATTAATATATATAATTATATATATATATATATATATATATATATATATATATATATATATATATATATATATATATATATATATATACTACCAGTCAAAAGTTTAAGCACACCTACTAATTTCCAATGTTTTGCTGCTTAGCTCATAACAAACTTCAAACTTAAACTTAACAGGTACTAGAGACGAATTTGCTTACCTGGCTTTTATATTGTATGCTTCAGTGCATCTGCCCTATGCAGTGTGTTATAACACAAGCTTCTTTAAAATAGCCTTCAAAATGTGTTAATTGACGTCTAGCATGCAACCTAAAATTAATGCCATTAGCTCTGCACAAAGGTCCAAAAACAGTTTAAAAGTCTTTACTGGGGTAGTGTGTTTCTTCAGGAGTATGTTAATACATGTGTTCAGTTATTAACATGCGCTGCAGGTCTTCACATATAAAATCCTTGCAGAGGAGCTAACTGTGTAGTTTAAGGTATATTTCTGTGTTTCAAAAAGCAAAAATGGGTGCCAAAGCTCAGTTAACAACAGAAAAAAGACAGTCGATTGTAACTTTGAGAAATGAGGGCCAATCACTGAGGCAAACTGCAAAAAAATTAAAAAAATTTGTGAATATGGTTGCTTGTGCCATTAAACGGTACGAAGAAACTGGTCAGAATAAGGACAGAAAAAGGTCAGAGCGACCAAGAACCACAACAGACTCGGAGGACAAGTATATCCAAGTCACCAGTCTGCCCAACAGACGCCTCACAGCGCCTGAAATCAAAGCCCAGCTGAACAACTCCAGAAGTACAACAATTTCAACATCAACTGTTCAGAGAAGACTAAAAGAGGCAGGATTAAAAGGACGAACTGCAGCAAAGAAACCAATGCTGAGACTCCAGAACAAAAAGAAAAGGCTAAGCCTGGACTAAAAAACACCAAAAATGGACTGTTGAGCAGTGGAAATTTGTCCTTTGGACTGACGAATCAAAGTTCGAAGTTTTTGGAGCCAAACGCAGAGTATTTGTGCGGCGCACAACCAGTGAAAGAATGACACAGCAGTGTGTTGTGCCAACAGTGAAGTACGGTGAAGAAAGTGTGATGGTCTGGGGATGTTTTGCAGTGGAGCAAGTTGGAGATCTTCACAAAGTCACTGGAATACTGAACCAACGTGGCTATCACAGCATTCTACAGCGCCATGCCATCCCATCTGGACTGCGACTAGTTGGCCAAGTCCAACAGTTCATAATGCAGTAAGACAACGATCCCAAACACACTTCCAAGCTGTGCCAAAATTACCTGAAGAAAAAAGAACGGCAACGTCAGCTCACAGTTATGGAATGGCCAGCACAGTCCCCGGATCTGAACCCCATCGAGCTAGTGTGGGATGAACTGGATCGACGAGTGAAAGCCAAGCAGCCATCTAGTGCTCAGAAGCTCTGGGAACTCTTACAAGAGTGCTGGCAGCAGCTTTCACCGGACTATCTTCCTTCTCTTGTTGAGCGCATGCCTCGAATTTGTTCTGTTGTAATTGCTGCGAGAGGAGGCTATTTTGATGAATCTAAAATTTAGACTTTGCTTTTGGTAAATTGTCCTGATTTGTTGTTATTTAAGTTCCCATATTTGTACTTATGAATTTGTGTCATGATAACTTAGTTAATAAATAAAAATCTTTAACAAAATTTTAAATTTATGAATATTTCAGGGTGTACTTAAACCTTTGACTGGTAGTGTGTGTGTGTGTGTGTGGTGTGTGTGTGTGTGTTGTGTGTGTGTGTGTGTGTGTGTACAAAAAAAAGAAATACAAATTGACAACTATAACATCGAGCCGACAGAACAGTGAGACGTAAAGGAGGATGTGCTATTTACACACGCGAAAGGTATATGGCAGAAATGACTATAAGTACCTCAAACAGCTACGTAGAATGTGTAGTAGCAAAAGTTGAAAAATTAAGTATGGTACTAACTGTAATGTACAGACTCCCAAACACGCCAACCTCAAAATTTTCAGATTCCATTACAGAGGTAAGAAACTGGGCAAAAGATCGACACTCTCCATCCCCAAATATTTTTCTCTGTGGTGACTCTAATTTCCCATTCATGAAACAAAAGCATAGAAAAAAATATATGTATACACCAGGACAAGGGGGGCACACGAGAAGGCCAGGAGCAGGTAAAAATGCAACTAGCTCTAGCTGATGAATTTATGTTAACGCAAGAAATAACAGAAAACACAAGAAAAAATAACTGCCTAGATTTGATATTCACAAACAGCAGCAATCTAATTGATAAATAATGTAGAAATATCCCCAACTATAATATCGGACCACAACATCATTGAAATAACAAGTGATATAAAGGCAACAGCAAAGGAAAGAACACGCACAACATAAAGAAGCAAATTCGAAATTTTTAATTTTCACTCCAAAGCTATAAACTGGGAAGATGTTACATCCAGCATGGAAGTAATAAATTGGAAAACCATTTTCGAGGCCAAGACAACGGAGGAGATGCTAATGACTTTAGAGGAGACGTCGTTAGAAATTGTGGAAAAACACGTCCCAAAAATTCAACAAAGAGGAAAGAGAAGCAGGTTCGAGAGACAAAAGAGGGCATTGTTTCGAAAGAGAAAAAGAGTGACTGCAAAATTAAGTAACTGTAAAAATAACATCATCAGAAAAATATTAAATGACAAACTGCAAAGTATCGATGACGTCATACAGGAACTAATCGAGAAGCATACAGAAAAAGAAGACGACGACGCTATAGAATCGATAAAGGCTAACTCAAAGTACTTTTATAATTTCGCAAAAAGAAAGTCGAAAAACCATGCGACTATCGGACCTTTAAAAAACGAGAACAGTGCTTTATCTGATGATCTAACAGGAGTATCTGAAATATTAAGAGCTCAGTACGAATCATCTTTCAGTATCCCAAAAACTGACAAATTGATATGCGATAGAAATGCGTTCTTTGAAGAAGAACTACAAGGGGAAAGTATAACGGACTTCGACTTTACGACGGATGATATTACACAAGCCATAGGGAAACTAAAAACACACTCAGCGCAGAATCGGATAAATGGAATGCCACACTGATCAAAAACTGCAAGAATGCAATCGCTGAGTCCCTATACGTATATGGATATGGAGACGATCACTAGACACGGAAGAAATACCGGGCGTCCTGAAGAGCACAAACATAGTCCCAATATATAAAGGAGGAGATCAATCCGAGACCAAAAACTATAAGCCAGTGTCGAGTACATCTCATCTCACTTAAATATTTGAAAGAATAGTTAGACAGAAATTTATGTCTTTTTGGAAACTCAGAAAAAATTCAATGATAACCAACATGGGTATGGGTTTCGGTCAGGCAGATCGTGCCTATCACAATTAATGGAACACTACAACATTATTGATGCACTTGAAAGTAATGAAAACTATGATGTACTATACACAGACTTTGCTAAAGCGTTCGACAAGTGTGACCATGGAATCATAATACATAAACTGAAATATATGGGAACAACAGGAAAAGTAGGGAAATGGATATATAATTTCCTCAGTGAGCGACGGGAAGTCGTTACAGTACAAGGAGTATCTTCATCAGAATCAGAGGTCCTCAGCTCAGTACCACAAGGAACAGTATTAGCTCCACTACTCTTCATAATCACGCTAACTGACATAGATGAGGACGTTACCAGAGACAGCACAGTAACATCCTTTGCGGATGACACAAAAGATCAGTAGAAAAATAAGAAACCCAGAAGATATAGGATCTCTACAAACCGACATAAACAGAATCTACAAGTGGACGGAAGACAACAGTATGAAGTTTAACACCGAGAAATTTCAGTTGTTCCGGTACGGAAAAAGAGAAGACCTAAAATCCATGGAATATTGTACCCCTAATGGACAGGAAATTCAGAGAAATTCTAGAGCAAAAGATTTAGGGGTTGTAATGACAGATGATGCAAAATTTTAAACACAAAATAAGATAGAGTAAACAGAGCAAAGAGAATAACGGGGCAGATATTGAGAACCTTTAAACGAAGGGATAGGAATGTAATGATTCCTATACTGAAAACCCTGATCATACCCAAATTGGAATACTGCTCGGTCCTAACATCCCCATATAAAAAAGAAGACATTAGACAGTTGGAAGGGATCCAGAGAAGCTTCACAGCCAAGATCAATAGGTGCAAAGAACTAAATTACTGGGAAAGGTTACGCGAACTAAACCTATTCACAGGAAAGAAGAGAGAGATACACCATTATTTACACTTGGAAAATAATGGAGAAACTAGTCCCTAATCTTACTCTGAACCCTGTGACTCCACAAACAACGGTGGAAAGTAGAAAAGGAAGACTGTGTCGTGTTCCCAAATTAAATGCGAGATGGGAACATCCTTAACCCTGAAAGAAAATAGTTTTGTTGTGAGAGGACCAAAACTGTTTAATCAGGTGCCGAAAGACCTAAGAAACACGAATGGTGTTGCAGTAGACATCTTCAAAAGATTAGACGCCTGGCTCAGAACAATCCCCGATGAGCCTGGCGTACCTGGCTATGTGAGGTGGAGAGTACAAGAAACCAACTCACTACTTCACCAGGCCAACTCGAGAGGAGTGGCGACAAGCTTGACCTTCGTGAAATGAGGAATCATCGTGTGGAAAAATATATAAAAAATATATATAAAAATTTCAGACCTTGACATAAAATACTTTTTCCACAGCTGAGGGAACAATGAGGTATGGTGAAAAAAACGAATATCATAAACTGAAAAAATTTTATTATTCACATCTTATCAACAAATATGATCAATATGTCCGCCGTCCTGCTTACAAACTAATCTTAACCTTTTCTTCCACGACATGATACATTTTCTGATTTCTGCTAATATTTTGTCGCAACATTCGAGTATTTTTTTCTTTAATTGCATTTCCGTAAACTTTTCTGTTTGGCGTTCATAAATCTTCTCTGCTAGAGTGTCCCATATGCGGGGGCCAGTCGTTTTTTCCAATGAAGTTGACTACATTCTGTTGTAGATAATCCTGTGTGAACTTGCTAGTATGAGCTGTAGCACTATCTTGGAGTATGAAATCGTTTCCATAACACAGACGCCGACTATCAGCAAAAGATTCTCCTCTAAGAGATTTACGTAGGTTTCTGAATTATTTTTTTATTTTCTGAAATGAAATGAATTTTCGTCTTTCCATTCCACGATACACCTGCTAATACCATGATTTTTTGGAAAACCGACTTGTCTGGTGGTAAAGTCTCGATAGAGGAATGTCTTTCTTATGCCGACCATAAACAACATCGTTCCGTGAGTTTCGAGCAATCTCGATGGTGAAATCTTTTTCATCTGTAATAACTATTTTTTTTAACATGATTGGCCAAAAAATCTATCAAGCCATTTTCTACAACGAATTTTTCTTTTAGCTCTTACATTGCTGTCACGTCTTGAAACACGGATCCTTTTAAATGCTTTAAGTCCTACCGATCTCTGCATTCTTTGTATGGAACTTCGACTGATACCTAAATTTCCTGCAATTTTCCTCTGAGAGCAGTGTGACCCAGGTCGATCCTCTTGAGATTGGTTCACCATTTCGATCATTGCTATATTGTCTTTAGTGTAAACTTTTTTAGGCCGACCACTTCCACGCTTCCGTGCCGTCGAACCGGTTGCTTTAAGTTTTTTAATTATTCTATTCACCGACATAACATTACAAGTTATTCCTGGAAATTTCCTCAAAATTCTTGACCCATTCCATCTTTTTTCCAAGAAACACTTTTCAATCACCGCTTTTTCACCATTAGTTAGAACCATAATTTGAAGGGTAAGTTTTTAAAAACAGTATTTAAGATGGGCGTAGCCTATATCATCTGACGTTTTCCAGAGACTAACAGATTATCCATAGGCTAGGGAAACTACTACAAGTCTTAGAATAGTTGCCAGCTACAGCTATACCAGTGTTGCCACTTAGCGCGTTTGGCGCTAAATCTATCGCGTTTCTAGTTTTGGCACCGCGAAAAGGCAACGAGTTACGCGGGTGCGTTATTTTGGCGTGCTTTAAACATTTTTAACGCTAAATTCAGCGCTTTATTATACGGTTCAAAACGTATCTATAATCTATCTGCAAGCAACGACCACGGAACACATTTGCCGCCCTCCTGCCGCTGTCACGAGCAGGGTTGCCAGGTCTGTCCAAACCTTGCGTTGAGGTATAAACATGTTTAAAACATGTTCGGCCATAATTCACGAACGAACCGCAGCTCTTCGAAAACGTACGTTCTAGTTTATTTTAGTAGATATACAAATAATTTAAAATATACATTAGTTTGCTTTCTATATATATATATATATATTATAAAGTATAATTTCATTGCTTCACTAATAAAAATTTGAAGGATTTCCAATGGAAAAATTCAAGAAATGTGCAATGGTCCCAGGTTTCAGATACAATTTCTTTCTGGAGCGAAGTAAATTCTTATCGGGATGCCACAGGAGAAAACCCATTTGGAAGTCTTTCACAATTAGCATTAACTGTGCTTTTGCTACCTCACTCCAATGCCGATGTGGAAAGGATTTTTAGTCACATGAATATTATTAAATCTAAATTGCGTAATCGCCTAAGTGTCAAAAGCTTAACGCAAGTTTTAACTGTTAAATATGGACTTAAAAGAAATGGAAAATGCTGCTACAATTACAAGCTATCAAAAGAAGTTTGCAAAAAGATCGGCTCAATGGATATATACAAAGAACCTACAGAATCTATATCAGAAGGAATTATTGATTGGGAGATTACAGATTTTGAATAAATTTCATGGTAAGAATGCTTTTTTACTATTTCTTAAAAATATTTAATAGGATAATGGTTTTTTTGTAATTGGTGCTTGTTTTTGCGCCTTATTTTTTTAATTTAGCGCGTTCTAGCGCGTTTTGGCAGTCAAACTAGTGCGAAAATATTTTTAGAGTTGGCAACACTGAGCTATACACATTTAGGATTTAGGATATTCGTTTTTTTCACCATACCTCATTGTTCCCTCAGCTGTGGAAAAAGTATTTTATGTAGAGGTCTGAAATTTTTATGATGGCTTATCAATAGATTGAGGTAAAAGTTATGTAAATTTTGGAAGTGTGAACTGCATATTTTTGAAGTTATTGATGTTCAAATCTCAAGGCGTTTTTATTTGGCCACCCGTATATATAGATATATATATATATATATAATATATATATATATATATATATATATACATATATATATATATATATATATATATATATATATATATATATATATATATATATCATATATATATATATATATGTCATAAATCTCCAAATTGTTCGAATATTTTAAATTTTAGTCCGTCATCAAAATATTTTAATTTCGTAGGTTGAACTAATTTTATATTTTTAAATTTTTAATCACTTTCGATCGTGTTAAAATAGGGGGCTGGGGTTTACGGTTTATTAGAAAGAACAATGGTTTCACCGTTACTATTTCCCATAGTGCAGTTAAATTTACTGTGGTGGTAATCTATATGCGCGACCTTACATTTATCTAGATAAATAAATTAAATTTAATTTCTCACTTATTAGATCATTCTACGAAACGGTTAAGATCTCGCTGTAAACTGTCTAGTAAACTAATTGCTTTACCTGCAATTTTAGTGTCGTCGGCAAATTGAGAAATCTTACTAACTAAATTCACATCAAAATCGTTAACGTATATTATTATGAAAGATAGTGGTTCAATTTTGGACCCTCGAGGAACACCACTAGTTATATTAGCCCACCCTGACTTTTCCCCGTTAATATTTACTACTCTTCGTTTTCTATCAGTTAATCAATAATTAATTATTTATCGAGTCAATTGAGAGTTTGGCTCATTACTCCGTGAGCTTTAACTTTTTCTACAATCGTTTATGCGGAACTTTGTCAAACACTTTTTGAAAATCTAAATCTATCACATCAGTGGTGGCGAACCTATGGCACACGTGCCCATTTGAGCACGCGATGAAATTTGCCTGGCACGCCTAAGCAAAATGCAATAACGTTGCAATAATGAGTATAAAATAATAGACTTAATGCTTATAATTTGGTGTAATATACAGGGTGGGCCAAAAGTCTGGATCCATAGGAAAATATTTATTTTAATACATAAATTACAACAAATGGTAAATACTTAAAATGAATATTAACTTTAACTCGTAAATGCGTATCCGTGATACTGTACAGTAGTTCGTACTCCAGTATAATACTCAATACTTTTTTTTATTTCAGCCCAGAAATGGCTTCGAATCTAACAACAGAAGACCGGGTAGAACTTGTGCTCATGTACGCAAGACAGGGCGCTACACACAGGGAAGTTGCTACCGAATTCATAGAAATCATCCTGATAAGCATCCAGTAACACATGCGACTGTTGGCAAGTTGTTTAAAACGTTTCAAGAAACAGGAAGTGTACATGATCGACGGCGTTCTGGTCGTCCAAAACTGCAACTGATGAAAATACCTCTGCAATGGTATGTGAAACTTTAACGAATAGTCCAGTAAAGTCAACAAGAAGATTATCAAATGAAACACGCATCTCGAGAACGTCAATTCGAAGAATTATTAAAAATCATAAATTCCATCCCTAAGTGTCTCGATGTCAGAGGCCGTCAATTTGAGCATTTGTTATAATTTGTTGTTTATACTGGAGTACGAACCACTATACAGTATCAGGGATAAGCATTTACGAGTTAAAGTTGATATTCATTTTAAGTATTTACCATTTGTTGTAATTTATGTATTAAAATAAATATTTTCCTATGGATCCAGACTTTCGGCCCACCCTGTATATATATGTGGTGGACCGGACATCCGCATCCGCATCAATTTTAACATCCGCATCCGCACTTCTGACTGCGGATGTTATGCGGATATCACCTCTAATAAATTATGCAATTTACAATTAAATTAGCTTATAAGGCCCAGTCATGCACATTTCATGTAAAGTATTAATTATTTATTAATGAACAAACAAATATATAAACCTCAAAATATAAATAAATACCTGGTAACGCAGAAAACTGAATGAAACTTGTTTCATTAAATTTTCTGTGGCTGAAACTCTTGAGAAAGTTATTATTTTTATCATAATGAAAACATTAATATTAATTTTAATTCTTATGCATTGCCTGCCATAATAGTAATATCACGAAATTTGAAAAATTGTCATATATTCATAATTCTATATTATATTGATAGATTAAATAAATATCCGCATCCGCGGATGTTGAAAAACTGACATCCGGTCCACCACTAATATATATATACACGGTGAACCAAAAGTAGGTGGACAGTAGGTTGAATACGGTTTTGTGTTATATTATATTATAACTATGGTGTTCATTATAACTATGGTGTTTGTGTTATATTATATTAAATATTATAACTAAATTTATTTAAATTTTATTTTGTATTATAGTATACAAAAAAATAAATATGTATTCTCAAAATAAACGTTATCATTTACTGTCCACCTACATTTGGTTCACCCTATATATATATATATATATATATATATATATATATATATATATATATATATATATATATATTCTGCCTACCCAATGCACCAGTCCAAGAACCGCCTCTGAATTATATAACCTTTGGTTAGCTCCCGCCCGAATTGCTCATTCTGACGAAGGTCAAGCTTTTCACTCCACCTTTGATCTACAGTTTAACGTGGAATCCGAACCACACCCCATCAGCAGCCCAGCGTCTTAACCACTAGGCCACCTAGGGTACCCATTTATCTACCAACCACTTTCTTTTTATTGTGTGGAAGGATGAACAGCTGGGTTTTGCTGCGCGCCGGCTGCCGTCGGGTCTCGAACCCGGGGCCGATGGATTCGTAATCAGCGACGCTAACCACTACACCACTGAGGCGCATATATATATATATATATACAGGCTCGAATTGAGGGGGGATGGCATCCCCCTTGATAACTCAAAATCAAATAACCATCCCCCTTGTTATCTAAATAAAATATGCTTTAACACCAACCTAATTCCGACTAAAGCACAGAAAATAAAATAAACTATCACAGTATTACTTTTTTGGTTTATTGAAAGACTAATAGATTTGTGTCTTTATGTGATTTAAATGGTTTAAAATAAATATTCTATGGACATATAATGTGTTGTGATTAAGGGAAGGAAACAGGGGATGCCATGCTTTCAAAGTTCCAAGTCAGGTGTCATAATGTACTTTCATGAAAAAATATGGAAATCACTGAAAAATCGTTTCACTAAACTGATGATTCTGCTGCATATCTTTCCCTGAAAAGTCGCCAGAATGTAGCACTATGGAGTTACATTTCTTTTAATTTTCGCGGGCTGCATGCCCCGGGAGCCCACTATCCACCTCACCCACAACCCCCCTTATTAAAATTTTACAATTCGACCACTGTACACACACAAATATATATATTTAGTGGTGGACCGGATATCCGCATCATTTTAACATCCGCATCCGCATTTCTGACTGCGGATGTTATGCGGATATTACCTCTAATAAATTATGCAATTTACAATTAAATTAGCTTTTAATGGGTGATCCAGAGAAATGGGACCCAAAAGAAACCCCTGTAACTCTTAAAGTATAAGTCCTTTTATAAAATTATACGCATCATTCGAAAGAGGATAGTTACAAGTTTGTACAGGATTGTATAGGTTTTGACAATACAAGACAAGATAAGATACAAACAAAAATAAAGTGTTAGTTAAAACTAACCCTTCAAGATGACTGCATGGACTGTGGAACAGCTGCGTTTCATAACTGAGCAATATTATGAGCATGGAAGAAGTGTAGTTTCAGCTCTTAGAAGGTGATTTTGACATCTGAAAATTTGTCTTGAAAGATCTTTGAGCTGAAACTACACTTCTTCCATGCTCATAATATTGCTGTGTTATGAAACGCAGCTGTTCCACAGTCCATGCAGTCATCTTGAAGGGTTAGTTTTAACTAACACTTTTATTTTGTTTTGTATCTTATCTTGTCTTTTATTGTCAAATCCTGTACAAACTTGTAACTATCCTCTTTCGAATGATGCGTATGATTTTATAAAAGGACTTATACTTTAAGAGTTACAGGGGTTTCTTTTGGGTCCCATTTCTCTGGATCACCCTTTATAAAGTAGCTTATAAGGCCCAGTCATGCACATTTCATGTAAAGTATTAATTATTAATGAACAAACAAATATATAAACCTCAAAATATAAATACCTGGTAACGCAGAAAATTGAATGAAACTTGTTTCATTGAATTTTCTGTGGCTGAAACTCTTGAGAGTTATTATTTTTATCATAATGAAAACATTAATATGAATTTTAATTCTTATGCATTGCCTGCCATAATAGTAACATCACGAAATTTGAAAAATTATGTCATATATTCATAATTCTATATTATATTGATAGATTAACTAAATATCCGCATCCGCATCCGCGGATATTGAAATTAAAGATCCGCATCCGCAGATGTTGAAAAACTGACATCCGGTCCACTACTAATATATATATATATTTATTTATTTATTCTGTCCATAGTTTAAAACAAATAAATCAATTTCGTCAACATAAATGAATTTAAAGATAAAAAATAACAAGGAATTTGGCCATCAGCATTTAGTCTACATTCCGAACTAATTTTTTCATTGTTCTTTTGTGTCGTATGTTTTCATATAATCCTATATTGAATTTTATGTACAACTGAAAAATGTATTTTAAATTAATTTTATATGAAATAGAAGTCCGTCGGTTTACCACATCAAATTAAGATTGTCATTTCTGCTAATGTCGGTAGCTACATTTTTCACCATTTAAAGAAACTAAAAAATGTAAGATAAACAATGTTTGAATTTTGTTTTGACGATATAAAAGATATATTCGTTCGTGCTTCAACAGATTCTTGGGCCAAACCGTGGCACCTATACACACACCTCTTCGTTCTACATTTCTTGATTATATTTGTGAACGACTCATTTCAATCAAATATTTTATTTTATTTCATTAACTGAAAATTGAAAGACATAACTTTTCTCTCATTATTTTCTCATATTCTTCATTAGCTTCAATATTATTATATATAATATATATTATATATATATATATATATCCTCAATGTGCCGGTTACACGTGTTTCGTTGGAAAGTCTGAATAAAAGTGATATTACAATAAAAATCCAGCAGTTAATCCTTTTTAAGTAGTGCCAAATTTTGAATGAATATTCAGTGAACACAGTCATATGCCTATTTAAGTGGTAAAATAGCGGCGTTTGTTGAAATAAAGCAAATAAGATTAAAGCAACTTAATCTATACAATCTATTCCGAGTGTTTTCTCTCGGAGGAAATCTAACTGCCCATCGAAAGGCAATATCTCTCAGGTATTCCCCCGCGGTACACTCCAGGGCACCAATCAGTGAGAACTTACAGCGTGCCACATCCACCATCCCCCACCCCACGGAATAATGAAAAAACTTTCCCTCCCTCATTTCTAAAGTCGAGTCAAATACCTCACTTAATAAATTACAATTCTGAGTTAATATTTCGACACAATCATTTACATACCATGAGAAACATGGCAATGGTAAATCAATTCATACAACCCTGTGGATACTGTAAAAAAGAAACCGATTAATCAAAAACAATTCCCTGTGATCTTTGCCAGAACTTATTCGAATCTCAATGCCTGAATTGGAGCGACGAAGAAATCTCTCTTATAACGGGCGCTAAACAAGTGAACGGAATAAAGTTCTTCTGCAAAACCTGCATAATCGAAATAAACTCGTTTACGGTTTTTAAAGCAGAACGACACTATGAGGAAAAGGCAAAAGAGCAGCTTATGAATAGTGAACAGTGAAAAGAAATAGAAAGAACGAAGATAGTACGAGAGGAAACTGCGAAAAACGAACATGAAAAGAAAACAGAAAAAGCAGAAATAATAGAAATAAAAGAAGCACCAACAGAAGAAACAGAGGCACAAAACCAAATCCAAAGTTTTCAAACAAAGGGCATTAGCAGCAATAGGAAAAAACAAGTAGACAATAAAGAAACCATTTACTGAAACCACCAAAAACAAAGGCCCCAAGTAAAAATGGGGAAGAAATATATGTAAATACTATGTGAAAGGAATATGCAGATATAAGGGAGGAGAATGTATTTACGAACACCCTCCTGTGTGCAACTACTTTTCCAATAATGGTCACTGCAAATTTGGTGGAAAATGCAAATTCTACCATCCGGACATTTGCAAGACCTACGCGACATATGGAACCTGCCAGTACGGGAGAAAATGGTACTATCATCATCTCCCGACAAGTCTCAAATGACAACAAAAGGAATGTGAGAAAAAAGATGTACCCAGATAATAAACAAAACACACATAGCACACAAAATTTTATCAACATCTCGGACACAATACGGCTGCTAAGTCTTATACAACACATGCAGCTGACACAGCTGGGAACCCTCGAGCCGGACCGCTACATGACAAGAAGCTACCAGAACAGGTAGGCGGGAACGGCTCCATCTCGGAGTACCACAAGGCTACAAAACACGCGATATCAAAGGACAACGAACTTAAAATGCGCAAGGGGCGATGCAAAGCAAAGAACAAACATTGTCCTGGCAAATATTCAAGGAATAAAACCGAACAATTCACTAAACAAAGTTTCGTACCTGAAAGGTGTTATGGACGAAACAAAGGCGGACATAGCATGCCTCACAGAAACACATCTTAAAGACTGCCACGGAAACTGCGATAACTGCAAACGCTGTATCGATAAGAAAAAATTGCATATCGATAGTTTCAACTTACTAAGAGCGGATAGAACAGCAAGGCGTAAAGATGGTTGTGCTAATAAGTAAATCCAAAAGTTTCGTGGAAACCCTTGCAGTGAAAACGGAGAAACTAAACGTGGTACTGATAGTCATCTATAGACCTCCAAACTCTCCAAATGAAAACGTTTCGGATGCCATTGAGGATATCAGAATCCTAATAGAGTCCGTAAACTCTCCATCCCCTAATATAATACTCTGTGGCGATTTTAATTTCCCATTTATAAAATACAAAAAGGTGGGTAGAAATATATTTATACAGCAAGACAAGGGGGGCACAAGAGAGGACCAGGAGCAAGCAAGAATGCTGATGGCTCTCACAAACGAGTTTATGTTGACAAAAGAGATAACAGAAAATACCAAGAAAAATAACTGCCTAGATCTGGTATTCACAAATAACACGAACTTGATTGCAGATATAAAAATAACTCCAACTATTATCTCAGACCACAATATAATCGAGTTATCAACAAATATGGCGATAAATTTAAAAGACAATACACATACGGAAGGAAGAAGCAAATTTGGGGCTTTTAACTTGAACTCCAAGACCATAAATTGGGAAGAAATCAGATCAAACATGGCCCAAATAGAGTGGAAAACAGTTTTCGAGAATAAAACAACTGAGGAAATGCTAGCAACCTTGGAAGAAAAGACGCTGAGAATTTTGGAAAAATATGCTCCGAAAGCACAGCCAAAAGGAAAGAGGAACTGGCTAGAGAGGCAAAAGAGAAGAATATTCCCAAAAGAGAGAGAGTAGCGACGAAGTTAGCTAAATGCGGAGACAACAATGCCAGGAAAGAAATACAAGAAAAACTGCAGAGAATCGATTGGGAAATACAAACTCTGATAAAGGGCCATACAGAGAGGGAAGAGGAAAAGGCGGTAGAAGCAATAAAGGAAAATCCAAAATATTTCTACAGCTATGCGAAGAGGAAAACAAAAACGCGCGCTACTATCGGACCGTTAAGGAAAGGAAATAATGAACTAACAGACGATCGAAAAGAAATATCTGAAACATTGAGAGCCCAGTATGAATCGGTATTCAGTACCCCAAAAATGACAAAGCGATACCTGACATAGATGCATTCTTCAAAGAGAAATTGCAAGGAGAATGTATAAGAGACTTTGATTTTACCCCACAAAATGTAGCGAGAGCTATAGAACAAATGAAATCGGTGACCAGAAAATTCGGTCTTGGTTTAAAACCAGCCACCAACCAACCACCAACCAACCACCAACCAACCACCAACCACCAACCAACCACCAACCAACCACCAACCAACCACCAACCAACCACCGCCCAACGATTGAAAATAAAAAGAAAAGTTTACTCGTTATGTTCAATATACATCAGTGAGTGCCTAATACGAAAAGGTCAGAAGATATTTAGGTGAAATAACCAATATTAACCTGTTAGGTTAATTGAATGACCAGTTAGGTCAACTGAATGCCCGGTTAGATCAACTGAATGCCCGGTTAGGTCAACTGTACGCCCTTGATGATTGGTTAGGTTAAGTTGTGATATTTTCGTTAGTTTGTGTTTAAGACCAAATTTTTGATTCGTCCTAATACTTAATAAACCTTAGCAATTTTTAGTACATATTTTAAGTTAATTTCGTTACTAAATAAATCTTATAAATTTGTAGTACATATTTGTAGTTTATTAATAAACTATACCAATTTTTAGTACATATTTTTATTTCCCGACGATCGAATTTTCTGAGACCGAATTTTCATATTTGAATTTGTCCTAATACTTAATAAACCTGATCAATTTTTAGTAGATATTTTGAGTTAATTTTGTTACTAAATAAATCTTATAAATTTGTAGTTCATTAATAAACTATACCAATTTTTAGTACATATTTTTTAGTTATTAGTACATATTTTTTAGTTATTTTATAAGACCAAATTTTCATAGCACCAATGAAATCACATTCAGCTGCATGTCCGGACAAATGGAACGCACTATTAATTAAAAACTGTAAAAATGAAATAGCTACACCATTACACTGGATATGGAGAAGATCCCTAGACACGGGGGAAATACCGATGATCTTGAAAAGAGCAAACGTCGTCCCTATATATATAAAGGAGGAGATAGATTTCAAGCAAAGAACTATAGACCAGTGTCATTGACATCCCACCTCACCAAAATTTTGAAAGAATAGTCAGAGAGAAAATCTATGACTTCTTGGAGACATTGGAAAGATTCAACGAAAATCAACACGGATTCCGATCAGGAAGATCATGCCTATCACAACTTATAGAGCATTATAACAATATCCTAGATGCACTGGAAGGCAATGAAAACTACGATGTTATATACACGGATTTTGCTAAAGTTTTCGACAAATGCGATCATGGTATAATAGCACATAAAATGAAACATATGGGAATAACAGGCAAAGTGGGAAAATGGATCTACAACTTCCTCAGAAATCGACTACAAGTGGTCAAAATTCAAGGTGTATCATCATCAGAATCGGAAGTACGCAGCTCAGTACCACAAGGTACAGTGCTGGCCCCACTCCTGTTCATTATCATGCTAACAGACATAGACAGTAAACAGCAACAGTATATATAGTAACATCATTTGCGGACGATACAAAGATCAGCAGAAAAATCAGCGATGCAAACGAAGAAGAGGCCTTGCAGAGAGAGACAAACAAAATATATAAATGGTCAGACAACGACAATATGACATTTAACACCGAGAAATTTCAGCTCTTGAGATATGATAGAAATGAGGAAATTAAACAGACTGCATATTATGCTCCAGATAGGCAAGAAATTCAGAGAAGCACGAAAGCGGTCGACTTGGGGGTAATAATGACCAAAGATGCCAAATTCGAGACACAAAATCAGATAGCAATAAACAAAGCAAAAAGAGTCGCGGGACAGGTACTAAGAACGTTCAAAAGGAGTGACAAGACAGTAATGATTTCCCTGCTGAGAACACTTATGGGAAAAAATAGGACCTGCTCTAACCAGAGTAGCCTAAACACAACCCAGGCTACGTTGAAGATGGAAGACCTAGGCTAAAGATGAACCAGCCTAGCTGTGTCCATAAACAGGACTTCCATACTTTTTGTTAAACAATTACAGCTGAAATGTCAGCTTATTTAACCTAAATTTAATAACCGAAGGGATATTTATGAACTTACTTTGAAATTATATATAAATTTAACTTCTTGACACCAATAATGAACTTTTTATTCCGGCTTCTTTTGTCTCCAGCCCCTCCCTCCTCTTCTTGTTATTATTCTTATCTTTTTCTTCTTCCCAAAACCATGTTGCCATTTCTAGCTATGGGATCTTTTTTTTTTCATCCCATATTTGTTTCTTCGTTGGTGTCTTTTTAATTTTTCTCAGCAAGAGTTCAAGTTCTCCTTCTGATTTACTTTTATTGTTATTGTTTTTGAATGTCAATATGGCTTATCCAAGATTAGGTGGGTCTTCCATTTCGGTACTCCCAAATTTTCCACACATTGGAGCCGGCCAGAAAGGAAAAAATTGCATGTGAAACCCAATTTTTTCTTTAATATTTGTTAACCCATCTTAGATTACCTATAATTTACATTTTATTTGTTATTCCATTTTTGTTTTTCCTCACTTTTTAATATAAAAAGTGTAGCATTTTATAAAGTCCTCACTCTTTCCAAAATGAAAGGGTGTTGCATTTTAATTTATTTTCCATAGGAAATATTACAATACTCCAGCCCTTATCTTTTGTTGTAACATCTGCCTAGCTTGTAGAGCAGTTGAACGTTGTGGTCTACTATTTGTGGTATAGGTTATTGTAGTAGTAGGACAAGTTACATCATTTATTGAACAGGTTAGGTTTGGTATAGTTTGGGTCAAATTTTGAACATCATCAGAATGTATTATATATTCATTTTCATGATCATTTTTGTTAACAGTAGTTGGTCCTACTTCTTGGGGGCATAAGAGTGATACATCTCTTATAGTTTCACCTGAAGCGGTTTTAAGTTTTACAACCCTGGTTAATCCATCTTCCCCAGTTTTTAGTTCTAAAACTCTACCTAATGGCCAACACTGTCTTGGTGTATTTTGTCTAATTAGAACTACATCTCCTACCCTGATTTCATTAACCCAGTCTTTGTTTTGTATATATTTACGCCTTTCTCTCAACCCAACAAGGTATTCATCACTCCATTGCTTTTTAAATTTTGTTTTAATATTTGTTATTTGTGATAATCTATTTTGCAAATCATGATTATTATCACTCCAAGGTGGATCATCCAAGAAGATATTGTAATCAGGTAGAGGGTTAATGACTTCTCCCTTAATCAAACGATTTGGGGTGAGTGGCTCTACATCATTAATATTATCCCCTACATAAGTAAGAGGTCTGTTATTGACAACATCCTCAATTCCACTAATGAGAGTGAGAAGTTCAAAGAATTCAATTTGTTTTTTACCTATTGATTTCTTTAGGCAATTCTTTATTGTTTGGATATTCCTTTCCCAGATTGCTCCATACCGGCATACCATGGTGATGCAACAGGGATGTATTTCCATTTTATTTTGTTGATATGTTATGGTATGTGAATTTTGTAATATGTCATTTATTTGGTTTTCACCAGCCTTGAAATATGTTGCATTATCTGTCCAAACAATTTTGGGTACAGAATGCTTAGCACAAAATCTGCTAAAGCTAAAGACATATGATTCTGCAGAGAGATCACTCACTATGTCTAAGCTGACTGCTCTAGAAGATGAACACGTGTAAAGTATGATGTACATTTTTTGTTCTGTTGTTCCCAGACCAACATTTAAACTTCCTGTATAGCCTATGCCAACTGTTTCAAAAGGCCTATTAAAGGTGACTCTCTCTGTTGGCAAATCAGGAGGATTGGTCTTCCTGAAAGATCTGGAATGAATCCTTTTGCAGGTGACACAGTTATTCAAAACTGTCTTTACAGTCATTCTGCCTTTGGGTATCCAATACAACTTTCTAATGGCATTTAAAGTTTGTGGAACACCCATGTGATAAAGTTCATTGTGTTTCTCTCTAATAATAATTAGGGTTGTAACGTGATGGAACCTAGGAAGAAGAAGGGGTTGTTTACTGTTATATGTGATTTGTTTAGTCTACCCTTACATCTTAATAAGCCATCTTTGTCAATGTAGAGATTCAAGTTTATTACCACAGGGGGTACTTTGTTCATTTGTTTACCAATTGTTAGAAAATCTATTTCATATTTGTATTCTGTTTGTTGTATGTGGTTAATCCAATATTTGGTAGCTAGACTTGTATACATTTCATTATCATTATTTTTTTGTTTATTTATTTTCTTTAAACAGTTGTGAATGAATCTGAGACAGTAAGATGTTACCCTTACAAGTTTGCCAAAGTCAGAATAATTGTTATAATCTAATAGTGGCTCAACTTTATTTGTGGTTATCATGTTAAGCTTTACATTGATTTGTTCTGCTGGCCACATTGTTTCATCCTGAATCAATTCAGGTCCATGAAACCAATTTTTTTTCGATTTTAGTAATTTACATGATAATCCTCTTGTAAGAAAGTCTGCAGGATTTTGTTTTGTTGGAATGTATCTGAAGGTTACGTCCAAATTTTGTCTAGCTTCTTTAATGTCTCTTAATCTGTTACGGACAAAGATGTTTTTTTGAGTTTAACTCATCAGAGTTGATCCATGCCAAGCAGATTTGACTGTCATGCCAAATATATGTACTTGTGATGTTTACATCATGGTAGACTTCATGGAGAAATCCTGTTATTTTTACAGCTAGATAACCTGCAAGTAGTTCAAGCTGAGGAATAGTTTTCTTTTGTTTTAAGGGTGTTACTTTCCCCTTGGCATAGATCAAATGACTGCCATCCTCACCTACAAGGTAAGCGCAACAGCCATACACCTTTTCACTGGCATCGCCAAATACATGCAAGGTTTGAGGTGTATCTCTGTGTCCACAAACTCTGGGAATATTTATGTTTTGTAGTTTATTGAGATCTTAGTAATTGAGATCTTTTCCAGCTATCTTGTTTATTGGTTATAGGATCATCCCAGTCTACTTTCTGTTTCCAAAGTTCTTGTAAAAGAACCCTGGATCTGATAGAAGGAAGGAGTAAACCCACAGGATCAAATATTTTTGAACTTTCGGATAAGATCTTTCTTTTTGTGTTAGCTGTTGTATCTAAGGTGTAGCCTTTTGTGCAGAGTGAGTCATGAACTTTAGAATGTGAGTTCAAATCCCAGATCATACCTAATGTTTTCACCCTGTTTGTTGGTTCTGTCAATCCTTTGTCTTCTGATTTTATTTTTTGATTTAGTCTCTCATTATTTGTGATCCACTCTCTTAATTCAAAATTACCTTCTTTCATTATTTTATCTGCTTTTATGTAAACTTCATTTAATTCTGACTCTGTTTTGGTTGATCCTACAAGGTTATCTACATAGAAGTGATCTTTCAAGAACTGAACAGTTGAATCATTTTCATCATACAAATTTAAGTGATGTTTGATGGTTAAAGCCAGTAAACTAGGACTTGCATTTGCTCCAAACAAAACCACATTAAATTTAAATGTTTTAAACCCTTTATTTAAGTCATATGGATCATTAAACCACAAGAATCTTAGTTGATCTTTGTCATAGTCATTTTTCAGATGAATTCTCAAAAAAGCTTTGCTTATATCACTTTGAACTGCATAGTCATCTAATCTAAATCTTAGAAGGATTTTTACAAGGTCTGAAATAAGATTAGGCCCCTCTATTTATCTGTGTGTCCCAGTGGAGCTATACCCCAGTGAGTATCTAGAGCTATCCCATCTCCTGTTCTGACTATGCCCTTCTGAATTAAGTGAATATAATCAGCTCCAATTAACATTTGAACATTATCTGTTGTATCATTTAAATTTCTATCTGCAATTTTATATTGTTTTTTAAGTTGTTGTATTACTTGTTTTAAATTTGGTATTTTAAATTTTTGTTGACCAACTTGTTTAATGACTACTGCTTCTATGTTTGTTGTTTTATTCTCTGTGGGTATATCCAGAACTAAATTGACTGTACTATATTTTTCTTTCTGTTCATTTTCTTTGACAAATGATGTTATACACAATTCTTGTTCATTTTTATGAGTTTGTAGGCCTAATTGATTAACTAATGATTGATCTACAAATGTTTGTTGGGAACAAGAATCTATTAGACATCTGATAGTTGTCCCACCTTGTTTATTTTTAAAATTTAAAGTTATTGTAGGTAGGAGTACACTAGAATTTTTATTGACATTATTTATTGATACATGTCCATTAAATGTTTTTTAATTTTTCTTTGTTTTGTTTATTTGAATTTTTAAATGAATCACAAAGACAAGAGACATGATTTAAACTTTCACAATTAACACATTTGAATCTTATTTTTGTTCTGCAGTCTTTGTTAGTATGTCCTGCAGCTGTGCATTTAGTACAAAGGTTTAACTGAGAACACCTGTTTATCCGGGATTCTAAGTCTACATATTTAGTACATCGTGTGCTATTGTGATCATCAGCCGAACAAAATTTACACTTACGTACAAATTCTGTCGTAACATTAAAATTTTGTAGTGTAGAAGTTAGACCTATCACTTTTTGCTCTGATTTGTCTTTTTGTTGTTGTGGCTTTGGTTTTGTTTGAATTTTCTTTGGTTTATTTGTGAATCAATCTTTGTTTGGTTTATTTGTGAATCAATCTTTGTTTGTGAATTAATCTTTGAAGATTTGTACATTGACAAAACATTTGGAAATTCATTCCTTATTTCACCAAGGGTAGGGTATGTATTTCCCGTTATTCTTTGGAAAATATCCCTAATTTAAGTAGATAATCAAATATTATGGCTTGGATAAACCATGCTGATTTCTCTAGATCTATGTCATTATTTTGTAGATGACCTAACATGCATTCAATTTCACAATAAAAATTGTACAGATCCTGATGGTTATCCTTGGCTGGTTTTATATTTTTTTAAATTTTATTGCTAAATCATTTACCATTTCTTTTTTTATTTAGGAAATTTCTTTCTAGTAATTCGAGAGCTATTTTATATGAGCTGCCTATTGCTGGTAAGGCATCAACCAGTTTTAGGGCTGGGCCCTTTAAATAATTAAGCAGATAACTGAATTTGTCAACATCAGATATATAATCTTTGTTGCCAATTAAACTATCAAACTTTTCCATAAAAGACTGAAATTTTGTTCGATCACCCTCAAATATTGGTACTTGTAATGTTGGTAACTTGGCTTTTAGTTGTTTATTGTCATCATTAGAAATGGATGCATTTCTGAAGGCCTCAATCAAACTTTGATTTGTAGCTTCTAAATTATTTGGTAGATTACACTAGGCAACAAAGATTTTGTTACAGAAGACCAAATAGGTGCTCCTAGCTAATTTCGGTATGCTGATTTCAAATCTATAATTAGATTTTTTCTATCACGTCTAGATTTTGTGTAAAATGCAAATCACTTTTAGTAAAATTTTCTACCACGTCCAGATTTTGGTTTTAATCGGCTTAATGCCAGTAATATGAAACTTGCTTTTCAAGGTTAAAGCAATTTTTTTGGCCAACTATATACAAATTCGAACAATATACACCTAAGCCACAACGTAGAAACATAACAACAAAGATTAAACTTGCCTACAAGTGTTATTTTGACTGTAAGTTAGGAGACCAACAGAGGGACTGGGCACCACATATTTGCTGTGCACAGTGCAATGCAATGTTAATAGCTTGGATGAATGGTAAAAGAAAAGCTATGCCGTTCTCAGTCCCCATGGTTTGGCGTGAGCCGAAAAATCACTTCAATGATTGTTATTTTTGTTTGACAAAGATTGCTGGTTTCACGAAGAAAAACAAATCAAAGATCACGTACCCAAACTGCGAATCAGCAATGAAACCAGTACCACATGATGAAACAAATCCACCACCAGTTCCACCAGCAACGATAACAGACAGCAGTTCATCTGAAGATTCTGCTAGTGATATAGAAACAGGGAAAGATGGCATATATGTTCCAGATGCAAATATTTCCCCACATTTGTTAAGTCAAGCGGAGTTAAATGACTTAGTGCGCGATTTGGAATTACCAAAAGAAAAGGCAGAGTTGCTTGGTTCAAGACTTCAAGAATTTAATCTTCTCCAACCAAACACCAAAGTTTCCCATTTCCGCCATCGCCATTTGCAGTTTTCATCATTTTACTTACAGGAAGAAAACGTTTGTTTCTGCCACGATATCAGTGGTCTGATGCAAGGGATTGGCTGTCGCTATGATCCAAAAGAATGGAGACTGTTCATTGACTCTAGTAAAGCTAACCTTAAAGCTGTATTACTGCACAACGGCAATGAAAAACCTTCAATACCTGTAGCACATGCCACTGGCCTTAATGAGACTTATGAATCGATGAAACTGCTGCTAAGACTCATCAAATATAAGGACCACACATGGAATATTTGTGGCGACCTTAAAGTTGCATCATTACTTCTTGGGTTACAGTTGGGCTACACAAAGCATATGTGCTTTTTGTGTCTATGGAACAGCAGAGATGACAAGAACCACTACAAAAAATATGATTGGCCATCTAGAACTGAACATGTTGTTGGTAAATACAATGTGAAACACCCAGCACTTATTGACCCTCAGAAAGTACATCTTCCACCACTTCACATTAAGCTTGGCCTTATGAAAAATTTCGTGAAGGGTATGGATCATCAAGGTAGTGGTTTCCAATATTTAAAGGATAAATTCAAAGGAATATTGACAGATGCTAAGCTAGAAGCTGGAGTTTTCACTGGACCACAGATCCGCAGTGTCATCCACGACTCATCGTTTCCATCTAACCTAAATGAGAATGAACTAGGAGCATGGACATCTTTCGTTGAAGTTGTCAAAAATTTTCTTGGAAACAAAAAAGCTGAAAACCACCGTAAACTCGTAGAAAACATGCTTAAATCTTATGAAATAATGGGATGCAGAATGTCTTTGAAAATTCATTTTTTACATTCTCATCTTGACTTCTTCCCGGCCAACCTTGGGGCTGTAAGTGACGAGCATGGTGAGCGCTTCCACCAACAGATCTCAGTTATGGAAAACAGATACCAAGGTAATTTCAACCCAAATATGATGGGAGATTATTGTTGGTTCCTGCAGAAGGAGAGCTCGTCATCCTACAAGCGACAAAGGAAGAGGACACACCAAAGTTTCACTTAAGAACAGGAATTTGCCTTTCAGTAGTAACAACAAAATACTAACACGCTTTGGGTGGATGGTTGGGCGCAGGGGTGGTAACTCCGCCAGCGGAATTCCGCTGTCTGTCTTAAGCCAGAATAAAGGAGGAAAGACATCCCTGTTCACTAATTATTTAAGTATGCTTAACATAAAACGTGGCACGGAAAAGTAGCTTAGACGGCTTTCGTAATAGAAGCGGGTGAGAAAAAAAAATGAAAAATAGGGGTTTTCGGTTACACAAAATCTGGACGTGATAGAGAAATTTTGATATCAGATCTGAAATCAGCATCAGCGCTTTAGTAGGAATCAGTAGTTCACGTGTCTGTAACAAAAAAAAAGTTGAAATTTGTTGCCTAGTGTTATCTAAAGCAGCGTATAGTTCATTTATATAAGAATCTATTTCAAAAATATTCTGTTCTTCTTCACACAAAAGTGCTGTATATGTCTCTTCGCCAACATTTAACCCATCAGTTTCTGTAACAATTTCCTCGTTTATAATTATTATTTCCTGTTTAATTCTATTTAAACCACCCAAAATAGTATCATAATCCCTTTTATTTGGATTTTCTTTGCTATTAAAGCTAGTTAAAAGCCTGGTAATGACTCCCTGGATCAAGTAAAGATAAGCACCCCCAGCCTTCTTTAATTAGCCTTATAAGGCTAACTAACGAAAATATCACGACCTAACCTAACCAATCGTCAAGGGCGTACAGATGACTTAACGATTGGTTAGGTTAGGTCGTGATATTTTCGTTAGTTAGCCTTATAAGGCTAATTAAAGAAGGCTGGGGGTGATTATCTTTACTTGATCCGACTCCCTTCCTTGCTGATCTCTTCCTTTTTAATGATTTAATCTTTGCCTCAATTGCTTCACTTTCAGCCATATTTTGTTTATTTTGTTTTTCCAAAAATAAGTCCCCAAAATCCTAAAACCCTTTCAACTTTATAAGCTTTAAGCTTGGTTAAATAGGCTAGGCTTCGGATTACCCTTATTCTAGAATTTTACCACATTTATGGCCAAATGATAAGTTTTGAAGTATTTGAATTATTTCTTATTTTTATTTTTAGTTAGGGCTTCGTAATTTATTATTTATATGTAGTAAATATTTGAAAACGCCAAACATGGAATAAATTCTGTTCAGATGTCAAAATGTTTGATGAGGGGTAATTTTTTCTCTTCTTTTTTTGTTTGTTTGTTTGTTTGTTTTAATTCTGTTTTGTTATTTTATTCAAGGTTAAGGTTTTTACAGCAAATAACCCTTCCCCACACCGGCCACCATTATAGTTATGGAAAAAATAGGACCTGCTCTAACCAGAGTAGCCTAAACACAACCCAGGCTACGTTGAAGATGGAAGACCTAGGCTAAAGATGAACCAGCCTAGCTGTGTGTCCATAAACAGGACTTCCATACTTTTTTGTTAAACAATTACAGCTGAAATGTCAGCTTATTTAACCTAAATTTAATAACCGAAGGGATATTTATGAACTTACTTTGAAATTATATATAAATTTAATTTCTTGACACCAATAATGAACTTTTTATTCCGGCTTCTTTTGTCTCCAGCCCCTCCCTCCTCTTCTTGTTATTATTCTTATCTTTTTCTTCCCAAAACCATGTTGCCATTTCTAGCTATGGGATCTTTTTTCTTTTCATCCCATATTTGTTTCTTCGTTGGTGTCTTTTTAATTTTTCTCAGCAAGAGTTCAAGTTCTCCTTCTGATTTACTTTTATTGTTATTATTTTTGAATGTCAATATGGCTTATCCAAGATTAGGTGGATCTTCCATTTCGGTACTCCCAAATTTTCCACACACTGATCATATCAAAACTTGAATACTGCTCAGTTTTGACGTCCCCATATAAAAAGGAAGAAATTAATAAACTAGAAGAAACGCAGACATTTCACAGCCAAGATTGATGGCTGCAAAGAGCTCAACGACTGGGAAAGACTACGTGAACTAAATCTGTACTCCCTGGAAAGACGAGAGGTATACCATAATCTACATATGGAAAATGATTGAAAAACTGGTACCAAACATCAAACTAAACCCAATTACCATCCAAACAACGCTAGAAAATAGGAAAGGCAGAATGTGTAGTGTTCCCAAATTAAAGGTCAGACAAGGGACGACCTCAAATCTGAAGGAAAAAAGCTTGGTTGTCAGGGGACCAAGAATTTTCAACCAGCTTCCAAAGGACTTCAGAAACATTACAGGGGTTAAAGTTGAAGTATTCAAGAGAAGACTAGATGCCTGGCTCAGGACGGTACCAGATGAGCCGGGTGTACCTGGTTATGTATGATGGAGAGCGCAAGAGCAACTCGCTCCTCAACCAAGCCAGGACTAGAGGCGGGGCCACCAGCTTCACCTTCGTGTGAAGAAAGACCGATGCACGGAACCCAAACAAGGTTAACAAGGTATATATATATATATATATATATATATATATATATATATATATAAAAGCCCAAAGCTTTTCAATGTCTTTCCAAAAGAAGTGAGGAATCTCCAGCACACCGACCTGAATAACTTCAAGAACCAGCTGGACAGATTATTGTGCAAAGTCCCTGAACAGCCATGCGTGGCTTGCTACGAGGGCAGGAGGAGATCGAGAGCAATTCCCTCCTTCACCAAGTCCTGCAAATGAGGCGGGATGCTGCAGAGGGGTCGACCGCAGGTCGATCCTGAACCGTCGTTCAAACTCAACAAAAGTAAATATATATATATATATATATACACAGTACAACAGGGTGTTTCATACCCTACACTATAAACAATTTTGTGAAGTTGTAAGTGAAGCATCGAACGAAAGATAAACCCACTGCAGAACGATTTCACCGATTTCACTTCTAAGGAAGCTTGTTAACCCTCAACTGCGACCAGAGTCAGAGTCCACAATTAAGCAAACCAACTTAAAAGTTCCCTGGAAAACGTAGAATATATATATATATATATATATCCTAAATCCCCAAGTACCGCCATCAGTAAGCTACCTTTTTACTAATTAAGTCGGATTCTGTAAATAATTCGTATTTTCTTATGCGACCTTTTTTGAGGATGGGTTAGTTCAGGTTAACCTAACCTACAACAAATTACTGGGTGTATAAAAGCCAGAGGTAGCATGAAGTACGACTTACTGATTTCAAACTTTTTAATTGTAACATCCTAACGTGGATGTAACATCCAGCTTTGGGACAGGATCTAGATTCTAGAATCTAGATCCTGTCCCAAAGCTGGATCCTATCTGCTTTGCAGATAGCTGGTGAGGGAAGCTATATTTTGGGCCTCTTTGCGAGTAACCCGGTGCCCACGTTGGACTTTTCATCATGAAAAAGAAAAACTATGTATTTGTCCTTTATCATTACTTATTCGAACTATAGTGGATGTAATTTCCCAGAAGAGTTCCTCGTTCCATGCACGGTCTGTGTTTAACATATATGTTTATCAGGGACCATTCTGAGTTTGTATATATATATATATATATATATATATTCTTTTTTTCTTAGGTAATTTGATAAAAGTGACTTTTCTTGAGAAAAATGTAATTATAGAGCCGACATTAGACATTCATTACGTGATGTTAGGAAAATAGTTCCAAACTGAAATGGGAAGAATCGTATCACCTCTAATTATTATCGTGTTGATGGCGATGTCTTCTCGGCTCTCAGACGCGTCATTTGAAAATAAAATGGGGGTTCGGAAAGGGGAACGGGGGACGAAGGAACATTGAAAAGCGGCACACCCGGACGATGTCAGGATGCGGCGCTCGGAGGCACCACCTCTTTTTAGAGGACTTTTTCCTCGTCGCGATGTCACATTCATTAATTAAGTCGGCTGCGGTGGAACACTCATAAAGTCGCGCCTTTTTTTTTTCTGCCGTTCCTTTCTGAAAGAAAGGAAGCAGTGCGGAGAAATTGGGGCAGACAGCGAAAGAAGGTGAGAAAGGTATGAGAGTCGGGGTATAAAGAGGAGGCACAATTGGGAAAAATATCTATTTCGTTCACATCAAAACTTCGTACGAACTGTGTACAATAAAAAAAAAAAACTATAAAATCTAAACAAGAAATCAACCATCAATTAATGTCTACGTCACACCACTAAAATTTACATTAGAATCAGTTGTATTTCTGTCGTCCTGAGTTCGCGACTAACACGTTGAAAAGTAGAAACACTTTACGTATCAATCCCAGAACAATAATTGTAAAGGAACCTATTTCACTAACAAATTATGAGCTTAAAAAACTTTGGTTATAAATTGCGTTTTAGTTTTCAAATATAAAGTTTCACAAAACGAATACGACTTACCATCAAAGGTAAAATACGTTACGTTTATTGTCAAATACCTTTAATGCAAAATTTTTTTAATGTTTACTTCAGTAACTACTTGACATTAAGTCTTATTATCACTATGACAATCCTAACAATGTTCAACGCAACTTTATACGAGGGTAATGCCTTCACTCAAATAAATTTTGAAAGGGTTGAAGGATTTTAACGAAACAAAAGTAGATATGTACAGTGCTTACAAGAAGTCTCGCGCCTCTGTCTCGTCCCAAGCTAGTCTGTTTGGTATAAAATGGGCGGTCCTTATGGCAGCGGAGGTGTGTTCGGATTGGTGCACATAATTGCTCTAACGGTGTAAGAGATACTTAAATTCATGTGTGTATTATGCCATATGATGTGCGTAATAAATAATAATTTTTAAATAGTTGGAGCGTTGAAGGTCATCTGTAATAATCTACAGACTACCCCTCAAGCCCACTCTCAACACTTAGATTCCCCTAAGACACAGGCGTCTTCAAGTAACATGAATGCGTAGAGACCTAAGGTGTTAGATTCCATATTATATAATTTATGTGCTAGGTTTAAGAACGCTGGCATTGAAGGATGGAAGGAAGGGACAGTAAAAGCGATAATAGGTTTAATGAAGGAAGTGGAATGAGGATGGAGGTAAGCGTTGCTATGTCGAAGGAAACGAGGTTGGGTGGGGAATTACGAAGGGAGGAGGAAATGCTAAACACACTCAAATATTTATTTTAATGCCCTAGACCTAGAAAGACAAAGAGCAAAATACCTTAAACTAACAATGAATTGACAGAAACAGAAGAGTCTGGTCTTAGACGCACTGATAGGTTTAACGTATGTGGCTAGAGGCCGCCACTCAGAATTACCACTACTACCTAAGTCATAATAAGGTTATTTACTATGACAGAGTAGTCATGAGTAGTTATGGAAATAAAATATGATTATACTGTTGATGGCTGACTATATTCAGTTGGGATATAAACTATTGCTGACAATCTTTGGATCCTTGGCTTTTAAGACGAATTTTTTATGCATATGTTCAACAAAATAGGAAATTGGCTGATTATATAATTATTATTACTATTCGAAGGGTTGGTACCCTTCACAACCGAAATCAATTTCAGAAGGGGTGCATGGTATCCTCATTTCCTTTATCGTCCCAGCACGCTTCACATAAGCCATTTACACAAAGATGGAAAGGCCGTCTGTGCACCACGAGACGACCCAGGCAATGCGGGGAGCAATGGTGACATTGCATGAATATGGTGTGCCAATAAGAGAAATATCAAGACGACTAGACGTTCATCGAAGCACTGTGGAACGGTGGATTCATCGGTATGAAGCAGAAAACTCAATCGCTACTTTGCCGAGGTCTGGTCCTCCGCGTTCAACATCTCAAGAGGAAGATGCTGCGATTGTTAATCATGCCAGAGAGCATCCGTTTGTTCCAGCGACGCATATTTACAGACACCTGAGCCTTCGTTGTAGCGCAAATACAGTGAACAACAGACTTCACGAGGCAGGGTATTTTTCTCGCCGTCCAGCTATAAAACCTGCATTGACGATTGAGCATAAAGAGGCGCGGATGGGATTTGCCTTGCAATACCTGCCGCAGGAGGAAGAATTCTGGAGAAAAGTTGTGTACTGTGACGAAAAAACATTTTCAACAGATAGTCATGGTTCCCTGCATTGTTGGAGGCAGCGCGGAAAACGATATGAAGAAGGAAATGTTTTCCCGAGCAAACGTAGTGGTCACATCAATCTCGGTGTGTGGGGCTGGATGTCTGGCTATGGTGTCGGAGAATTGACTCAAGTAGATGGACGCTTTACTGGACAGCAATATTGCCAGATACTGGAAGAGGTGCTGCTACCCAGTGTTCGTGCGTATCTGGTTCCAGCACCGGAACCATTTTACTTAATGGAAGATAACAGTCCCAGTCATAGGAGTAACGTTGTGAGAGCGTGGTACGAAGATCACCCAGAGATTATTAATTTAGTTCTGCCACCACGTTCTCCTGATTTGAATCCGATTGAAAACCTTTGGGCAATAATGATTAACGAATGGGAGCAACGCAATGAAAGAACATTTGAAGCACTTTTAGCTCACACGAGGAATAGTTGGGAGAGCTTACGCCGAACACCAAACATTCCCTACAATCTGACCTCTTCTATGCCGCAACGATTGCAAGAAATTATTGATGCTGGAGGAAGCTATACGAAATACTGATGTTAAAGCCATGACGTAAATGTGTATCGAATATATATTTATGTTAATATAGAATTTTATTATATTTTTATGTTTGACATCTGTTATAATGTTATAATGTTTCAGACCAACAAAGACCCTAGGATCCACTCATGGCTGGTCTACCTAACTGTGTTCGTAATTGTGTATGTCCTCCGTGGTGGCGGAGGGGACCTACAATTTTACGTGGGTTCCGAACCACAAGAACATAAGAAATTTATGTAACAACTTCCTGTACAATGTGTACATTGGCAACGACCAATTTAGCAAAACTAATTAATTATCGATTTAAAACTAAAGATAGAATCTCTGGATCCAGAGGATCACGTCATAATAGACTACTATCCACAAATATGTTACACTATATCTATTTATAACCGACATGCAAATATATCAGATCCAGAGAATCCAGTCAATTTCATTACGGTATCCATCAATACTAGTACCTTGTCACGAAAAATAAGTCACAGTCCATATCGATTGTGGACCAAGTCAAAATTTACAACCATATACATTACAATATATACACTTAGGAGGAAAAGTGTAGGTGTGGCTGTAAAGACTGTACAGTAATGTAGAAATGTGTGTGCACCCATCTTGGGTCTCCCATTTAAAGGTGTTTGTGGGGCAAGTGAAGATCATGAGTTTTTCAATACCTCACAGTACTATGGAGGACACCGCTCAGCAGAGGAATCTCTTTAAATGGGGTGTGTAAGGACAGAGAGTATCCCCTAACCCAAGACGCTGCCTCCCTATATCCCACAACACTTGTGTTGAGCTGTGGGATCTATCCCCACAAAGCCTTAATTTTACTACCTTAAACTATACCCAATCTATCAACATATGCGTCTAATCGATTTTTAAACATGTTTATAGACGTGCTACTAATTACTTCTACCGGCAAACTATTCCACCTATTTACTATTCTATGCGTAAAAAAGTTTTTCGCAACTGCTGTCTCGAACCTTCTACTTGTCAACTTACACCCGTTATTTCTAGTCCTATTATATTGAGATATTTCGAAAAAGCTCTCTCTATCTACGTTATCGAACCCATTCATATTTTGAAAACCTGGATTAGATCACCCCTTAACCTCCTAGTCTCGAGTGTTGTCAATTTTAACTCCTTAAGCCTATCCTCGTACGACTTTGACCTAAGCAACGGAATCATCTTAGTTGCTCGTCTTTGAACTCTTTCGATTTTGTCTATATCTTTGCGCATATGCGGATTCCAGAATTGGACCGCGTACTCCAAATGGGGTCTAACTAATGATTTATAAAGAGGAACTATAATATCGCGCGAAAAGGAACTATAATATCGCGCGATAAGGAACTATAATATATTGTGACCATGAAAGAATTTTACTTATCCTTAGTTAGAATCTTTTCTTGCAATGTCTACGCTCGTGATGATGATAATATATGCATTGTTGAAACAAACTATGAGAAGGTAATAGTTTCAGGAAAAAAATAAAAACTGGAAACATCGAGGTCATCACATGTTTATGGGAATTGTCATACGATATGCTACCAATAAACTCTTATATACTACTATATACAGCATACTATATTACGTAATAATTACGATGAACAAATCAAATGCAAATTTCTCTGATTCTCGACCCACCAGTCTTGCTTTAGACCAGTGGTAGTGGGGGTACGCGAGGGGTTTCATGAGGGTACGTAAGCTCTGCTGCAAAAACAAGCAAGTTGATTAATCAATTATAAAATGAATTTATACAATTATAATTATCATCTAAATTTTTTTGAAAATATATATTATAATCATTTATTTATAATATTAATATTTAATTATAAATTTAACTCAACATTGGTACAAGTTATTATTAAATTATTTAATATTAATTATTTTATATTTTAATATTTTATTTAAATTATTATTAAATTACCCGATATTGGTACAAATTGGTACGAATCGTACGATGCTGTAAAAATAGTAAATTATATCAAGTCTCGAGCAGTGAATTCACACCTCTTTAAAATTCTTTGTGAGGAGATGGGCAAAAATCATACTCAGTTGCTTTTGCACACTGAAGTGCGCTGGCTCTCACGAGGAAAGGTATTAACACGACTTTTTGAACTTAGGAATGAAGTGAGAAGTTTACTTAACAGCCGAAATTCAGACTTATTAAAAATTTATAGAAAATGAGGAGTGGCTTTGCAAACTGAGTTATTTGGCACATATATTCACCAAATTAAACGAACTTAATCTTCAACTTCAGGGGTATGACAAAAATATATTGCAGGCACAAGAAAAAGTCAATGGATTTTTTGGGAAAGTTTTATACTGGATAAAGTGCATAGAAGACAATAATACGACACCTTTCCAAATATTCAGCTAATTCTGTCACGAAAACGAGTTTCTTGTCAGTGATTCAGTTATGAATATTATAAAGCAACATTTAGTGAGCCTTCGTGAATCATTTTTGCATTACTTTCCATGTATTAATAGAGATTCCCCACAAAGTGAATGGATAACGAATCCGTTTTCGAACCTTGCTGTGTCTAATGCGGAGCTTCCCGCTCGTTTAAAAGAACAATTGATTGAATTGGCAGCTGACAGCTCATTTAAACACAAATTCAATGACTTTTCTGTCTCCGAGATTTGGAAATTGGCCCATATTGAATACAAAGAATAAAGTGAATTTGCTATCAACAAACTACTTCCATTCCCGTCCACCTATTTATGTGAAAAGGGATTTTCGGCACTGACAGCTATCAAGTCGAAAGAAAGAAACCGCCTTCATCCAGAAGCTTGCCTCATAATGGCACTCACAAATGTTCGTCCGCGAATAGAACAACTTGCTAGTGACAAACAGTCCCACCCATCGCATTAATTACTTGTAAGTATTTAAAATATATATTTTAAAAGCTCAGACGATTTCTAATTAACTGTATTAGATTCTAATATTTGCCTGAGTTAAAATTTGTGTAAATTGCTCGAGTTGTGTAAAATGTAAATTGCATAATTAAAATGCTATGATATATATATATATATATATATTTTTTTTTTTTCATCTAATAATTAGGTGGTCGTAAATAAAGATCGTTTGATAGCTTCATATTCTGTGTAAATTGTATAATAACATTTTTATTTTGGAAACTGAGGGGGAGGAGGTACGCCATAATAAAAAAACAAACTAAAAGGGTACGCCAAGGAAAAAGTTTGAATACCACTGCTTTAGACTAATGACTTTCATAAGATGGAATAGGTTTAACATAGTTCGTTTAATAGGTTACCACTTAAAACAATGGATAAACTATCTATTAGTGAGACGACCGTGACTTCCTCAAAATGCGAGCGCGTGAGAGGTTCACTGAGGAATTTGGTCATTAGATTCTTCACGTAGGATATATATCACAAACAACAATAATGACAACAATTCCCAACAATTAATATCAATAATTGCATTTGAGCAAATAATTTAGACCTGCGTCAAAATAACTTAGGTATCATGCCATGATTTGGGATATTTGCCGAATTAGTCGTTCTCTATAGTCTACACTCTATAGTATATATTGAGACGGTATAATGTAATGCCCAGCTAATATTATGATGACTAGGATTGCTCCATAACCATCCCAACATCCCGAAACTTGCTCCATTTTGCTTCTTAATCATTTGTATTTTAAACACTAAAATGTAGCAGAAGTGACGTAAAAATGGACGTCATTGATTGTGTTAGATCAGTTATGTGCACCAATCCGAACACACCTCCGCTGCCATAAGGACCGCCCATTTTATACATAACAGACTAGCTTGGGACGAGACAGAAGCGTGAGACTTCTTGTAAGCACTACCTTAGAGTTTATTCTTCAAAACGATACACTTACTTTTTTTATAAAATGACCCTCTACCTCGATACATTTACGCCAACGATAAATGAGTTTTTGGAATCCATCCCAGTAAAACTCGGAGCTTTGACTACGAAACCAAAATTTCACAGCGGCCTTAATTTCTTCGTCAGATTCGTAGCGATTTCCACGGAGATGTTCTTTAAGTTTAAGAAACAAGTGAAAATCGCATGGTGCAAAATCGGGGTTATATGGTGAATCCGGCAAGACGATGAATTGCAGATCCTCACTTGCTTCTTACGTTTGAACACTAGTGTGAAGCCGTGCGTTGTCATGGTGAACAATGACTGCGTTTTTGTGGGTGCGAACCATCCTCATTTCAACTTCAAGGTTTCAATATAACGTGCGGAGTTGATTGTTGTCCCTCTTTCCGTAAAGTTTTCGAGAACACCACCACTGATATCCCAAAACACAGTCATCATCACTTTTCCAGCCGATTTTTGAACTTTGAATTTTTTTGTTGCGGTGAATTTTTGTGCCAATATTCCATGGATTGCTGTTTATTTTTAGGGTCATAATGGACACACGTCTCGTCTCCTGTCACATGCTGAGCAGAAATTCATCTTCATTTTCGAAGCGCTGCAGATTTTCTTGGCAAATGTGTACTCTCTCGGTTTTCATCTCGGCAGTGAGCATGCGAGGCATCCATCTGGCGCAGACCTTTCGGTAATCGAGAATACTGATAATGTGTCCCACTCGCTCTTTGGAGATATCGAGCATTGCCGCAATTTCATTTTGTTTAATGAGACGATTTCCACGAATCAGTTCGTCAACGTAGTTCCGATGAGACTCGTCGGTTGCCGTTACAAGCCTTCCACTTCGCGGTTTGTCTCGCAAATCTTCTTGCCTTGCTTCTCTTTCTTTACACTGCCTCACCCAACGTCGAACGGTACTCACATCAACACACTGTTTGCTGTACACAGCTTGCATTCGCCAATGAATGTCTATGGGAACAACACTTTCCGCGGTCAAAAATTCAATTACGGCACGTTGCTTGAAGCGAACGTCTTTACTCCTTTCCACTGTAATCGATACTGAACCAACGTGTGGAGTGAGTGTAGGTTATATTAGGCTATAACACATAACCGGTTTTATTTGGCTACCTCTACATAGAGTGGAGGCATTACTTTTCAGCCCACCCTCGTATAATGAACTTTACAATTCCATTTATAATCTAACAACGGAATTTACTGTAAGGGATTACAAAATCTAACTTAGCATAAACCAAAGGATGAGAAATTCCAGTGAAGTTTTCTTCGCGAGACTGGCGAGACTAGCATGATGAATGAAGTGCGCTTACACTCTTGCAACAAAGAACAAAACTTTGAAAAACTTTTTTTTTTCATGGAGGAAGGAAGGGTCAAGGACGAAAGAGCTGAAATTTCTCGGTGTTAAATGTCATGTTCTTGTCTTCTGACCATTTTTATATTTTGTTCGTGTCCCTCTGCAAGGCCTCCACTTCATTTACATCGCTGGTTTTTCTGCTGATCTTTGTATCGTCTGCCAAAGGATGTTACTATACTGTTGCTGTTTACTCCGCTGTCTATGTCTGTTAGCATGATAATGAACAGGAGTGGCGCCAGTACTGTCCCTTGTGGTACTGAGTTGCTACTTCCGATTCTGATGATGACATACCTTGAATTTTGACGACCTGTAGACGTTTTCTGAGGAAGTTGTAGATCCATTTTCCCCCATCGCCTGTTATTCCCATATATTTCATTTTATGTGCTATTATACCATGATTACATTTGTTGAAAGCTTTAGCAAAATCTGTGTATATGACATCGTAGTTGTCATTGCCTTCCAGTGCATTAGGATGTTGTTGTAGTGTTCTATTAGTTGTGATAGGCATGATCTACTACCTGATCGGAATCGGTGCTGATTTTCGTTGAATCTTCTCAGTCTCCAAGAAATCATAAGTTTTCTCTCTAACTATTCTTTCAAGTACTTTAGTGAGGTGGGACGTCAATGACACTGGTCTATAGTTCTCTGCTTGAGATCTATCCCTTCCTCTATATATAGAAACAATGTTTGCTCTTTTCAAGATGCTCGGTATTTCCCCAGTGTCTATGGATCTTCTCTATATCCAGTATAAAGGTGTAGCTATTTCATTTTTACAGTTTTTAATCAATAATTCGTTTCAATTGCCCGGACTTGCAGCTGAATGTGGTTTCATTTGTCCTATAGCTCTCGCTACATCTTCTGGGGTAAAACCAAAGTCTGTTATACACTCTCCTTGCAATTTCTCTTCAAAGAATGCATCTGTCAGGTATCGCTTTGTCGCTTTTTGGGGTACTTCTATTTCCCTATCGATACGCTGCAGTTTTTCTTATATTACTTTCCTGGCATTATCTCCGCAGTTGGCTAACTTCGCCTCCACTCTCTTTTAGGGAATATTCTTCTCTTTTGCCTCTCTAGCCAGTTCCTCTTTCCTTTTGGCTGTGATTTCGGAGCATATTTTTCCAAAATTCTCAGCGTCTTTTCTTCCAAGGTTGTTAGCTTTTCCTCAGTTGCTTTATTCTCTAAAACTGTTCTCCACTCTATTTGGGCCATATGCGATCTGATTGCTTATAGTCTTGGGAGTTTAAGTTAAAGGCCCAAATTTGCTTCTTTCCTCAATATGTGTATTGTCTTTTAATGTTGTCATCATATTTGTCCTGGTGTATTATATATATATATATATATATATATATATATATATATTATTATATTTTTAGTTCAGGAAGAACCGATTCGCCTCTATTTAAAGGGCATATCTCAGCGGAAAAACAAAGAAAAAGTGAGAGGAAAGACAGAGGAAAAAGAAAGGGTGGGGGGACAGTCGAAGTGGAAAAAGACCAAGGATGACAAGGACTGCAGGGTCGAGCCCCATCATCCTTGGGTGCTAGGGCCGGGAGGGCGCACGTGAAACCTCCAGGAACAAGCACGTACAAACGAGCACAAAGAGCACTCAAGAGCACGAGCTTAGAACCCCCTTGCGGGGATATATATATATATATATATATATATATATATATATATATATATATATATATATACACCTTTTTGTATTTTATAAATGGAAAGTTAAAGTCTCCGCAGATCATTATATTGGGGGATGGAAGGTTTATGGCCTTTATTAGCTTTCTGATGTCATCAATGACCTCCGAGAATTTTTCGGTTGGGATGTTTGGAGGTCTATAGATGTCAGATGACTATTAGTATCAACTTTAGTTTTCCTGTTTTCACTGCTAGGAGTTCCACAAAGCTGTTTGATTTACTTATTATCGTCTCTGTCATATGACCTTCATGTACATACAGTATATAGCACAGCCACCTTTACGTCTCGTTGGTCTATCCGCTCTTAGTAAGTTGAAGCCCTCTATATTTATCTCTTTCTTATCAATACAATGTTCGCAGTTTTCACAATTTATTTGGCAATCCTTAAGATGAGTTTCTGTGAGGGATGCGATGTCCGCCCTTGTTTCGTCCATAAATCCTTTCAGGTACGAAACTTTGTTGAGTGATTGGTTTTGATTTGGTCTTATTCCTTGAATACAATATTTATGTTCTTTGTTTTTCGTTGCCCCTTGTTCATTTTAAGTTCGTTTTCCTTCGGTATCGCTTGTTTCGTTGCCCTATGATCCTCCGAGAGAGATCCGTTCCCGCCTACCTCTTCTGGTAGCTTCTTGCCAGGAAGCAGTTTGGCTCGGGTGTTTCCAGCTGTGTCAACTGCATGCGTTGGATGACATTTAGCAACCGTATCGTGTCTGCGATGTTGAAATTTTTTTTTGTTCGCTTGTGTTCCTAGTGTCATTTAAACTATATATATATATATATATATATATATATGGTGGACCGGATGTCAGTTGTTCAACATCTGCGGATGCGGATCTTTAGTTTCAATATCCGCGGATGCGGATATTCAGTTAATCTAATATAATATAGAATTATGAATATGACATAATTTTTCAAATTTCGTGATATTACTATTACGGCAGGCAATGCATAAGAATTAAAATTAATATTTTCATTATGATAAAAATAACTTTCTCAAGAGTTTCAGCGACAGAAAATTCAATGAAACAAGTTTCATTCTGTGTTACCAGGTATTTATATTTTGAGGTTCATATATTTTTTTGTTCATTAATAATTAATACTTTACATGAAATGTGCATGACTGGGCCTTATAAGCTATTTATAAGCTAATTTAATTGTAAATTGCATAATTTATTAGAGGTAATATCCGCAGTCAGAAGTGCGGATGCGGATGTTAAAAATGATGCGGATATCCGGTCCACACTAATATATATATATATATATACACACACAGCGTGTTCGGAAAGTCACTGTGCACTTATATAATATATAAGTGCACAGTGACTTTCCGAACACCCTGTATATATATATATATCGGGTGGCCACAAAAAAACTTTACTTAATTGAGTTTAATAACTGCAACAATTCAAAACTTATGCGATTGAGATTTTGCACACATTAACAGATGCATATAATCTATAATTGCTGGAATTTTCAAATATGTAGGTTCTATAGTTTTGTTACAGTGAACAATTTAAAAGCATATGTCTAAAAATAGCATGCCTGGTGTGCATCTGACACGTACGTGCGCTAGCGTAGGCTAAACCTAATGTAGCGTAGTATGACGCGCGCGCTGGCGTAGGCTAAACCTAATGTGAATTTGCTTTCTTTTATTTTTCCGCTAAAACCCCGCCAGCATGACGTTAAGTAAAAGTGATAAAGCCATTACACTAGGCAACAAAGATTTTGTTACAGAAGACCAAATAGGTGCTCCTAGCTAATTTCGGTATGCTGATTTCAAATCTATAATTAGATTTTTTCTATCACGTCTAGATTTTGTGTAAAATGCAAATCACTTTTAGTAAAATTTTCTACCACGTCCAGATTTTGGTTTCAATCGGCTTAATGCCAGTAATATGAAACTTGCTTTTCAAGGTTAAAGCAATTTTTTTTGCCAACTATATACAAATTCGAACAATTTTGATAAATAAAATTTATCCCGAGTTGGCAACACTGAGTCAAGAGCATAGTAACGGGCAACGGCTCAACGGTCAGTACACAGTCAAGCAGAACGGTTGTTGAAGCTCTCTGCTGATGAGCAAGTGACAGGTTGTGGTGACTTGTGTGTTTTTATAGCATTTGTTTTGTACTACGGTGTGTATTTCTTTTTATTTTGCACATCGTAATAATTACTTTCTACGTTTTTTCAGATATTGTATGGTAATTCAAAATGGCATCAAATAGACGTGCTTGTGTAAATCACCCAGACAACTTCTGCTTTGTCTGTGGACAATATACACCTAAGCCACAACGTAGAAACATAACAACAAAGATTAAACTTGCCTACAAGTGTTATTTTGACTAAGTTAGGAGACCAACAGAGGGACTGGGCACCACATATTTGCTGTGCACAGTGCAATGCAATGTTAATAGCTTGGATGAATGTAAAAGAAAAGCTATGCCGTTCTCAGTCCCCATGGTTTGGCGAGAGCCGAAAAATCACTTCAATGATTGTTATTTTTGTTTGACAAAGATTGCTGGTTTCACAAGAAAAACAAATCAAAGATCACGTACCCAAACTGCGAATCAGCAATGAAACCAGTACCACATGATGAAACAAATCCACCACCAGTTCCACCAGCAACGATAACAGACAGCAGTTCATCTGAAGATTCTGCTAGTGATATAGAAACAGGGAAAGATGGCATATATGTTCCAGATGCAAATATTTCCCCACATTTGTTAAGTCAAGCGGAGTTAAATGACTTAGTGCGCGATTTGGAATTACCAAAAAAAAGGCAGAGTTGCTTGGTTCAAGACTTCAAGAATTTAATCTTCTCCAACCAAACACCAAAGTTTCCCATTTCTGCCATCGCCATTTGCAGTTTTCATCATTTTACTTACAGGAAGAAAACGTTTGTTTCTGCCACGATATCAGTGGTCTGATGCAAGGGATTGGCTGTCGCTATGATCCAAAAGAATGGAGACTGTTCATTGACTCTAGTAAAGCTAGCCTTAAAGCTGTATTACTGCACAACGGCAATGAAAAACCTTCAATACCTGTAGCACATGCCACTGGCCTTAATGAGACTTATGAATCGACGAAACTGCTGCTAAGACTCATCAAATATAAGGACCACACATGGAATATTTGTGGCGACCTTAAAGTTGTATCATTACTTCTTGGGTTACAGTTGGGCTACACAAAGCATATGTGCTTTTTGTGTCTATGGAACAGCAGAGATGACAAGAACCACTACAAAAACATGATTGGCCATCTAGAACTGAACATGTTGTTGGTAAATACAATGTGAAACACCCAGCACTTATTGACCCTCAGAAAGTACATCTTCCATCACTTCACATTAAACTTGGCCTTATGAAAAATTTCGTGAAGGGTATGGATCATCAAGGTAGTGGTTTCCAATATTTAAAGGATAAATTCAAAGGAATATTGACAGATGCTAAGCTAGAAGCTGGAGTTTTCACTGGACCACAGATCCGCAGTGTCATCCACGACTCATCGTTTCCATCTAACCTAAATGAGAATGAACTAGGAGCATGGACATCTTTCGTTGAAGTTGTCAAAAATTTTCTTGGAAACCACAAAGCTGAAAACCACCGTAAACTCGTAGAAAACATGCTTAAATCTTATGAAATAATGGGATGCAGAATGTCTTTGAAAATTCATTTTTTACATTCTCATCTTGACTTCTTCCCGGCCAACCTTGGGGCTGTAAGTGACGAGCATGGTGAGCGCTTCCACCAACAGATCTCAGTTATGGAAAACAGATACCAAGGTAATTTCAACCCAAATATGATGGGAGATTATTGTTGGTTCCTGCAGAAGGAGAGCTCGTCATCCTACAAGCGACAAAGGAAGACGACACACCAAAGTTTCACTTAAGAACAGGAATTTGCCTTTCAGTAGTAACAACAAAATACTAATGCGATTTGGGTGGATGGTTGGGCGCAGGGGTGGTAACTCCGCCAGCGGAATTCCGCTGTCTGTCTTAAGCCAGAATAAAGGAGGAAAGACATCCCTGTTCACTAATTATTTAAGTATGCTTAACATAAAACGTGGCACGGAAAAGTAGCTTAGACGGCTTTCGTAATAGAAGCGGGTGAGAAAAAAAATGAAAAATAGGGGTTTTCGGTTACACAAAATCTGGACGTGATAGAGAAATTTTGATATCAGATCTGAAATCAGCATCAGCGCTTTAGTAGGAATCAGTAGTTCACGTGTCTGTAACAAAAAAAAAGTTGAAATTTGTTGCCTAGTGTTATAGAAGCATGTGTCAAGGAAAAAGGTTGGAATGGAAATAGGATTGTCCGAGAATTCCCCGCAAAGAACTGGACTCGTCAAAGTGTTTATAACTTAATAAGAAAGATAAAGGATACTGGATCAACAGCTAGAAAACCCGGCAGCGGCAGGCCCAAAAGTGTTTCAACAGAAGAAAATAAGGCTGCCGTGGAGGAACTGATTCAATCCCAGGAGAATACACCAGGAACTCATCGCTCCCAGAGACAGATTGCGTACGACCTTGGGATTTCTCGCTCCTCTGTACAAGGGATTGTAAAACGTTTGAAATTGAAGGCCTACAAGAGAATTCGAGTTTCTCGGCGTGATCAGAATGTAAGACAGCGTAGAAAGACCCGCTGTAAATCCCTATATGAACGCTACTCAGCTGAAGACGTGCAAAAAGTTGTGTTTACAGACGAAAAGGATTTCACGTTGGAGGTGGCCAAAAACAGGCAAAATGACAGGGTTTATGGTTCAAGGAAAAAGGACATTCCTCCCTCCAGGCTTTATCATGAAACCTCACGATTCAGCAGAAAAGTAATGGTATCGGCGGGAATTTCATGGAAGGGGAAAACACGAATTGATTTTATTGCCACAAACGAAACTAAAGTTAACTCTGAGCGCTACATCAACCTGTTAGATAATAGGTTACTTCCTGATTGTCGTCAGCTGTATCCTGATGAGGCCTACATTTTCCAGCAAGATGGGGCACCCGCCCATACAAGCCGAGCGACCCAAAATCATCTAGAGCAAGAGACCCCTAATTTCATCAAAAAGGATGAATGGCCGCCTCAGTCTCCCGACTGAAATCCGATGGACTATTCAGTATGGGATTCCCTCATGGTGAAGGTTTACGGCAGCCAGAAAGACAAATTCACTGAAGCTGAACTTAAGGAGAAAATCAGTAGAACATGGGAGGATATCACCTTAGATGAGGTTCGAAAGTGCATCTCCTCGTGGAAGAAGCGATTGAGGGCAGTTTACCAACAGGGAGGTGGTCACATTGACTATTTGTTTAAGTAAATTTTGTTAAGTTCAAATTCATTTTCTTCGGCATGCTATTTTTAGACATATGCTTTTAAATTATTCACTGTAACAAAACTATAGAACCTACATATTTGAAAATTCCAGCAATTATAGATTATAACCATCTGTTAATGTGTGCCAAAGCTCAATCGCATAAGTTTTGAATTGTTGCAGTTATTAAACTTTGAATTAAGTAAAGTTTTTTTGTGGCCACCCGATATATATACACATATATATATGGGTTTTTGTTGAGTGTGAACGATGGTTCAGGATCGACCTGCGGTCGACCCCTCTGCAGCATCCAGCCTCATTTGCGGGACTTGAAGGAGGGAATTGCTATACATATACATATATATTATAACGTAAAGAACGACGCTTGTATAGGAGACATTCGGCGCAAGACGTTCTCTCTCTCTCTCTCGTCTTGCGCGGAATATCTCCTATACAAGCGTCGTTCTTTACGTTACTTATACTGCGTGTTCTTTGCAGTTGAATGTATATATATATATGTATATATACAGTATAATAATATAATATATATATATAGATATATATATATATATATATATATATATATATTATTATATATAATATATATACACACATATATATATATATATAATATATACATATATATGTATTATATATATATACATATATATATATATATATTATATATATATATATAATATATAAATATATATATATACACATCGGGCGGTTGATGTAGTGTATTTAGATTTCAAAAAGCGTTTGACACCGTGCCGCACAAAGACTCATTGTCAAAAACTAACGCTCATGGAATCAGGGTGTAGTAATAAATTGGCTAGAAGAGTGGTTTGCGAGGCAGGAAACAGAGGGTGGTCGTGATGGAGCGGAGTCGTGTTGGGCTAATGTAGCGAGTGGCGTTCCTCAGGGTTCTGTATTGGGCCCCTTGCTTTCCTTATATATATTAACGATTTAGATGTCGGCCTAGTCAGTACAGTTTCAAAGTTTGCGGATGACACGAAGCTGGGTGGTAGGGCGATTAATGACGAAGATAGAGGTAAAATTCAGGAAGATCTGAATAAAATCGTTGATTGTTCAGTCACATGGCAAATGAGATTTAACGTGGATAAGTGCAAAATTTTGCATATAGGTTCGCGTAACGGTAATTTTGCGTATACTATGTCAGGGAAAGATTTAACAAGCGTAGAGCAGGAAAAAGATTTAGGAGTTATAGTCACGGGTGATTTAAAAGTAGCGAAACAAAGTACAGCAGCGGTCACGAAAAATAAGTCACGGTCCATATCGATTGTGGACGAAGTCAAAATTTGCAACCATATACATTACAATATACACACTTAGGAGGAAAAATGTAGGTGTGGCGGTAAAGACTGTACAGTAATGTAGAAATGTGTGTGCACCCATCTTGGGTCTCCCATTTAAAGGTGTTTGTGGGGCAAGTGAAGATCATGAGTTTTTCAATACCTCACAGTACTATGGGGGGCACCACTCAGCAGAGGAATCTCTTTAAATGGGGTGTGTAAGGACAGAGAGTATCCCCTAACCCAAGACGCTGCCTCCCTATATCCCACAACACTTGTGTTGAGCTGTGGGATCTATCCCCACAAGGTCTTAATTTTACTGCCTTAAACTATACCCAATCTATCAACATATGCGTCTAATCGATTTTTAAACATGTTTATAGACGTGCTACTAATTACTTCTATCGGCAAACTATTCCACCTATTTACTATTCTATGCGTAAAAAAGTTTTTGCCAACTGCTGTCTCGAACCTTCTACTTGTCAACTTACACCCGTTATTTCTAGTCCTATTATATTGAGATATTTCGAAAAAAGCTATCTCTATCTACGTTATCGAACCCATTCATAAATTTGAAAACCTGGATTAGATCACCCCTTAACTCCTAGTCTCGAGTGTTGTCAATTTTAACTCCTTAAGCCTATCCTCGTACGACTTTGACCTAAGAGACGGAATCATCTTAGTTGTTCGTCTTTGAACTCTTTCGATTTTGTCTATATCTTTGCGCATATGCGGATTCCAAAATTGGACCGCGTACTCCAAATGGGGTTTAACTAATGATTTATAAAGAGAAATATAATATCGCGCGATTGTACTCAAAATTCGAGCTATAAAACCTAACACTTTGTTCGCCTTATGACCGCTGCTTTACTTTGTTTCGCTACTTTTAAATCACTAGTGACTATAACTCCTAAATCTTTTTCCCGCTCTACGCTTGTTAAATCTTTCCCTGACATACTATACGCAAAATTACCGTTACCGAACCTATATGCAAATTTTGCACTTATCCACGTTAAATCTCATTTGCCATGTGACTGACCAATCAACGATTTTATTCAGATCTTCCTGAATTTTACCTCTATCTTCGCATTAATCGCCCTACCACCCAGCTTCGTGTCACCCGCAAACTTGAAACTGTACTGACTAGGCCGACATCTAAATCGTTAATATATATAGAAAAACCAATGGGCCCAATACAGAACCCTGAGGAACGCCACTCGCTACATTAGCCAACACGACTCCGCTCCATCAACGACCCCCTCTGTTTCCTACCTCGCAACCACTCTCCTAGCCAATTTATTACTACACCCCTGATTCCATGAGCCTTAGTTTTTCAATGAGACTTTGTGCGGCACGGTGTCAAACGCTTTTTGAAAATCTAAATACACTACATCAACCGCCCGATGTCTATCGTAAACATTCAACCCGCTTTGGAAAATTCTAAAAGATTAGTTAAGCAAGATTTGTTTCGCCTAAATCCGTGCTGCGTATTTCTAACTAGCTTATGGAATTCTAAGTGTTCGACTATACGATCCCTAATTTGATTCCAGTAGCTTCCTACACCAGACGTTAAACTGATTGGCTATAATTTCCCGCTGCACCGTTATCGCCTTTCTTAAAGATAGGTGTTACGTTTGCTAACTTGAATTATCTGGTACGCACCCTCAGAAATAGACGCATTAAAATCTTTGTTAGCGGCACCACAATGCTATCTTTAATTCTTTTAGTTGTATGGGATATGGAATCCGGCCCCGGTGATTTACGCGTTTTCATTTTATCAATATAGCGCATTACCTCCCCTTCCACTAACGACAATATTATCCAAAATATTACCATTATCAAAGGGTATTATGCCTATGACGTATGGATATTCGTTACATCTTCTATAGTAAAAACTGACGTAAAAAATTCGTTTAGCAACGTAGCCATTTCCTGTTTTCAGAACTAGATCTCCGTTTATTTTTAATGGACCCAAGACACTTTTACTGGATTTCTATTATTGACGTATGAAAGAATCGCTTGGGTTTCTTTACCGTCACGAGCTATGGAGATTTCAAATTCGCGCTTGGACTTTTTTATTACACTTTTCGCTTCACGCCTCAGAGATATGTAGTTGTTTCGTAACAACAGATTATCTTTATCGCACTATATAGCCTATAAGCCCTATCTCTCTCTTATAAATGTCTCCTACTCTAGAAGTAAACCACAAGGGCTTGTTTGTTACTTTCGCACGCTTAATTTTGTACGGTACACATTCCTCATTTATAGTCCTAAATACTGTTTTCGAACGATCCCACATTAGTTTGCTTTGGAGTTCCCCATCACGTTTCCCAATTGACGTGTGACAATTTATCTGAAATTTACAAAAGTCTGCGTGCTGGAAGTTAGAATTTTAGTCGAGTAGTTGGTTTCGAGTGACTTACGAGAGGACAAACTCTACCATATTGTGATCGCTATATATATATATATATATATATATATATATATATATATATACACACGCACACACATATATATACACACACACACATATATACACACACACATATATGTACACACACACACAAATATATATATATATATGCAACAAATAACTGCAATGACCGCGCAGTATATAAATGAATAGAAACGACATAAGTATTAAGGAACGTTTCTGCACACGAGGAGGAGAGATAACGAAATAATGAAAAATGAGGCGAACCGCGGTTCGCCTCATTTTTCATTATTTCGTTATCTCTCCTCCTCGTGTGCAGAAACGTTCCTTAATACTTATGTCGTTTCTATTCATATATATATATATATATATATGCATACACACACATCTATATATATATATATATATATATATTTCAACTGCAAAGAACACGCAGTATAATGAACGTAAAGAACGACGCTTGTATAGGAGAAAATCCACGCAAGATGAGGAGGGAGAACGAACAAATGAAAAAATGAGGTAACCACCCGGGAATCGAACCCGGGATCTTCCGATTGCCGGTCATATATGATAACCACTACACCATGGTCCTCACTCGATCAGAAGTCGTAATTCTCCTACAATACAGGAGAATTACGACTTCTGATCGAGTGAGGACCATGGTGTAGTGGTTATCATATCTGACCGGCAATCAGAAGATCCCGGGTTCGATTCCCGGGTGGTTACCTCATTTTTTCATTTGTTCGTTCTCCCTCCTCATCTTGCGCGGAATGTTCTCCTATACAAGCGTCGTTCTTTACGTTAATTATACTGCGTGTTCTTTGCAGTTGAAATGTATATATAGGTGCGGCATGCGGAAGGTGCCCCCTCGGGGCATTGGTTTCTGTGCGTATGTAGGAGAATTACGACTTCTGATCGAGTGAGGACCATGGTGTAGTAGTAATCATATCTGACCGGCAATCGGAAGATCCCGGGTTCGATTCCCGGGTGGTCACCTCATTTTTTCATTTGTTCGTTCTCCCTCCTCATCTTGCGCGGAATGTTCCCCTACTATACAAGCGTCGTTCTTTACGTTATATATATATATATATATATATATATATATATATTTCAATTTGGTTGAAGTTTACGATGGTTGTAGTGTATTTAGATTTTCAAAAAGTGTTTGACACCGTACCGCACAAAAGACTCGTTCAAAACCCTAAAGCTCATGGAATCAGGGGTGTAGTAATAAACTGGATAGAAGAGTGGTTGGGAGGCAGGAAACAGAGGGTGGTCGTTGATGGAACTGAGTCGTCTTGGGCTAATGTAGCGAGCGGCATTCCTCAGGGTTCTGTATTGGGCTCCTTGCTTTTTCTTTTATATGTATTAACGATTAAGATGTCGTCCTAGTCAGTACAGTTTCAAAGTTTGCGGATGACACAAAGTTGGGTGGTAGGGTAATTAATAATGAAGATAGAGGTAAAATCCAGGAAGATCAGAATAAAATCGTTGATTGGTCGGTCACATGCCAAATGAGATTTAACGTCGATAAGTGCAAAATTTTACATATAGGTTCGCGTAACGGTAATTTTGCGTATAGTATGTCAGGGAAGGAGTTGGGAAGCGTAAAACAGGAAAAAGATTTAGGAGTTATCGTCACTGGTGATTTAAAAGTGGCGAAACAAAGTACAGCAACGGTCAATAAGGCAAATAAAGTGCTAGGCTTTATAGCTCGGAAATTTGATTACAATCGCGCGATATTATTGTTCCTCGTTATAAATCATTAATTAGACCCCATTTTGAGTACCCGATCCAATTTTGGAATCCGCATATGCGAAAAGATATAGACAAACTCGAAAGAGTTCAAAGACGAGCAACTAAGATGATTCCGTCGCTTAGGTCGAAGTCGTACGAGGATAGGCTTAAGGAGTTAAAATTAACTACACTCGAGACTAGGGGGCTAAGGGGTGATCTAATCCAGGTTTTTAAAGTTATGAATGGGTTCGATAACGTAAATAGAGATAGCGTTATCGAAATATCACAATACAATAGAACTTGAAATAACGGGTGTAAGTTGACAAGTAGAAGGTTCGAGACAGGAGTTGCCAAAAACTTTTTTACGCATGGAATAGTAAATAGCTGGAATAGTTTGCGGGTAGAAGTAATTAGTAGCACGTCTATAAACATATTTAAAAGTTGATTAGACGCATATGTTGATAAATTGGGTATAGTTTAAGGTAGTGAAATTAAGGCTTTGTGTTTCGGAATCCACGCAAAATTGTAGGTTCCCTCCGCCACCACGGAGGACATGCACAATACACAATTACGAACACAGTTAGGTTCACCAGCCATGAGTGGATCCTAGCGTCTTTGTTGGTCTGAAACATTATACATATATATATACACACACACACACACACATATATATACACACACACACACACATATATATATACATATATATATATACACACACACACACACATATATATATATATATATATATATATATATATATATATCAGTTCGACTTTCGATTTAAGCTTTTGTAAAAAAAAAAAGTTTCAATTTCGCTTTCAGTTTTTTCGCTTTTCAGTTTATGATTTTGATCGCCATTTTCTTAGTTGCAGTAAACGCAAATATTTAATATTCATATCTTTGAGTTATATATTCTTTATGAAGCCTTTTATTATTGATTTGATTTCGTATTATACCGTAAGGCGCAGTCGTTATTCTTCGTCAATAAGCTCGATCTTTCGCTTTCGAAAGCTTCGGATGAAGTTGTGATAGTACATTTGAATTAAAAATATTTTAACTTCTTTAAAAAACTCTAATTTATAAAACTTACTAAAAATATCGATTCCAATTTCAGTTTCCAGTTTTTCATTTTACTTAATTTTAGTTTTGGCAAAACTTTCCTATTTCAGTTTAATAAAAAAAAAAATATTTTATCAGTTTATCGATTCGAGTTCATATCGATTCCCCATCCCTGATTAGAACAAAAAAGTAACACGAACGAATATTCTCCTCCGCCTCAAACAACTCCAAATTCTTTAAAAAAATTATATAATTATTATATATAGGACGGATGGAGGACAAAAGCTGCAGCAATGACGTACTGCGACAAGAACACGCAACAAAAATAATAAAACGTGAAATTAACGGTGTTCTCCGCGAAAGAATGCTCAGCAGGCTTCTTAAATGACGGAGACGAGGGTCCACTCATACCTGCTTGGCATCCAGTTCGCCCTCATGCAATGATCTTTCAACAAAAAAAGGAAAACCTAAAGAGAATGGCAAACAACACTCTCACGAACACAGTAAAGGATTCAGTATATATATATATATATATATATATATATATATATATATATATACATTCCTCGCACGCTCTTCACATCACTCATTGAAGATATATACAGGGTGGGCCGAAAGTCTGGATCCATAGGAAAATATTTATTTTAATACATAAATTACAACAAATGGTAAATACTTAAAATGAATATCAACTTTAACTCGTAAATGCGTATCCGTGATACTGTACAGTGGTTCGTACTCCAGTATAAACAAATTATAACAAATGCTCAAATTGGCGGCCTCTGACATCGAGACACTTAGGGATGGAATTTATGATTTTTAATAATTCTTCGAATTGAAGTTCTCGAGATACGTGTTTCATTTGATAATCTTCTTGTTGACTTTACTGGACTATTCGTTAAAGTTTCACATACCATTGCAGAGGTATTTTCATCAGTTGCAGTTTTTGGACGACCAGAACGCCGTCGATCATGTACACTTCCTGTTTCTTTGAAACGTTTAAACAACTTGCCAACAGTCGCATGTGTTACTGGATGCTTATCAGGATGATTTCTATTGAATTCGGTAGCAACTTCTCTGTGTGTAGCGCCCTGTCTTGCGTACATGAGCACAAGTTCTACCCGGTCTTCTGTTGTTAGATTCGAAGCCATTTCTGGGCTGAAATAAAAAAAGTATTTGAGTATTTATACTGGAGTACGAACTACTGTACAGTATCACGGATACGCATTTACGAGTTAAAGTTGATATTCATTTTAAGTATTTACCATTTGTTGTAATTTATGTATTAAAATAAATATTTTCCTATGGATCCAGACTTTCGGCCCACCCTGTATATATATATATATATATATATATATATATATATATATATATATATATATATATACAGGGTGTCCCAGAATTAACTATCTATTTCAATGAAATCGGACAAATTTTTTAAAAACACACTTTTATTTATGTTTATCATGTTTAATATGTGTTAAAAATGTATAAATTTCTAAATTTTTTTCATAATTTTATTTTCATAATTTTTTCATTATCTGGTCCAATGAAAGACCGTTTGAAGTCATAGAATGGCAAAGAGACTCTCCAAAAGTTAACGTGTGGCTTGGAATGACCAAATCCAAAATTTATGGCCCATTCTTCTTTGCGGAGGCAACTGTAACAGGTACCGTCTACCTTGATATGCTTCAGCAGTTTCTCGAACCACAGCTTCTTGATGATGGCATTCTTGATAATGTTGTGTTTCAACAAGATGGAGCACCATGTCATTATGCTCTAATTGTTCGAGAATACCTCAACAGACGCCTTCCGAATCGGTGGATTGGACGTGGAGGACCTCGACCTTGGCCTCCGCGTTCTCCGGATTTGACACCCCTGGATTTCTTTGCATGGGGTTTCATAAAAACAAAGGTTTATCGCCAAAAGATCAATGCTTCTTGTTGAAACACAACATTATCAAGAATGCCATCATCAAGAAGCTGTGGTTCGAGAAACTGCTGAAGCATATCAAGGTAGACGGTACCTGCTACAGTTGCTTCCGCAAAGAAGAATGGCCATAAATTTTGGATTTGGTCATTCCAAGCCACACGTTAACTTTTGGAGAGTCTCTTTGCCATTCTATGACTTCAAACGGTCTTTCATTGGACCAGATAATTAAAAAATTATGAAAATAAAATTATGAAAAAAATTTAGAAATTTATACATTTTTAACACATATTAAACATGATAAACATAAATAAAAGTGTGTTTTTAAAAAATTTGTCCGATTTCATTGAAATAGATAGTTAATTCTGGGACACCCTGTGTATATATATATATATATATATATATATATATATATATATATATATATATATATATATAGACAGGGTGTAATAAAAGTCCGTTCCCATATTCTCATAGGGAAATAAGATCTACAGAATTGGTGGTAATGATTTTGTATCGACACAATTATCGTTACTGGAGCGACGAAAATTTGCATTGGATTGAAGAGGCACATTCGCAGGTGGTTCCCAGGATTACGGTGTGGGCAGGAATTCATAGAGGAACTAACATAGGACCAAACTTTTTGATGAAACCATGAATGGGGATTCTTACTTGAACAACATTCTACAGAGAATTTTGCAAAAGTACATTGACGAAATGTCTTTGGATGCTAGACGGAAGTTCTGGTTTCAGCAAGATAGTGCAACTCCACATTTCACTCGTTCAGTAAGACAATGGTTAGGTCGCCGAGGAGGTTGTGGGAAATGGCCGCCGCGAAGCCCTGATTTGACCCCACTTGACTTCTTCTTGTGGGGCCACTTAAAGTGCGTTGCTTATGAGTAAAGACCTCGAACGAGCAAGCAGTTAAAAGAAAAAATTACAGATCAGTGTAACAAAATTAGTGCGGAAACACTTCAAAAACGTAACCGACAGCTTACAAAGACGAGTAGAAGTGTGTCAACCACTACATGGAATGCAATTTGAGCATGTACTGGATTAATTGGTAAGTTGATTGTATTGTTCGTAATGTATAGCTAAAACTATTTTCTCGTTCAATTCTGTTATATCTATTATTCCCTCTCAGAACGGACTGTTTATATATATATATATATATTATATAGATATATATATATATAATATTATATATATATATATTATATATATATATTAATATATATATATATTAACAAAGGTGGGCAGTTGCGGCGCAAATTTTTGGTTGCGCTTACGCTGGCGCCGCACATTTTCACAGAGAGTTGCGGAATTGTTTGCGGCGCAACTTATAAAGGGTGATCCAGAGAAATGGGACCCAAAAGAAACCCTGTAACTTCTAAAGTATAAGTCCTTTTATAAAAATCATACGCATCATTCGAAAGAGGATAGTTACAAGTTTGTACGGATTGATAGGTTTTGACAATACAAGACAAGATAAGATACAAAACAAAATAAAAGTGTTAGTTAAAACTAACCCTTCGAGATGACTGCATGGACTGTGGAACAGCTGCGTTTCATAACTGAGCAATATTATGAGCATGGAAGAAGTGTAGTTTCAGCTCAAAGATCTTTCAAGAAAATTTTCAGATGTCAAAATCACCTTCTAAGAAAGTAATCCGTCGGTGTGTCAGAAATTTTTCCCTAACTGGCAGCATTGGAAAAAGAAAACCAACTGGAAGAGTGCGCACAGCAAGGATAGACGAGATCATTAACAGAACTCATGAAATTGTACAGGATAATCCTAACATAAGCATCAGACGTGCATCTCAGCTGTTAGGAGTTGGATATGGAACACACCGTATATTCAAACAAAATTTAATGCTCTTTCCATATAAAATTCAAACAGTGCAACAACTAAACGATGGAGATTTCGCACGAAGACGACAATTCTGTCAATGGATCCAACAGAAGGTAAATGACACCACCAATTTCCTAGCAACTTTGATTATGTCAGACGAAGCCCATTTTCACTTGAATGGAACTGTAAACAAACAAAATTGTCGTTCCTGGGCAACAGAAAATCCATTGAATATTACCGAAGTCCCGTTGCATAGTCAGCGTGTAACTGTTTGGTGTGGTCTTACTGCATCTCAGATCATAGGGCCGTACTTTTTCGAGGATTCCACCGGAAACACGGTCACTGTAAATGGTGATCGCTACGAAAAAATATTGACCGATTTCCTTATTCCTAAATTAAGAGATCTTTGTCTAGAAAACCACTGGTTCCAACAAGACGGAGCTACCTGCCATACCACGAGGAACTGCATGGCAGTTTTGCGTCAAACGTTTCCAGGCGAGTTAATCTCAAGATTTGGAGACGTTGAATGGCCCGCAAGGTCTCCGGATTTTTCTCCCTTAGATTATTATCTCTGGGGATATTTAAAGAGTAGGGTCTACAGAAATAACCCAACGACCTTGCAAGAATTGAAGGCCGCCATCACAAATGAGATACAGGCCATACCACCGCACACTCTTGCAAAAGTGATGCAGAACTTACAAGCGAGAACACTGGAATGCTTGGCAACTAATGGAGCACATTTGAAAGGAGTCATTTTAAAAAAATAAATATTTCATAATAAACTTGTAACTCTACTCTTTCGAATGATATATAGTTTATATGAAAGGAATTAAATATTAAGAATATTTGGCTTTTTTTTATGGGTCCCATTTATCTGGATCACCCAGTATATGCAGTTTCAAGAATAGCGCGCAACGCGCAACATTTAATATTACTTCTCTGTAAAAATAACCCAAGCGAATGTAACTTAAATATTTTTATCTGGCAACACTGCACTTCAATTGTTTACATTCAGTCACATTCTCAATGCGCCAGTATCACTGTCTGACTTTCTGTTGTTTTCGTTTCTTTTTACTTTTTAGTACTAGTATTATGGATCGTTTTGTGGTGTCTGTGGCCGACAGCACTGATTCTGCCGACCAGGACATGGACAGAGAGGTTGAAGTGACTGAGAATGTTGACAGCCGTTCCCCTGAGACAAGCAAGTGTCAGTGAGGTTTCCGCTTCAGGATCGGGGGCCCCTACCGTTAACCCCTGACCTTACTTGGCCGACTTTTTTGAGTTTAAGGGTCAGGCCCAGGCACAGGGCCACACGGACAACTTCCTGTACGAGTGTGTCCACTGCAGGCCCAATAAGAAGGTCTTTTCAGCCAACAAGAAGTCAAGATACAGCCTCCGGAAGCATATGGAGAGTAAGCACGGCTACTGCCTTCAGAAGTTTTTGGACTGCTGTATGGACGGGACAAAAGAAACCAAGAAACGCCATGCATCCTTGCACGAAGCTGCCGGAGGAGACCCGGAGGAGTTGAGGAGGACGGTCACCAGCAAAGTTGTGTCGTTGGTGGACAGGGCCAGGAAGGATGAAGAGTTCAGCAGCAGCAGCAGCAGTGATGCGGAAGCGGCAGACAAAAGGGACTTCCTCGAGCAGCTGTACGACACAGGAGTAATCAGCAAACAGAAGAAGGAGAGCACAATGCTGGTGAACAGTTTCCTGGACAAGAGGCCGGAGAAAAATATCGCGAGGAACGTGTTCACTTGCAAGGAACTGACAGACCTCTTTGTGCAGTATAACACACCCATTCCCTCAAGTGCGGCTGTAGAACGTCTGTTCTCTTTGGGGAAGGATGTTCTGAAGCCAAAACGGGCTGGACTCTCCGATCCACACTTTGAGATGCTGGTGTTCATGAAGGGGAACCTGGCTCTTATGTAGTGATTTTTTTGCATTTATTATATATTGTAATAAAATATTGATATCTTTTTCTGTATCAGATATATTTTGTTTAACTTGTAAAAAGGATTTTTATTTTAATATTATTTTATTTATTTTTCAAAAGTTGCGCGTTGCGGTTGCGCTTGCGGCGCAACTTTTTGAAAAGGGTTGCGCTTGCGCGTGCGGCGCAACTATTTCAGCAGAGTTGCGGTTGCGGCGGTACAAAAATCGTTGCGCGTGCCCACCACTGTATATATATATATTAGTGGTGGACCGGATGCCAGTTTTTCAACATCTGCGGATGCGGATCTTTAATTTCAATATCCGCGGATGCGGATATTTAGTTAATCTATCAATATAATATAGACTTATGAATATGTGACAATTTTTCAAATTTCGTGATAATACTATTATGGCAGGCAATGCATAAGAATTAAAATTAATATTAATGTTTTCATTATGACAAAAATAATAACTTTCTCAAGAGTTTCAGCCACAGAAAATTCAATGAAACAAGTTTCATTCAATTTTGTGTTGCCAGGTATTTATATTTTGAGGTTTATATATTTGTTTGTTCATTAATAATTAATATTTTACATGAAATATGCATGAATGGGCCTTATAAGCTACTTTATAAGCTAATTTAACTGTAAATTGCATAATTTATTAGAGGTAATATCCGCATAACATCCGCAGTCAGAAGTGCGGATGCGGATGTTAAAAATGATGCGGATATCCGCAGATGTGGATGCGGACATCCGGTCCACTACTAATATAATATATATATATATATATATATATATATATATATATATATATATATATATAGTGGCATATGCCTATGAGATGGCACTTTATTGGGGGGGGGGCGGAAAAAATTTGACCTGAAAATTTTCAGGGTGCTCTGATTTCCACATAAGCACTATGTGTAGCATAAAATAACACAAAGGTTAGAGTATGAGTAACATATATTAAAGATTTTTTGATATGAAAAACATTACAATTTACAAAAATGAACAAATTTTGCTACAACATTTTTAAATGAGAAGCAAAACTACGGCATTGCAGTTGATACAGAATTCAGTAAGTCCTCAACTTACGTTTTAATTAATAACTACAAGTATAATAGCAAGTAATTAATTCACCTCAAGAAGTAAAACAATAAACAAAGGAATGTCAGGAAAAATCTGGCCTAAAAATGCTCAATTCCCTAGTCCAGGGGGGGGGGGGGGGGCTGCCGCTCCCCCAGACCCCACCGGCTCATACGCCTATGTATGTATATTGGCACTTATAGGTATTCGTACAGAGAAATATTTCAGTTATATTCGTCCTTATCTTTTGTACCATGCATAGGATAGTTATAAAAAGTTTACAGTTCGTTTGGAAAAATTTAACAAATAACAAAATTAGTTCAACGTCAACATATAATGTAAAACAAAGAATTTGAACACCAAAAAATGTTGAAATGCAATTTTCGTACACTTATTTACAAAGTTATTTAGTACTTTGTGTGTTTTATGTGTCCACCTGAGGTTTGAAGAATTTAAAATTTTTAACAGTAGTTGGCTGCTTATTGGTTAGAAACTGTTGGCAATACTAAATTCTAGAATTTTCTCTGTGAATCTTCATGGAAGACAGATAACTGTACGAGCCATTAGTAAGCAACAGGTCGTAGCGGTAAAGAGCTGTCTACAAATCTTAAGAGATCCGTTATTGCTGCACACGAGTCTGGAAAGAGTTATAGGAAGATAGAAGAAATTCGAATTCCATTCACGACTGTTGCTGCAGTTATAAAGAAATGGGAGGCCTTTCGAACAATTAAAACTCCACCAAGGTGTGGATGACTTTGCAAGATTTCAGACCGTACAGCTAGACGGGTTGAAAGAATGGCTGCTGCGAATCCACGAGTGACTGCTAGGGATATTTGCCAAACATGACTAAGAGCGATGTCCATCCTTCTACTGTACATCATACATAGAATGGTCCGCATGGAAGAGTTGCACGAAGAAAATTTCTGCTACGAAAAGCGAACAAAGAAGCTCTTTTGTACGACAAGGATCATCAAAATGATGGATATACATTCTGAAAGAAAATTCTGTGGACAGACGACAGCAATATTGAATTATTCGAGAACAACGGGCAACGGCATGTTTGGCGAAAATAAAATACTGCAATAGAGAGGGGGGGGGGAACCATCCTTCCCACGGTTAAACGTGGTGGTGGTGGTGGTGTTTTTCTTCTTTGGAGATGCCTCAGTGCTTCTGGTTCAGGAAAGCTTGTCATCAATGGAATCATGAATTCGAAGAAATATCAGGGAATTTTAGAAGAAAATGTATTGCCTTCAGTTCGGGAGCTGCGAATGGGTCGCAAATGAGTACTGCAACAAGATTAATGATCCAAAACACTAGGTAAAAGCACCATGAGATAGCTTCAACAAAAGAATTTCAAGCTTCTCGAATGGCCAGATCTCAATTTAATCGAGAATTTATGGTTTGATTGGAAAAAGGTGTCCGTAAGAGAAACTCTTCGAATCTGAATGAACTGCAACAATTTTGTTTAGAAGAATGGAGTAAAATTTCTACTGAGTTGTCGAAACCTTGTAGAAAAATACCCAAAATGAATCATTGAAGTCATTCAAGCAAAAGGTGACATACAAATTAGTTTTGCAAATAAACGTACGAAAACTTCTGCAATTTAACTTTTTATTTTCCACAAATTTTTTCCATGTTTTACATTATATGTTGGAGTTGAACCATTTTTTATGTTAAAATTTTCCAAATGAACACTAAACGTTTCATAACTATCCTATCCATGGTACAAAAGATAGGGAACAATATAACCGAAATATTTCTCTGTACGTACAATACTTAGCGCTAATATATATATATATATATATATATATATATATATATATATATATATATATATATATACACACACAGTATATAGTGTGTGTATTGCTTGTAACACGTTCAGCCTCCGATAAAAGGTCGATTTTCGATTAAATGCAGATACACAGCATATACAAACATACACAGTTTTTCAGTTAAATACCCAGTATAAATAAAAATATATATATATATATATAATATATACATTCAACTGCAAAGAACACGCAGTATAAATAACGTAAAGAACGACGCTTGTATAGGAGATATTCCGCGCAAGACGAGAAAGAGAAAACAACAAATGAAAAAATGAAGTACCACCTGGGAATCGAACCCGGGATCTTCCGATTGCCGGTCAGACGCGATAACCACTACACCATGGACTTCACTCTTCCAAATGCCGTAATACCTCTACATACTCGCAGAAACCAATGCCCCAAGGGGCACCTCCCGCATGCCGTAACATTATATACATTCAACTGCAAAGAACACGCAGTATAAATAACGTAAAGAACGACGCTTGTATAGGAGATATTCCGCGCAAGACGAGAAAGAGAAAACAACAAATGAAAAAATGAAGTACCACCTGGGAATCGAACCCGGGATCTTCCGATTGCCGTCAGACGCGATAACCACTACACCATGGACTTCACTCTTCCAAATGCCGTAATACCTCTACATACTCGCAGAAACCAATGCCCCAAGGGGGCACCTCCCGCATGCCGTAACATTATATACATTCAACTGCAAGAACACGCAGTATAAATAACGTAAAGAACGACGCTTGTATAGGGAATTTCCGCGCAAGACGAGAAAGAGAAAACAACAAATGAAAAAATGAAGTACCACCTGGAATCGAACCCGGGATCTTCCGATTGCCGGTCAGACGCGATAACCACTACACCATGGACTTCACTCTTCCAAATGCCGTAATACCTCTACATACTCGCAGAAACCAATGCCCCAAGGGGCACCTCCCGCATGCCGTAACATTATATACATTCAACTGCAAAGAACACGCAGTATAAATAACGTAAAGAACGACGCTTGTATAGGAGATATTCCGCGCAAGACGAGAAAGAGAAAACAACAAATGAAAAATGAAGTACCACCTGGGAATCGAACCCGGATCTTCCGATTGCCGGTCAGACGCGATAACCACTACACCATGGACTTCACTCTTCCAAATGCCGTAATACCTCTACATACTCGCAGAAACCAATGCCCAAGGGGGCACCTCCCGCATGCCGTAACATTATATACATTCAACTGCAAAGAACACGCAGTATAAATAACGTAAAGAACGACGCTTGTATAGGAGATATTCCGCGCAAGACGAGAAAGAGAAAACAACAAATGAAAAATGAAGTACCACCTGGGAATCGAACCCGGATCTTCCGATTGCCGGTCAGACGCGATAACCACTACACCATGGACTTCACTCTTCCAAATGCCGTAATACCTCTACATACTCGCAGAAACCAATGCCCCAAGGGGGCACCTCCCGCATGCCGTAACATATATACATTCAACTGCAAAGAACACGCAGTAAAATAACGTAAAGAACGACGCTTGTATAGGAGATATTCCGCGCAAGACGAGAAAAGAAAACAACAAATGAAAAAATGAAGTACCACCTGGGAATCGAACCCGGGATCTTCCGATTGCCGGTCAGACGCGATAACCACTACACCATGGACTTCACTCTTCCAAATGCCGTAATACCTCTACATACTCGCAGAAACCAATGCCCAAGGGGGCACCTCCCGCATGCCGTAACATTATATACATTCAACTGCAAAGAACACGCAGTATAAATAACGTAAAGAACGACGCTTGTATAGGAGATATTCCGCGCAGACGAGAAGAGAAAACAACAAATGAAAAAATGAAGTACCACCTGGGAATCGAACCCGGATCTTCCGATTGCCGGTCAGACGCGATAACCACTACACCATGGACTTCACTCTTCCAAATGCCGTAATACCTCTACATAAATAACGTAAAGAACGACGCTTGTATAGGAGATATTCCGCGCAAGACGAGAAAGAGAAAACAACAAATGAAAAAATGAAGTACCACCTGGGAATCGAACCCGGGATCTTCCGATTGCCGGTCAGACGCGATAACCACTACACCATGGACTTCACTCTTCCAAATGCCGTAATACCTCTACATACTCTGCGAGTATGTAGAGTATTACGGCATTTGGAAGAGTGAAGTCCATGGTGTAGTGGTTATCGCGTCTGACCGGCAATCGGAAGATCCGGTTCGATTCCCAGGTGGTACTTCATTTTTCATTTGTTGTTTTCTCTTTCTCGTCTTGCGCGGAATATCTCCTATACAAGCGTCGTTCTTTACGTTATTTATACTGCGTGTTCTTTGCAGTTGAATGTATATAATGTTACGGCATGCGGGAGGTGCCCCTTGGGGCATTGGTTTCTGCGAGTATGTAGAGGTATTACGGCATTTGGAAGAGTGAAGTCCATGGTGTAGTGGTTATCGCGTCTGACCGGCAATCGGAAGATCCCGGTTCGATTCCCAGGTGGTACTTCATTTTTTCATTTGTTGTTTTCTCTTTCTCGTCTTGCGCGGAATATCTCCTATACAAGCGTCGTTCTTTACGTTATTTATACTGCGTGTTCTTTGCAGTTGAATGTATATAATGTTACGGCATGCGGGAGGTGCCCCTTGGGGCATTGGTTTCTGCGAGTATGTAGAGGTATTACGGCATTTGGAAGAGTGAAGTCCATGGTGTAGTGGTTATCGCGTCTGACCGGCAATCGGAAGATCCCGGGTTCGATTCCCAGGTGGTACTTCATTTTTCATTTGTTGTTTTCTCTTTCTCGTCTTGCGCGGAATATCTCCTATACAAGCGTCGTTCTTTACGTTATTTATACTGCGTGTTCTTTGCAGTTGAATGTATATAATGTTACGGCATGCGGGAGGTGCCCCCTTGGGGCATTGGTTTCTGCGAGTATGTAGAGGTATTACGGCATTTGGAAGAGTGAAGTCCATGGTGTAGTGGTTATCGCGTCTGACCGGCAATCGGAAGATCCCGGGTTCGATTCCCAGGTGGTACTTCATTTTTTTCATTTGTTGTTTTCTCTTTCTCGTCTTGCGCGGAATATCTCCTATACAAGCGTCGTTCTTTACGTTATTTATACTGCGTGTTCTTTGCAGTTGAATGTATATAATGTTACGGCATGCGGGAGGTGCCCCCTTGGGGCATTGGTTTCTGCGAGTATGTAGAGGTATTACGGCATTTGGAAGAGTGAAGTCCATGGTGTAGTGGTTATCGCGTCTGACCGGCAATCGGAAGATCCCGGGTTCGATTCCCAGGTGGTACTTCATTTTTCATTTGTTGTTTTCTCTTTCTCGTCTTGCGCGGAAATCTCCTATACAAGCGTCGTTCTTACGTTATTTATACTGCGTGTTCTTTGCAGTTAATGTATATAATGTTACGGCATGCGGGAGGTGCCCCCTTGGGGCATTGGTTTCTGCGAGTATGTAGAGGTATTACGGCATTTGAAGAGTGAAGTCCATGGTGTAGTGGTTATCGCGTCTGACCGGCAATCGGAAGATCCCGGGTTCGATTCCCAGGTGGTACTTCATTTTTTCATTTGTTGTTTTCTCTTTCTCGTCTTGCGCGGAATATTCCTATACAAGCGTCGTTCTTTACGTTATTATACTGCGTGTTCTTTGCAGTTGAATGTATATAATGTTACGGCATGCGGGAGGTGCCCCCTTGGGGCATTGGTTTCTGCGAGTATGTAGAGGTATTACGGCATTTGGAAGAGTGAAGTCCATGGTGTAGTGGTTATCGCGTCTGACCGGCAATCGGAAGATCCCGGGTTCGATTCCCAGGTGGTACTTCATTTTTTCATTTGTTGTTTTCTCTTTCTCGTCTTGCGCGGAATATCTCCTATACAAGCGTCGTTCTTTACGTTATTTATACTGCGTGTTCTTTGCAGTTGAATGTATATAATGTTACGGCATGCGGGAGGTGCCCCCTTGGGGCATTGGTTTCTGCGAGTATGTAGAGGTATTACGGCATTTGAAGAGTGAAGTCCATGGTGTAGTGGTTATCGCGTCTGACCGGCAATCGGAAGATCCCGGGTTCGATTCCCAGGTGGTACTTCATTTTTTCATTTGTTGTTTTCTCTTCTCGTCTTGCGCGGAATATCTCCTATACAAGCGTCGTTCTTTACGTTATTTATACTGCGTGTTCTTTGCAGTTGAATGTATATAATGTTACGGCATGCGGAGGTGCCCCTTGGGGCATTGGTTTCTGCGAGTATGTAGAGGTATTACGGCATTTGGAAGAGTGAAGTCCATGGTGTAGTGGTTATCGCGTCTGACCGGCAATCGGAAGATCCCGGGTTCGATTCCCAGGTGGTACTTCATTTTTTCATTTGTTGTTTCTCTTTCTCGTCTTGCGCGGAATATCTCCTATACAAGCGTCGTTCTTTACGTTATTTATACTGCGTGTTCTTTGCAGTTGAATGTATATAATGTTACGGCATGCGGGAGGTGCCCCCTTGGGGCATTGGTTTCTGCGAGTATGTAGAGGTATTACGGCATTTGGAAGAGTGAAGTCCATGGTGTAGTGGTTATCGCGTCTGACCGGCAATCGGAAGATCCGGGTTCGATTCCCAGGTGGTACTTCATTTTTTCATTTGGTTGTTTTCTCTTTCTCGTCTTGCGCGGAATATCTCCTATACAAGCGTCGTTCTTTACGTTATATATATATATATATATATATTATATATATATATATATATTATATAGATATATATATATAAATAAATATATATTATACAGTGTGTCCATAAGTCTGGCATCATAGGAAAATAATAAAAAAAGGCAAAACAAAAGCTTTTATTTACAGAACGTGCTCAATATGTCCACCATTGTTTTCAATACACAAATTCAGATGTGATACCCAGTCAGCAAGCACACGGTGAATGATGTCAGGAGTAATGGTGTTACATGCCCCAATAATGCGCTGCCGCAAATATTCAACACTCATAATTTTCTCTGCGTATACCAGCGCTTTCAAGTGGCCCCAGAGATAAAAATCTAGTGGCGTGAGATCCGGGCTTCTAGCTGGCCATTCCACAGGCCCTCGACGTCCTATCCAATGACCAGGGAATTGTTGGTACAGGTATTCCCTTACTTGGGTGCTGTAATGTGCAGGAGCGCCGTCTTGTTGGAACTATGTTGGGAAATTTCCTTCTTCGTTCAAGACACTGGGAAATGCTTCTTCCTTGAGCATACGTAGGTAGGTGCCTCCAGTGACATGTTCATCAAAAAAGAGGGGCCTATGATGCGATCATTCCAAATGCCACACCATACCATCACCCGAGATGCACCTTGTTCCTTTGAAGAGGTATACCAGTGAGGGTTGTTTTGAGACCAGTAGCGGGTGTTCTGTCGATTTACCTCACCATTTCCATAAAAAACAGCCTCGTCACTGAACAGAATGGTGGACCGGAAATTGGCATCCCGAGCATATTGTTCCGTAGCCGATTCACAAAATTCCATCCGCCGGTCGGGATCATCTTCGCTTAATTTCTATAGGATCTGAAGTTTATATGGATGCCATTTGTGAGCCTGAAGAATGCGATGGATGCTACTTTTCGACACTCCTGTCTCGGCGGACAATCGCCGAAGAGACTTATTGGGACTTCTGTTAAAATGAGCCAGGATAGCAGTCGCTGTATCATCGTCAATGGACCTCCTTGAAAGTCCACTGCGTGGTTTATCTTCTATGGATCCTGTTTCCTTAAACTTTGCAACAAGTCTGCTAACACAACTCTGTGTTATTGGCTCGCGGTCTGGATGCAGTCTGTTAAATTCAGCAGCGGTTTCTCTTTGACTCCGATTTCCTATGAGTAGAATTATCTGGATTCGTTCTTCCTTGCTCACAGACATTATGGCCTGTAGAAAGAGAAAAATATGAATTATGGTTTGTAGAAATAGAAAAATATGAATTTCTCCTATGATGCCGACTTATGGGACACCCTATATATATATATATATATATATATTTATATATATATATATATATATTATATATTATATATTATATATTATATATATATATATATTATAATATGACTTATGGGACACCCTATATATATATATATACTGAGAGGCAGAAAAATCGACCCTTGGAATATCTCGAAAAGCAAAAAAGTGGGAAAGCTTCTGTTTATAAAAGTTTTAAATTTCGAAAATATAGTCTATGAGGGAACCAAATAACGAGACAAAACAACGTCAACTGCGAACGCACAAGCTGTAACGAATATTCGACTTCTTTTAAGAATTCGACACTCTGACATTCAGTTGCTCTTAGACTGCTAGTGCCACTTTTTTCTTCCACTAGTGGGAGTAGGCATTTGTGTTTAGTAACAGATAGACTTCTAATTCTTTTGGGTTTCAGAATTGGACATTTACAATGGATTTGAGGGCCGTAAACGTCGCAAGAATCGTCGCCCTAATTGAAGATGGTCGGAGCAAGCGTTACGTCGCTGATGCGCTAGGAATTCCAAGAACAACGGTTCGACGTGTCTACCAACGTTATGTGGAGACAGGAGAGTACACCCGAAGACCAGGATCTGAAAGATCGCGCTGCACATCTGCCCGTGACGATCGTTTCATCGTCTTCAGTGTTTTGCGAGATCGTCGCTTGACTGCCACAAACGTCCGCAATGAGCTAGAAAGGTCTCGAGACGTCAGTGTATCGGAGCGAACCGTTAGAAGGAGACTTATGGAAAGTGGCTTACATGCTAGACGTTCAGCAATGGGCCTAGAATTGCTCCCACACCACCGCAATGCTTGTCTTGCTTTCGCTCGTGAGCATGTCAATTGGACTATGGTCCAATGGGGACGAGTATTGTTCACGGACAATCAAGATTTAATCTTCGAACATCCGATGGACGGGAAAGAGTGTGGAGAAGAACAGGAGAAAGATTCGCCCCGTGCACCTTTACGGAGAGGGTTGCTTTTGGAGGAGGCTGTCATGGTCTAGGGTGGCATCACTTCAAACTCGCGCACAGAGCTCGTCGTTGTTGGTGGTGGGTCATTGACGTCCGCAAGATAGGTGGAAGAGATCTTGCTGGAGCATGTGGTCCCTTTTGCTCCTTTCGTTGGCGAGGACTTCCTTCTACAGCACGATAACACTAGACCCCATGCGGCAAGAGCCGTTAGCGATTTTCTTGACGAAGCTGGAATTCGTCGAATCGAGTGGCCTTCCCGAAGTCCGGATCTGAACCCCATAGAACATCTCTGGGACACGATGGGACGGCGTCTTAGGACTCGGCTTGTAGCCCCTAACACTCTACAGGAGCTACAACAAGCTTTAACTGAAGAGTGGGAGGTAATTCCACAGGATGTGATCGCCGATCTCATTCATGGGATGAATCGACGAATAACTGCAGTCATTCAAGCTAGGGGAGGCAACACCTCTTATTAACTGTGGATCACAAGTTGTTTTTTTTTAATTTTTGGTTTCTGTCGAACTTTTTTTTTTTTTAGCTACAATTTTTTGTACAGTATTTTTTGATAATAAATTGTATTAAGCAGGTGTTTGAAGATTTTTTTAATGTCCTCATAGACTAAATTTTCGAATTTTAAAACTTTCATAAACAGAAGCTTGCCCACTTTTTTGCTTTTCACGATATTCCAAGTGGGCCGATTTTTCTGCCGCTCAGTATACATGACAACTCCTACAGCCTTCCGTCAAGTAATGTTTTTGGAGATGTGACATGGACTCAACCCTCCCACACCCTCTGTGCATTCAAATGTGAAATAATGAAAGAAGATTTTAAAGAATAGAAGTGTATTTACAGGAATTAAAACGTCATTCAATAAAATAATACCGAACTAACGTCACCAACCGAGAGCTACAAATAAAAATTTTGACATGCTTAACAACCATTCCTTAAGGGCCAAATTAAATAAAATAAATAATCCAACTTTACAATTATTTATGTCACTGTAAATTGTAAAATCAATGTATTTAATTTATCATCAATAAAGGTTATTCAATTCAATTCTTATACTTTATTCAACGTGAACGGATTAAAGTATACTGTAGACTGCGTCCAGCAATCTAAGCAAACTCCAAAATGTCGTACCAGCTTATATTATATTTTTCGTGTTGTCCGCATTACTTGTATACTTCAGACCTTCACACAGGTCACAGGTCACACACACACACACATATATATATATAGTAGAGCATATTTCAGCACTTCCATTAAATAAATGGAATGGAGGGAGGAGGTGGAGTTGACTAATTACGAAGTTTTTCAGCTTTCAGAAGTTTGGGAGTTGTCTTGAAGAAAAATCTAAAAATCTATCAACATTTTTCTCCTTTTCGGGGGAACAAATCGGAGGCTGTTAATGAACAACAAATTTGAAAAAAAATCGTTTTTTAACTTTAATTGCAAATAAAATAAATAAATAAATAAATAAACAAAAAATGCATACATTAATGAATAACTTACGACGCAATACACAAGAGAGAGAGAGAGAGAGAGATTGTTTCGTATAAAAAAAACTTTTGTAAATTGTGAGCAGAGGTCTGTTCGTAATTAGAATTCGCACGAATGGATGAATTTAATTAAAAGCAAAACGCTCTTTTTACTCTCTTTAATCACAAAGCACGCAAAGACAATACCAAATGCGAAGATTCCACATTAAGATTTGGACATCCAAAAATGCTGCAGTTAATGAATTTCTTTTCTCTTTAATGGTTCGTTGCCATCGAAAGTTATATAGAGATCCGTTTTGTATGGGAATGCGAGTAAATAGAACGTACATAGAGCGTTTTACCTTTCCATTAATCCATCATGCAATTTCCCCATAAGCATCAAGTTGGAGTAAAAACAATTACGAAAACTCTAAACCGAAATAAAAAACTATTTTCTTTCAAAATGCAAATCGAGTAAGCTGACGTTCGCGGCAATCCTTTGGAGAGCTTTGAGAACGATTAAATGTCGCATTATAAATGCGCAGCGGGGAGGAAAGACTATCCCATCCTCGCGGTCTTATACGTCATGTCCGTCCGTGGAGAGGAATCCCTGAAAGGAGGAAAGCGCGAACCAATCTAGCCAAGTGCTTCGCGACATCGTACCACCATTTCCCGGGAGAGAGCGACTACTACGCTTCAAACGATCTTCAAAGTTACGAGGAAAGACCTTTTGCAGCAGCTTCGCGAATAGACGTCATTTGCGGGTGGAAGCTGAGCCGCCATTTTCAACTCGCAACGACAAATTAAACACCATTAATTTCTTTTTTTTTTAACATACAGTCTAACTAATCGTTTGAAATGTAACTTGGCTACGATATATTTATATAATAAAAAATACTATTCTTTTGTTTTCTAAAGAAAAAGTTCAATGACTCGGTTCCCACTGAACATAAAAGGAGATGAACTTTGCCTACTACAGCTATTTCATAGCTATTACAAGATTCTTCTCAACGTTTTACTGTATACAAAATGTTTACATAAATTTCAAATCACATTTTACCGCCTCAATACTAATTTCTCATTTAATTTACATTTCATTTTCTTTAACAACATTAATGGCGAGTACGAGGTCAATGAGAATCGAGCAGTATATATATATATATATTAGTGGTGAACCGGATATCCGCATCATCTTTAACATCCGCATCCGCACTTGACTGCGGATGTTATGCGGATATTACCTTTAATAAATTATGCAATTTACAATTAAATTAGCTTATAAGGCCCAGTCATGCACATTTCATGTAAAGTATTAATTACACTGGTATGCATCAATTTTGCTGTCAAGGGTTTTGTAAGTGATTCTTATAGAGATTTTCCTGCTGATTTCGAATCTGCAATCCGTTTTTCTCAATCAGCTCAGGTTATCCGGCTATGGCCTCATAAGTAAAATATAATTTTTCGTGATTTTGTCAAAGCGGAATTGGAACAGTAACATCTATCATCACTTGTTTCACTTGTATAATATCTTTTTTTACTTTTCAGGCATATAGATAAAATATTTCATAATGAATAGAGCGTGTAAAAATGATCCCAATAGATTCTGCTACATATTTGGGACGGTTACCATGCCAAATAACCAGTCCCAAATCACTAAATTTGTGAAAACAATGTATACAGCATACTTTGGAATTAAGCTAGGGGACCAGGACAAAAATTTCGCCCCTCATATGTGCTGCAAGACGTGCATTGAAAATTTGAGAAGATGGAGCAAAGGCAGAGCGAAATCTTTGCCTTTTGGAATTCCCATGATTTGGAGAGAAGGAAAGGATCACGTGACAGATTGCTGTTTCTGCATGACAAACCTCCAAGGTGGGCTTATAAATTTATTTTTCTTAAATATTTTGAAATCCTCGTATGAAACTTGACATAATATTCACCATAATGTAATATTCACCATATATAGCATAATATTCACCATAATGGTAATCATACATTTACATATACATATTGTTATAGAAAATACATTTACACATACATAAATTACATATTGTTATACAAGTTACATTTACATATACAATGATTGTATATTTTCTTTCTTTTTCATTCATATTGTCCCCGAAGGGACAATATGAATGAAAAAGAAAGAAAATATACAGACTCCATCGACCTATTTCATATCTTACAGACCGCAGCCTTCCCTCACGAGCCGCCACTGTCTGAATGCTTCTTCTATTTCATATGCAAGTTTTATATCCATGTTTCTGTGTTTCTATTTTCAGGAGTTAACAAGAAGAATAAACACATTGTTGTATACCCTGACATTCCTTCTGCTATGAGACCTGTACCCCATGGTCCTGGAATTCCAATACCCGACCCACCTCAAATCCTGGACTTCGATGATTCTGATGATGAATCAATGACCAATGCCAATGCCCAGTCCCAGTCGTATATACCTCAAAATACCGCTTCAAATGAGCCGAGGCCTCTCAACCAGGCCAAACTTAATGATCTTACCAGGGATTTAGGACTTTCCAAATTAGCTGCCGAGATCTTGGGCTCACGACTTCGAGAGGACAACTTGCTGGCTCCGGGAACAACATTCTCCTGGTGTAGGAAACGAGAGGAAGAATTCCGCAAGTTTTTTGCAGTGCACGAAAATACCTCTTCCTTAGTGTACTGCTGCCAATGTTGAGGGGCTAATCGAATCCTTGGGCCTGCCATATAACGCATCAGAATGGAGGTTATTTATAGACTCGTCTAAACGAAGTTTGAAAGCAGTACTTCTCAACATTGGGAATAGGGTTGCATCAGTCCCTGTAGCACATTCCGTACAACTTACTGAGAGCTACGATAACATGAAAATTTTACTGGATGCTCTCGTATACGACCAACATAACTGGAGGATCTGTGGAGATTTGAAGGTAATACTAATATCATAAGTAAACTATTGCTATTGACTATGTTGTTTTTCCAAAGGTTATTTGAGAGCGTATAAGAACACTTAACTTCCCCACAGAAGTGATACAGTCCAATGCATAGATTTTTTATCTGATAGAACAAATTCTCTAAATTCTTTAAATATTTTCATTTTTTTCAGATTGTGGCATTTGTATTGGGAATGCAAGGGGGATACACGAAATACCCATGTTTCCTCTGCAAATGGGATAGCCGAGCGGATGAGAAGCACTATGCACAGCGTGAATGGGCATCCAGAGAGAATTTTGAACCTGGGTCGCATAATGTCGTTTCAGTGCCCCTTGTACCACCACCAAAAATGTTGCTCCCACCACTTCATATTAAGCTGGGCTTGATGAAAAATTTCATCAAATCAATGAATAAGGAGGGTTCAGCATTCCGATATCTCGAGAGTAAATTTCCTCATATATCTGATGCTAAACTAAATGCTGGGGTTTTTGATGGTCCTCAAATTCGAACTTTGATCAAGGATACTCAGTTCGAAAACGCAATGACTCCAACTGAGAAGAATGCCTGGCAGGCATTCAAATCAGTTGTCACTGATTTTCTTGGCAAGCGTAGAAGTCCAGAATACGAGTCCGTTGTCGAAAACTTGATGGAAGCTTTCAAAGCTCATGGGTCGCGCATGTCCATAAAAATGCACTTTTTGTGGTCCCACTTGGACTATTTCCTGAAAATTGCGGGGATTATAGTGAGGAACAGGGTGAACGATTTCACCAAGATATTAAAATAATGGAAGAGAGGTACCAGGGAAACTGGGATATCAATATGCTGGCGGACTATTGCTGGTGTTTCAAGCGAGACGTGCCCGAGAAAAAACACAGACGGAAAGCCAAAAAAACTTCATTCCTTCCTCAATAAACTTTTTTCCATATTCATTGTATGAATAAAAGTATTTATTCACACAATGTTTTCATTTTTCACGAGTGTTCTTATAATATTACTCGTATCTACAGTGTTTAAGCTAAAAAAATCAATAAATTTGGGGATAAAATTGGACTTATAATAAATGGCCAATAGAGAAAAAACCTGACCTGATTGAGGAAAACCAATGTCATTTTCGAATTGAGCATGGTCGAATTATATAATATGAGTTGAAAAAACCCTCACAGCAGACAAAAAAATTTCATATGCATACCAGTGTTATTAATGAACAAACAAATACATAAAGCTCAAAATATAAATAGCTGGTAACACAAAAAATTGAATGAAACTTGTTTCATTAAATTTTCTGTGGCTGAAACTCTTGAGAAAGTTATTATTTTTATCATAATGAAAACATTAATATTAATTTTAATTCTTATGCATATCTTACGCATATTTTGGCACTTAAGAGAAATACATTTTCTCAAAATTACCTACTAAATTACGTACCACGAAAATAAAAAGAACTAGGTAATTTTGGTCCACCCTGTAAGTCAGGGGTTCTCAAACCGGAGTACGTATTAAGGTTTCTTGGGGGTATGGGAAGGAATGAACAAAATTTACGCTATATACAATGTATATTTATTTCGACATAATTCAAGTGAATATTGAAAAAAAAATTGAAAACGTTTAATCCAGTCTTTGCCAGAAACTTTTAGAATTTTTATTTAACGATATATAAGCTTCGCTGAATATTTCTGTGGCATAAACGTTATCAAAGCAGCAGTGGGAAGTGATTTTGCTTTTAAATAAATTGACTAAGGAATTTGGTGAGAATTAATGGGTTATGTCATATACTCATAATTCTATATTATATTGATAGATTTACTAAATATCCGCATCCGCGGATATTGAAATTAAAAATCCGCATCCGCAGATATTGAAATTAAAAATCCGCATCCGCAGATGTTGAAAACTGACATCCGGTCCACCACTAATATATATATATATACCAGTCATGTAGGTCTCGAGATCCGAGACCGATCTCGAGACCCAATTTGCAGATCTCGATCTCGGTCTCCGCTATTTAGATCTCGGTCTCGATCTCGACAGACGCGGTCTCGGTTTTTCTTCCCGAGACCTTTCGAGACCTCTCAAAACCGTAATGAAAAATACATGTTATTGGCATACTCATGATGGTTGAACAGACACAATTCAGAATGTTTATGAAAGTTTGTAAAAGTAAGGGACTCTAGGTATTCACTAATCAGTCACCCTGTTTTGAGTTGCCACGTTTGTCTTGGGGGGGGGGGGGAGTAGGTCAGGTTGGTCTCGATCTCGAATTTTAAGGGTCTCGATCTCGGAAGGTAGATCTCGATCCTGAACCTTTGATCTCGGTCTCGATCTTGGTCTCACAGGATCAGGTCTCGGTCTCAGTCTCGGACTTGGTCTCGACTACATCACTGATTATATACAATAACACGCTTCAAGCATTCCTACAGCGATTCGTGCAGGCCGACAATGTAAACGTTTTTTATACTTGTTTAATTAAAGGAAAATCCAACGAAACTTATTAATCACTTTCCTTTATTAATGGCATTTATTATTTAGTCAAAATATCAAAGTGGTGACTCGTAAACAATCTTTGACCTAATTACATTATAGGGCCTCTATAATTATTATTATTTTCCAAAATTGCTCACTAAATGATATATATAACCTTAACCTTTGGTTAGCTTCCGCCCGAATTGTTCATTCTGACGAAGGTCAAGCTTTTCACTCCACCTTAGACCTGCGGTTTAACTTGGAATCCGAACCACGCCCCACCACCAGCAGCAGCCCAGCGTCTTAACCACTAGGCCACCCAAGGTACCCATTTATCTACCAACCACTTTCTTTATTGTGCGGAAGGATGAACAGCTGGGTTTTAGTGAGCAAGTTGGAGAAATAATAATAATGTTTAAAGTTGTTTAATCTCTTTGGTAACGGCAGAGGTCATATGACGTAGGGGAACCTGCAGCTTTACGTGGGTTCTGAACCATCTAAAGGTCGCTACATCATCCGAACGAAGGAGGCAGTAACCCATCCAACCAATGAACAAACCCAACGTTGATGAATCTCGCTGACCTTACGGAAAGAGCGTGTTGCGACGTAGTCATGGCGTAGTCCAATTAAATTAAAATTAAGTAAAATTATTATTATTATTATTATTATTATCATGATCATCATCATTATCAGCGTAGCTTTGCCGGCAAATCTTCGTCTCAATATTTTGAAAATGAAGGGCGCTCAAAGTATTCAACACTTTCTTCAAAAAAGGTCTGTTCATGTACAATTATGGACAAACTTCCGTGGGGTTCATTTTCAAACGTTTTGTCCTATCTGGCCACTCGAAATCTCGTCCGTGACTGTATACACAACTTTAAAACATCGAAAATGAAGACCGCTCAGACAGAGAGAGGGTTTTTGCCCTGAGGCCGAGATCCTTCTTGAAGATAACGCGATTAACCTCCATTAAACATCCCTTACGTTTATTACGAAACAAATTACCTCGTTCGCAAACATTATTAATAACGCAAATGTATTCCGATACGACGAGGAAGACCGATTAAGGAGGAAGAGCAAATGCGAAGAAATGTTAGCATTAAATGATTATTAGATCTCAAACTCAAATTTCGAGAGGAAGATCAGGCGAACACGAGATGAAATTAAACGAAGGTCAAATAGAAAAAAGCCAGTTTACCAAACACGAAGGAAACCGTATCCGTAAAAGGTGTAAAGTTTCACGCACATTTTGGCACTTAAGAGAAATACACTTTCTCAAAATTACCTACTAAATTACGTACCACAAAAATAAAAAGAACTAGGTAATTTTGGTGCACCCTGTAAGTCAGGGGTTCTCAAACCGGGGTACGTATTAAGGTTTCTTGGGGGTATGGGAAGGAATGAACAAAATTTACGCTATATACAATGTATATTTATTTCGACATAATTCAAGTGAATATTGAAAAAAAATTTGAAAACGTTTAATCCAGTCTTTGCCAGAAACTTTTAGAATTTTTATTTAACGATATATAAGCTTCGCTGAATATTTCTGTGGCATAAACGTTATCAAAGCAGCAGTGGGAAGTGATTTTACTTTTAAATAAATTGACTAAGGAATTTGGTGAGAATTAATGTTTTTTTTTTCAATTTCATATTATACTAAAATTAGATTGGCCAAATTTCAATTTTTATTATGAACGTCACAAATGTAGAACTGATAAAAAAAATTGCATGTAGCATGTTAAAAATTGTTATAAAATGTATGTTACCTAAAAATATAACTTCTGCATTGTACTTTTAATTTTATTACAATTACAGGCATTGTGATGGCATCTGCAACTAAGAAACGTCGGTATAACGAAAACTACATATAGTATGGGTTCACATCTATTATCAAAAATGGGATCGAGCTGCCTCAGTGTGTTATATGCAACAAGGTGTTCTCATTAGATTCACTAAAGCCAAGTTTCCTCAAGAGACACTTAAGTGGCTGCCATACGGAATTTGTTAATAAGGACGTTCCCTTCTTCAAACGAAAAGAAGCGGGACTGAAGCGAGAACGTTTTGATCGATCCGGGAGCATTAGCCAACAAAACGAGGCAGTATTACGCGCCTCATACATGTTATCGTTAAGAATAGCAAAGGAAAAAACCTCTCAGCATTGCCGAAAAATTGATTATCCCTTGCTGCAAAGATATAGTTCGTTGCATGATCGGAGACTCTGCCGAGAATAAGGTAGCATTATTGCCCCTTTTAAATGATACTGTTCAACGGAGAATCTAGAGATGTCGGAGAACATCAAGCACCAAGTAGTTGCTGAAATACGTGAAGCACCCTTGAGCAAATTTAATTCAGCTCGATGAATTGACAGACGTGGCCAGCTGTGCCCAACTACTCGTCTTCGCGCGATATATAAATGGCGGAGATTTCAAAGAATTCCCGTTTTGTCATGCTCTCGAATCTACTACTAGAGGAGAAGACATTTTCTTAGAGGTCTCTAAATTTTTCAAAACCTAGGGACTGACTTGGGACAATGTGTGTGCTTGCACAACGGATGAAGCACCTGCGATGCTTGGCAAGCATTCGGGATTTCTAGCAAAAGTGAAGGAAGCGAGCCCCGATTCAAAGCATCTTCATTGCATGATTCACCGGTATGCTCTGGCATCTAAAACACTCCCACCAGAACTAAGATTACTTCTTGATGATATCACTCATATGGTAAATGCTATCAAGTCTAATGCCCTCAATACTGGCCTCTTCCACCTACTTTGCAAGGAGTTTGGTGCAGATGAAGAAGTCATGCTATTTCACACTGAGGTATGCTGGCTGTCACGAGAAAATATGGTAGCAAGAGTTATGTCATTGAAAAATGAGCTGACTGAATTCTTCAAGAGAGACGGCAAAACAGTCTTTAAATTTTGCCAAAAAAATTGTCAGATAACCAGTGGCTCATGAAGTTAGCCTACTTAAATGACATATTCTTACGTCTAAACACGTTGAACAAATCGCTTCAAGGTCAGCACACTATCGTGATTGATTTCATGGACAAACTTGCAGCATTCAATATGAAACTGAAACTCTGAGAAATAAAAGTGAAAGACAAAAACTTTTGTATGTTTGAGCATCTTAGCGATGCGCTTGAGAATAATGAGGAAAATGATAAAATTCATATGACTCAGCTAGTGTCGGCGCATATTTCCTCTGTTGCTGAAGTTCCAGTCATATTTTCCAGAATTGAACGAATTGGATTTAAAATCGATAAGAAATTCATTCATCGTTGACGGGCAGTTGCTCGTAGAAGACTTGCAGGATCAATTTATTGAGTTAGTGAATGACTCTACAGCCCGAGATACATTTGAAACTCTTCCGCTGACTATGTTCTGGTCCAAAATGAGCGAGTCTTATCCTGCTGTAGTTAATGTGGTGGTGAAGTCATTGCTAATGTTTCCCAGTACTTATCTATGTGAACAAGGATCTTCAGCTTTGTTAAATATAAAAACTAAATATCGCTCTTGACTAAACGTGGAACATGAACTTCGAATTTCCTTGTCAAGCACTACACCTGAAATTGAGAAACTAGTTTCTACACATCAGACACATACCTCACACTAAAATTCAAGAATTATAGCTACCCTAATTTTAATTATACATGTAGTTTGTTGTTTATTCATTTAATAAAGCACTTATTATTGATATTTCTGTATCTTATGTGAATTCTTACAAATGGGGGTACTAGCTGATTGTCTAATGAATCAGAGGGTACGAAGTGACAAAAAGATTGACTGCTTAAAAGGCGTATTCTAATTATAAACAGGAACCGCAAAAACAAAGTGAACATTTCCTATCATTTTTAATATGGCTTTTACGTTTCGGAATTTTCAAATTCCATCCTCACAGATCAAAATACAAGAATACACATTTGAAATAAACTTGAAATATTAGAAATATTAAAAAATACTAAGGTTTGATTATTATTATTATTAATACGCGCAGACATTCGGTTAATTTACTTAAAATTAAATTACAAAAAGATAAAAACAAAAAAATTAAAAATAAAACTTTGTAATCCGAAAATACTTAACATCGAGTTAAGACCTTAAAAACAATGTTCAATCGACCAGGAAAGTATCTCAGGGAGAACGTTAGTGCTGGAACTCCCGTCACTGTCCTCCTCAACTGATCTTTTTCAGCGTTTCATCTACCCTGTGAGCAGTCCAGCATGCTTGCTCACACACACACACTTACTTACTTCTCCCTCTATTCCTCACTACACATATATGCACCTTACACACTGAACAATCTTTTCAAAATTTAAAAAAGGGATCGTTTTTAAGGACCCAGACTTCGGTTCTCTCCTTCTCCTTCCATGGGGAGGGGGCTGGCTCGCCTTTGGCCCCTCCTTCCTGCATAAAAAAAAAGTAATTTATAAAGTCTGGTTTTACAGTTTTAAGATTTGGTTTCAACTTGTAAATGAACAAAGATTCCACAATTTTTTATTTTAGATCAGTCACTACTCGCCAAAACTTCAAAATTCGACCGAGGTTGGGTGGTTTTGAATGTGAACATGCTCACGTATGCAAGAGTTGGGTGGTCTGCTGATTGGTTGGTTTGTTCGAACCGATTTTCCTAGGACCGTGTTAAAAAATACGCGATTTTAAGTGTCTATTTGTTTAACTGATATATGATAAGCTATAATATATATATATATATATGGGAATGAACTCAGAATGGTTCCCTGAGTTTTTTATGATACACACAGACCGTGCATGGAACAAGGAACTCTTCTGGGATAATTAAATCCACTATAGTCCGAATAAGTAATGGCAAATGACATAGCTGGATCCTGTCTGCTTTGCAGATAGCTGGTGAGGGAAGCTATATTTATGGGACCTCTTTGCGAGAGACCCGTTGCCCACGTCGGGCTTGCATCATGAAAAAGAAAAACTATGGTATTTGTCATTTACCATTACTTATTCGGACTATAGTGGATTTAATTATCCCAGAAGAGTTCCTTGTTCCATGCACGGTCTGTGTGTATCATATATATATATATTATATATATGTATATATATATATATATATATATATATATATATATATGTGTGTGATGTAGCGGATGTCATTTTTTTCACATCCGCGGATGCGGATGGATGTTTGATTTCAACATCCGCGGATGCGGATGCGGATGTCTACATTTTCGTTATTTTTTAGGATATATTCGAGATTTGTTGTGTTTAACGTATATAATAAGTTATTATATAGAGAGCTGTAGCTATAATGTAGTATAATTGATTAATTGTACAATAATTGCTGTACTTTTCTCTGAACATATAAAATAATATCAAGCATCTAACTAATATAGAAATCAATTAGTGAATTCGTCTGCAAATAAATTCGTTATATTTTGTTGAGTTTCAGCCACAATTAGAAACCATAATTGTGTTACCAGGATGCGGGACGTGAACCCAACTCAAATGCACCCCACCGACCTCTTTCCCCAACCTCCTCCACCCTTATAGAAAGAGATCTTTAATTAGCTTGATAACTATTTATATTAAGTTTAAAGTTTTATTAGGCATATTTATAAATGAGTAATTAAAATAAAGTAAACTAAGATGTTCATCGTTTAATGTTCAAACTTAATTATAGGAAGGTTATGCTTAAGGAACATTAATTTTTCTGCCTTTTCTGCTGCCAGTCTGTTTCTCTTTTCATCATATATTATCCAGCACTGCTAAATAATCTCTCGCTTGGTACGTTTGTTGGAGGACAGGCTAAATGTTTCCTTGCAAGTTTACTCAAGTATGGATAGATATTCTGCGTATTTTTCCACCAACTAATAGGATTGTCACATGCAGCCAGGCGTTTTTTCTTGGTGATAGCTCTCGATCATTTTTACTACATCTTTTGACATCGCGTAGGTCTCGTCATTGCTGCTTGACTCAAGAAACTGAGAGACAGATTCTGTGATAGATTTGCTTGTTGAAGGTGTTGGTTCTGTCACTGAAACTTTTATTCTTTTGGTGGGTGGCGAAGCGACAGATTCAGAGATTGAAGCTCTTCAACTGCTTTGCCAAGTGATGATTTAACTCGTTCTAATGTACTAGGTGAAAATAACAGCTTTGTAACGTGGATCTAAGTAGGTTGCAAGAGAGTAACTTCATACAAGAACAGCCTCTCGTCTTGTCGCTTGCATCACTTTTGCGCACAATGAACTAGTTCTATTAATATAGTAGAATTTGGTAATTTCCGCTTATTAATGACATTTTATCTCAACGGTCCACATCCGCACGACATCCGCAGTCCAAAGTGCGGATGAGGATGCGATAAAATGTGCGGATGTGACCTACATCACTAATATATATATAAGGTTGTAACGTATGTTCCGCTCGATTTTTTAGTTCATTCAGAACAAAAATTAAATGATAATGACAAATTAATCATCAACATAATTCCCTTCTTTTTCTATAACTTCCTCCCACCTGTAGAAAAGTTTTTTTTACGCCACGTTCGAAGAAATCCCTTGGTTTCGAGTTAAAAAAAGCGATCACTTCGTTTTCGATAGCTTCCCTGGATTGCAACTTTTGTCCATCTAGGATTCTAGGTGGTGTTGCAGACTTCTGAATAAATGGTAGTCTGAAAGTGCGATGTCCGGAGAATAAGGTGGATGAGGCATTTTTTCCCAACCAAATGCCTCCAATTGGGCAGTGGTGATTCGAGCAGTGTGAGGGCGCGCGTCTTCCTGGTAGAATAAAACACCTCTGCGATTAATTAATGCAGGACGTTTTTCTTGTAATGCCATCTTCAGTCGTTGGAGTTGTTGGCAGTAGACTTCAGCTGTGATTGTTTGGTTATCTGGCAGAAGCTCAAAATGAATAATTCCTTGCATATCCCACCAAACGCATAGCAAAATTTTCTTTGGATGGGGGTCAATTCCTTGGCTGAGGTTCAGACTTTGTTTCACAGCTAAGCCACTGATGTCCACGCTTAATATTGTTATAGAGGACCCATTTTTTATCCCGTGACGATCCGATTCAAAAAGCGGTGCCTGCAGTTGCCGAGAATGCAGTGATGTGCAAATATCGATTCGATGTTGAAGATTCGCTGTGACAAATCATGCGGAACCCATTTTCCAACCTTCACTACTTTTTCTAACAGCTTCAAATGACGATGAATGGTCATATGGCTAACGCCAAGTTGCAGGCCAAGTTCTCTTACAGTTACCGTTGGGTTTTCCTCCACTGTTGCTTTCAGCAACTCTTCATCTAACTCATTTGGTCGTCCTGTTCATTAATAATCTTTCAGACTGAAGTCTCCATTTCTGAACTTCTCAAACCATCTCCTCCACATCCATTCGCTGACAGCATCATTTCCATAAACTCTTTGAATGTTTATTGCGGATTCACTAGCGTTAGATCCTTTATGGAACTCATACAGCATCACATATCGAATATGCTCTTTCGTGGGCTCCATGTTTTTTCAATTACTGTAATGTCGTAGGGGTGGCGTTGTAACTGTATGAAAAATACCAGAGAAAATATTCATTAGCCTAATCCTACACTAGCCTAAGTCATTCTGTATCGTGATAAAACATGTGCGAACCTATCGTCGCGTGTATTTTGCAACATTTCTAAAACTATTTCACATTATCTTGAGGTTATTCTATTATCTATCGTCCGTTTTCTAATCGAGCAGAATTATGTTACAACCTGATATATATATATACGTTAGTCAATCTGCGAAATCAGTCGTTTCATGTAATGCCTAAAATTTTCAGGCACTTCGCGTAATACCTGTGACCGTCAGTTATTTCATGAAAAGATTGAAAATGATGGCCCAATGTAACACAATATTCCTGACAGATGATACAACGAATCATGCAATCTGTGTATTAACTTTGATAATATTGTATAAACACAGGCAATATAACAGGCAATAGCCATATCGGGAGAGATGCTCAGAATAGATCAACCAGCTAATAAATTTTTGCAAAATATCAGTGTTCTTTCTTTCTGTCGCAGTTTTACGTTTGAGAATCTGCAATCTGAACAAGATGGCTGAATCATATGAAGAAGTACCTAGCACCAGTCAACAATCTACTCCAATACCAAATTCTGACAAGAATCATATTCTACCGGTGCGATATTAAATATGGACCCCCCTCATTCAGAATGGACCTCCCGCGTAACAAGTTAAGAAATACTTTTAATGAAAAGCATTACGTACAATTTAGATATGTTTCATTGAGAATGATCGGACTAAAGATCAATTTTGATATTTATCAGTCAATATTACTAATTTTGTTTTAACAAGTGGATGTTAAACTCACTTTTTAAACATGTACAATGTACAATTGTACATGCATGGTACGGATATAATAGTTACGAAACTTATAAAAGGTAAAATGCATTCATATTATTAAAAGTTAACCACGTTAACTAGTGAAGCCCGCTTAGGTCAAATGTACGGCCCTTGACGATTGGTTAGGTTAAGTGGTGATATTTTCGTTAGTTTTGACAGTAATTATTACAGCTACTATTGCTCATAGCTGGGTACAACAGTCGCATTTTGAACCCATAATTGGCATGCATGTGAATATTGTCAACAAATTGTTGGTGTTTCTACTTGTATCAGTTCCCCATATACAAATCAACTACAGATTGATTGCTTAAAATGCGTATTCTAATTATAAACAGGAACCGCAGAAAGAAAGTAAACATTTCCTATAATTTTTAATATGGCCTTTACGTTTCGGAATTTTCCAATTTCATTCTCAGGGAACCAGTAATTGACATGCAATTTTTTCAGTCATGTATTCTGTATTTGGATATTGCATATGTATATATATAAATAAATTTTTACATACTATAAATAAATCTTCAGCAACAATGACTAATTTGTTGGTTTTTGTGTCTAATACTAACTGACTGTAATGCTTTGCGTTCTTATAAGGTTTGAATCAGAAATAACAAAAATTAGGGGGGTCCATATTTAATCTCACATCGGCACTTACAGCAGCTACAACTATAAGTCCAGTTCTGCTGTCAATGCCTGAAAACAGTGATCCATCTCCCTATAAGTCCTGCTGATTTACTCACCGCTCGAATACATAACATCTTAAATGAGAGAAATAGTGCAAGTTCTTCCCAGATGGCCCAAGCTGGGCGTACGGCAAAGAGGCAGGGTTTCCATGAGGAAGGGTTCATTCTACCCAAAGCCAACGTCAATTTTATCCTAAATTTCTATTAATTACTATATATATATATATATATATATATATACAGGGTGGGCCAAAAGTCTGGATCCATAGGAAAATATTTATTTTAATACATAAATTACAATAAATGGTAAATACTTAAAATGAATATCAACTTTAACTCGTAAATGCGTATCCGTGATACTGTACAGTAGTTCGTACTCCAGTATAAATACTCAAATACTTTTTTTATTTCAGCCAGAAATGGCTTCGAATCTAACAACAGAAGACCGGGTAGAATTGTGCTCATGTACGGCAAGACAGGGCGCTACACACAGAGAAGTTGCTACCGAATTCAATAGAAATCATCCTGATAAGCATCCAGTAACACATGCGACTGTTGGCAAGTTGTTTAAACGTTTCAAAGAAACAGGAAGTGTACATGATCGACGGCGTTCTGGTCGTCCAAAAACTGCAACTGATGAAAATACCTCTGCAATGGTATGTGAAACTTTAACGAATAGTCCAGTAAAGTCAACAAGAAGATTATCAAATGAAACACGTATCTCGAGAACTTCAATTCGAAGAATTATTAAAAATCATAAATTCCATCCCTAAGTGTCTCGATGTCAGAGGCCGCCAATTTGAGCATTTGTTATAATTTGTTTATACTGGAGTACGAACCACTGTACAGTATCACGGATACGCATTTACGAGTTAAAGTTGATATTCATTTTAAGTATTTACCATTTGTTGTAATTTATGTATTAAAATAAATATTTTCCTATGGATCCAGACTTTTGGCCCACCCTGTATATATGAAAATTATTTCACGAAAGTGACACGTCAAAAATATTTATGATGAATAAAACCACGAAGGAAAGGAAACAAACACAGAATGGTGCTCAAGCGCTTTCGTCTAATGACATCCTCAGGAACAATGAAGTAAATAAAGAGTTCAAGACTATATATAGGTTACAAAAAAAATAAAAAATTATATATACTGTATATAGATAGTAAATATAGAAATAAAGATTGTGGGAGGAGCATACAAATTTGTAAGGAAAACTACCAATTTTAGCACTTTGCTCGAATTCAACACAAGATCAAATGGATTGTTTACAACCAATTTTATAGATAATCCCTGAATGATATATGTCAAAAAAAAATAAATAAATAAATAAAAAATAAAAATAAATTGAAAAATAAAAATTGTAAGAGGAGCATACAAATTTATAAGGGAAAATTACCAAAGGTTTAGAACTCTGCCCTTCTTGTCTAAATCCGTTCTGAACGAATTCAAAACAACGGGATCGAGTTGAAAAAGACCTTTGCTCATGTTAAAGTTATTTGTAAGTTGAATAATAGCAGACTCAAGAATATTTCTATTAACAATGTTGCTAGAGTGAAGCAAAACTGAAGCATTATTCCAATCAATACAATGGGATAACTCTGACAAATGGACAAAAAGGGCACTGGACGACTGTCCCATTCTAATGGAATATTGATGCTGTTTTACACGCATGTGCAAATCCTTTCCCGTCTGACCAATGTAAAATGAATCACATTGTTTACAACCAATTTTAAAGATAATGCCTGAATTATTGGTAGGGCTATTTTTTACTATGATATTTTTCACAATATTGTTATATGAAAATACTACATTAATATCCAAAAATTTAAGTACATTAGTAATGCCTTAAAAGCCCGGGAAAAATGGAAGTACTAAAATATTCTTTGACAAAGTGCGAGTGTTATTATGCACACGATAGAAGGTTCGTTTTGCCTCGTTAAGACAAGATTCCATAAACGCAGGTGGGTAGCACAGATCACTTCCAATACCGTTGATTTTTTCCAATTCGGCATCGATGTATTCCGGACTGGCGATCCTAAGAGCGCGGAGAAACATTGAAGAAAATATGGCCTTCTTAATGGGGGTGTCATGTCCAGAGTAAAAGTGTACGTAGGACAAATTGTTTGTTTTTTCCGATAGATACTAAACTTAAAACCTGGGCTTTCCCTATGTATACGCACATCCAAAAACGGGATTGAGTTGTCTTGTTCCACTTCTAAAGTAAACTTAAGTAAAGTAAACTAAAAGTAAACTTTTATGCTCCTCACAATTTTTATTTTTCAATTTATTTTTTTTTCATTTTTTTTGTGACCTATATATCATTCAAGCATTATCTATAAAATTGGTTGTAAACAATCCATTTGATCTTGTGTTGAATTCGGGCAAAGTGCTAAAATTGGTAGTTTTGCTTACAAATTTGTATGCTCCTCCCACAATTTTTATTTCTATATTTACTATATATATATATATATATATATATATATATATATATATATATATGCATATATAACTGCAATGACCGCGCAGTATATAAATGAATAGAAACGACATAAGTGTTAAGGAACGTTTCCGCACACGAGGAGAGGAGAGATAACGAATAAATGAAAAATGAGGCGAACCGCCCGGGAATCGAACCCAGGGCCTTCCAATTGCCGGTTGGACGCGCTACCATTATGCTACGGACCTCACTTAATCACAAATCGAAATTCTCCCAATAGGGCAGCGAAACCAATGCCCTGAGAGGGCACCCTCGCAAATCGTCGTGAATATGCTCATATAACTGCAATGACCGCGCAGTATATAAATGAATAGAAACGACATAAGTGTTAAGGAACGTTTCCGCACACGGAGGAGAGATAACGAATAAATGAAAAATGAGGCGAACCGCCCGGGAATCGAACCCAGGGCCTTCCAATTGCCGGTTGGACGCGACCATTATGCTACGGACCTCACTTAATCACAATCGAAATTCTCCCACATAGGGCAAACCAATGCCCTGAGAGGGCACCCTCGCAAATCGTGAATATGCGCATATAACTGCAATGACCGCGCAGTATATAAATGAATAAAACGACATAAGTGTTAAGGAACGTTTCCGCACACGAGGAGGAGAGATAACGAATAAATGAAAAAATGAGGCGAACCGCCCGGGAATCGAACCCAGGGCCTTCCAATTGCCGGTTGGACGCGCGGTCATTGCAGTTATATGCGCATATTCACGATTTGCGAGGGTGCCCTCTCAGGGCATTGGTTTCTGCCCTATGTGGGAGAATTTCGATTTGTGATTAAGTGAGGTCCGTAGCATAATGGTAGCGCGTCCAACCGGCAATTGGAAGGCCCTGGGTTCGATTCCCGGGCGGTTCGCCTCATTTTTCATTTATTCGTTATCTCTCCTCCTCGTGTGCGGAAACGTTCCTTAACACTTATGTCGTTTCTATTCATATATATATATATATTTTTTTTTTGTAACCTATATATGTCTTGAACTCTTTATTTACTTCAGTGTTCCTGAGGATGTCATTAGACGAAAGCGCTTGAGCACCATTCTGTGTTTCCTTTCTTTCGTGGTTTTATTCATCATATATATATAAAAATATATAATATATATGTTTACTGGTATATGGCAAAAATATAAATAAACTTGATTGGGATAAGGAAAAATTATATACTGTAGTGTACTTATTATTGGAAGTAATACGAAGGTAAGTCACTGTTAAAGACTCGACTATGAGTATAAAAATAAAATTTAGAGGATAATAATGCATCATACATATTTCTGCACCAAATTATAATTTCGGCTGATATATATATATATGTATATATGGCCGAATCTAGAAGTTGCGAGGCCCTAGGCCTATATATATGAAAATATGGACTTAATTATCGGTACTATACCAGCAATATTAGAATCCCGCATAGACAGAACTATGCCAGCACTTAAAAATTAAACCAAACCAAAATAATCACGCATGGAAATTGTATAAGAAACATAAATAAACCATACAAATACTGTAAGTATAAATTATAATATGAATCAAGATTTGTATCGAAAATATAAGACAATGATTTCTAAGATTTATATAATATTATAGGTAATGAACTTTCCATAGTATACAAACGTTTTTCATATGTGATGTATAAGAGATGTTGACATTTCATTTTTTTAATAGTGAGCGATCGACTTATCAGGCTAAATATTAATGCTTTAATATTTGGTTCAGATGCTCCTTGAATATTACAGCAATGCTTTTTACTTTTTTCGAGCTAAACTCTTCAATTAATTGAGAATAATCTATGAATTTGTTATATCGTTTTCTATTGATAACATAGCTAATGAGTGCAATCTCGCTTGAGACATGGTGGAACGCAAATATGTTTTAATAAGTTTGAGACGCGAGAAACTCTTTCAGCCGAAGCAACAGTAACTGGGATGGTTAATAATATTCGAAGTGCAACATAAACATTAGGATAAATCTCACTTAGTTGTTTTTGCACTATATAAACAAGGGCATTTCCGAGATCTGTTTTCTCAGGTATAAACCTGCAAAGTATTTTAAGTTCTTCATAGAGTTCTAAATCATTAATATCACTTGAACAGAACGCGCAAAACGGCTTGAGCGAGGCCCCCTTTGGCGCGAGGCCCTAGGCGATCGCCTAGTTCGCCTATAGCTAAATCCGGGCCTGTATATATATATATTTCACAAATCAAAATCCTAATTTAATACAGTTTCTGATTTTGAAAAGAAAATGCTACATAGCTAAAGAAACTACAATAACAGCCTGAGAGATTTTCAGGTAACTATTTCACTAATATGAGTGTGTCCACATGTTGAAAATTTATAAACACAACTACAATATTCCTAAACAGAAACGAAAATATGTAGCATATATTATGTACAATTGTACATAGTAAGTGTTATATTTGTTAGTTAAGAAAAACGCGATAGAATGTCAACATGGGACATCAATCCCCCTATTCGACATAAAGTGTATCACAAAATTATTTTGTAAATTTCTATTTATACGCAGACACTGAATATAAATACATTTTTCTCTAGTATCAAAAAGACACTCACGAACTTCTAAACGTTCTTCACAGAAAAAAAAGAGTTGAGATATGCCAACATTTACAATACTGAGAGGAAAAAAATAAAATTACTTCATGTAAGTCAAGTGCTGCCACTTGTACAGATATCTGTGCGAGATAAAAATGTATAGATGTCAAAACTTTGCAGATAATGACTAATTGTTAACTGCTTCAGAGCGAGTGGCATCACTTTTAACGTTAGTTATTGCTTTAAGTAGATTTTCATCAATATTCATATTGTGAGCTGACAGGGTCTTATTTTTCAGGTAGTACACAGCATGCATTAGGACGCAATGTTTCATTTTTTAAACAGGATCTTTGAATGGTTTTGATGAGATTCAGTTGACTGAAAAAACGCTCGACTGAGGCATTTGAGAAAGGCAATGATAAAAGGGTGGATATTACTATACTCAAGTTTGGATAACAGGGTAGACCGGCTTCATTTTTTCTGCTGAAAACAATGTCCCAGTATTTTATGAAGTGTAACTGACTCGACAGTTCTTCGTCCAGATAATGTTTTCTCCATTCTTCATCGAGTAGTTTTCTGTCTGTAAATTTCTAAAGTTGTGATATTTCATCAAAAAGGAATCCCAAAGGAGGAGGATTCAAAGTTGAAGCAGCACGAGGGTTTACACAGGCCACTACTTTATGGATATTATCATCTAGAGAAAATCGAGTTTGAATTTGTGAAACCGCTTCTACTAAGAATGCCCTACATGTCTGATAAAATCGTGAGAGTTCTTCAGTTGTTACAGCTCCGGACTCTTTCAACTTGGCTATTGTATCTGTTGCTGTTATTCCCACGTAAATATTCTCAATAGAAATGAAAGCTCTAGAGAATGCTGGATGTGCAGGAGTCAGCAATGAAATGTCTGCATTTTTGACATATGTAACATTTATGAAATCTGAGCACAAACTTCGAATGAGTTTGCATGTTTCAGTTTTAAGACTGAAAAAAATTGGAATCTCTGACTGAAAAAGTGTATTGAAGCTATTAAATCTGCCTAAATTATAACCAAGAAATTCTAGATAGGCGAGAGTCAGCTTGTTATTAAGGGTATCAACAATCATGTCGTTTACTTGTGTAGGATCGTTAAAAGCTAACTCCGTAAAATACAGGTGTAAGGCATCCCATTGTTCCAACAATCTCTTGACACAAGCTTGTAGAGACAACCACCTTGTTTGGCCTGGAGCAAGGATCTTATGGGGTTCGACATCAACGAACTTTTGAAACTCTTGAAAAACGTGCCGTCTCTTTGAACTGAGACTGAAATGTGAAAATATATTATGGCACAGATCTTCAATGCATCGAGGAAGTTTGAGGCATGCATACGATGCACTGAGATGAATCATGTGGCATGAACATTTAACAATGATAATTTGCGGGAAAAAACAATAAAATTCTATTACCACGATTTTATGCTTAGTTACCTTCAGCAGTTTAAATCCACGTAGGCCTTAAAGACTAAAGCACCACCACTTTCTAAAAGCATCCAACTGTTCCAAGAGTAAAACTGACAGTTGAGCGAGTCCGTTAACCAACTTAACCCTTTAACGCCGAACTTTTTTGTAGGGTTAAGTCTAAATGCGTGTATTTGAAACTGTACGTATTCGACCCAGTAGGCTTTAAAGGGTTAACCGTTTCAACGATTTCGCTTGAGGCGCCGGGAATGACGCATGACTCATGAGACACACCAGTGACGTCATACGTCCTTTCCTCCCAAGCACAGCGTTGTTCCACGTCAAATCAGTTGGAGTAGGGCGTGTTGAAATGTAGCCGAAAACTTTAAACGGGCACTTTCATATGTCAAGTGAGTGTGTTTGTTGTGTCCTGATTGTAATTAAAATTCTGTATTTTTTTTTTCAGTAAATGGGCCTTGATTACCCTAGATTTTGCCTATTTTTTCCTTACCCTAGGCTCTACCCTAGGAGAGAGTCAATTACCCTAGTCTAGGGTATTTTACCCGACAATGGAAACACTGTTAAAAAGAAGAGCAGGCTGGAACTATCATAGTATGCGGAGAGACTGGCGAACGTAGCTGTGCCAATCCCTCTTGTGGACAGGGAACGTGGTGACCCGCGAAATATTCAGGGAATCATCTTAAATCGTGATGAAAATGATACATACATTATTTGTGTAAAAGCAGGTATTCTCAAAGGGAAATCTTTACACAATAAGTTTGATCTGTGTCCCCAGTGCTTACTAAACGAGTCAGACGTAAACCAGACTCAAACTATTACTTTACGTCAAAGTGTGAGCAAGGAATCCACTTCTGGAGGGCAAGGGTATATCAGATGCAACTGTGCAGGGTCTAGAAGGTGTGAATCGAACAGGCGCAAGTGTTTCAAGAACAAAATCAAATGTTGTAGACGCTGTCATAGCAGTCTAGCGTACAATAATAAGTAACGCTTATAATACTGTGTATTATTTGCAGTAACAAGAGGTAAATGAATCAGTAACATACTGATTTACATCATAAGCTGAAACTGTATTGTAACAATTTGATTCGAGTGCAAACAATAGTAACAGTAAGCTTGTTTTAATATTGTATTTTAATATTCTTTTCGGGAGGGGCTAATATATATATGATGCAAACCCACAAGGAAAAAGAAAAATGATTCCAAGGCCTTTCGTGTATTCAGAAGTATACCTCGTCAGGGAATGAAGGGAGAAGGCGAGACCTGACGAGGTGTACTTTTTAATACACGAAAGAACTTGGAATTATTTTTCTTTTTCCTTGTGGATTTGCATCATTCATTCATTTCACGTTTTTAATTGTGAAGTTCATCCCATATATATATATCAAAGCTGGGCACTTGCGGGTTTTTTTGCGGTACTGCGGTACTACCGCACTACCAAACCGGTACCGCATAACGCAGTACCGCAAAGGATCGCTGAAAGTACAGCAGTACCGCTACCGCATTTTTTGCGGTACTGCGTTATGCGGTACCGGTTTGGTAGTGCGGTAGTACCGCAGTACCGCAAAAAAAACCGCAAGTGCCCAGCTTTGAATTATATATACACACAATCTGTGGTATCTGCAATGATGCAACAGATGAGACAAATGCGATGAGGTGCGATCTTTGTCAGCTGCTTTTTTATTTTAGGTGCCTAGAATGGGAAGATGAAAAAATCTCCCTTATAACGAGCGCGAAGCAACTTAATGGGATAAAAATTTTCTGCGAAAACTGCGTGACCGAAATACTCTTACAGTATTTAAAGCAGAAAGAGACTACGAGAAGAAAATGTAAGAGGAAAGTGGGAACAAAGAACAGAGGAAAACAGAAGAAACGAAGAAAGGTGAAGTAGAAAAAAATCAAATACCGTCACACAACGAGGCCGAAACCATGCAGGCGAAAGAGAGTATAAAGACAACAGATAGTATAAGGGCAACGAAGGACATTAACACAAATAGCACAAATAGGAAAAGACAAGAAGGCAATCACGAAAACGGAGACTGGATTTCCTGTGGTTTTTAGTATAAAATAAAATGCAGTATTACCTGTTCACTGAATTTTTAATGTCTTGCATTTTTCTTATTTCCAATTTGCTTATGACACTACTGTACTGTTTAAAAATCTACTTGCAAACATAATATATTTTTCTGTGTTTAAATTTTAAAATTATTTATGGGGGGTGCCAAAGGAAGGATCCGTCCCGGGTGCCAAATACTTTAGGTACGCCCCTGCACATACTGTCTTCTCTTTGTGCCAAATATTTCAAATTTTGACTCGTCACTCCAGAGCAGTGGTAGGCAACCTTTTTTGAAACTGGGTCAATTTGATAATGGGTCAATATTTAAAATTTAAATCAAAATACTGTACACTATTTTCGGGACATTTTAAAGTAAAAAACACTTTTCATGTAATAATATTTATTATTTTATTACTATATACTACAATTGACCGGCGGGTCAGAGGTTGCTGACCACTGCTCCAGAGGACCCTTTTCCACTGGTCAGCATTCCAATTCTTGTGCTTTTGAGCATATTTGAGCCTCTGACTTGTTTCCTTTCCTGAGAAATAGCTTTTTGATTGCCACTCGACCATTAAGACCATTTCTGATGAGTGATCATCTCACGGTGGATGAGTGGACTCGTAATCCTGAGGTCTGGGCAAGTTCTGCACTGGATTTTCGTCTATTTCTGAGATATGTTAGCTTAAGGTCTCTCTCATCGTTTCTAGAAAGTTTCCTTTGCCTTCCACTGCGTTTTCGATCTTCAACTTTGCTTGTTTCGTGCTGTTTCTTCAAAATTGCTTGAATACCATATCTTGATAACCCAGTTGTTGCTATATTTCTGATTGAGATTGACCCTGCTCGTGCAATAATATCACCCGGTTGTCGAGTAGCAATGGATATTTTAGCCATTGTTTAATCACTGTAAAATTTTATGCCTTTATCCAAAAAAAGAGAAAACAATTAAGATATTTTATTAAAAAAAATTAAATTTCATTTAGTTAGGAGCATTAAACAATTACAAAAACATACAACAGAAGTTCTATTTACAAACTGTTACTGAATGAGCTTAGAATATCTTGTAAAATAGTACGTAGAAGCTTTATGTTAAATTCCGTTCTATCTCCAGCAGTAGCACATTTTGATGAAACATCCGTTTTCTTCGTTAAACTGCCTAATAACTGAGATTATTGACAATGACTATACATTATAATTTATATTTATAATAAAACAACACTAACACGCCGAAATAGTCAACATAATTATTAAAAAAAAAGAAAACAACGGAACTGTACAAAGGTGCCTAAGACTTTTGCACAGTAGTGTATATAACCTCGTTAACCTCGTTGCAGTTCTGTGCGTTGGTCTCGCTTCACACGAAGGTCAAGCTGGTGGCCCCGCCTCTAGGTCTGGCTTGGAGGAGCGGGTTGCTCTCTTGCGCTCTCCACCGCACATAGCTAGATACACTCGGCTCATCTGGTACCATCCTGAGCTAGGCATCTAATCTTCTTTTGAAGATCAACTATGACCCCTGTAACGTTTCTGAGGTCCTTTGGAAGCTGGTTAAAAAGTCTTGGCTCCCTGACAACCAAGCTATTTTCCTTCAGTGTTGAAGAGGTCCCTTGTCAGGTCTTTAATTTGGGAACACTACACATTCTGCCTTTCCATTTTCAGCGCTGTTTGGATGGTAATTGGATTTAATTTGAGGTTTGATACCAGCTTTTCGATCGTTTTCCAAATATAGATTATAGTGTACCTCTCTCTTCTTCTTTCCAGGGAGTACTAAATTAGTTTACGTAGTCTTGCCCAGTAGCTGAGTTCTTTGAAGTCATCAATCTTATCTGTGAAATGTCTCGAGTTTCTTCTAGTTGACTAGTTTCTTCGTTTCTATGTGAGGACATCACGACTGAGCAGTATTCAAGTTTTAGTATGATCAGTGTTTTCAGCAAGAGACTCAGTACTGTCTTGTCCCTTCTTTTAAACGTTCTTAGTACCTGTCCTGACTCTTTTCGCTTTGCTTATCGCTATCTGATTTTGTGTCTCGAATTTCACATCATCGGTCATTATAACCCCCAAATCGATCGCTTTCGTGCTTCTCTGAATGTCTTGTTTATCTGGAGCATAATATGCTGTCTGTTTAAGTTCCTCATATCTACTATATCTCAAGAGCTGAAATTTCTCGGTGTTAAATGTCATGTTGTTCTCTTCTGACTATTATTTGTTCGTGTCCCTTTGCAAGGCCTCCACCTCATTTGCATCGCTGATTTTTCTGCTGATCTTTGTATCGTCCGCTGTTTACTTCACTGTCTGTGTCTGTTAGCATGATAATGAATAGGAATGGGGCCAATACAATACCTTGTGGTACTGAGCTACGTAGTTCCGATTCTGATGAGGATAAACCTTGAATTCTTACGACCTGTAGACGTTCTCTGAGGAAGTTGTAGAGCCATTTTCCGACTTTGCCTGTTAATCCCATATGTTTCAATTTATGTGTTATTATTATACCATGATCACATTTGTCGAAAGGTTTAGCAAAATCCATGTATATGACATCTTAGTTTTCATTGCTTTCAAGTGCATCTGGGATATTATTATAGTGCTCTATAAGTTGTGATAGGCATGATCTTCCTGATGGGAATAACCTTTGGTTAGCTTCCGCCCGAATTGTTCATTCTGACGAAGGTCAAGCTTTTCACTCCACCTTAGACCTACAGTTTAACGTGGAATCCGAACCACGCCCCCATCAGCAGCCCAGCGTCTTAACCACTAGGTTACCTAGGGTACCCATTTATCTACCAACCACTTTCTTTATTGTGTGGAAGGATGAACAGCTGGGTTTTGCTGCGCGCCGGCTGCCGTCGGGCCTCGAACCCGGGGCCGATGGATTCATAGTCAGCGACGCTAACCAGTGTCTCTAAGAAGTCATAGATTTTCTCTCAAACTATACTTTTAAATACTTTGGTGAGGTAGAACGCCAATAATACTGGTCTATAGTTCTTTGCTTGAGATCTATCCCCTCCTTTATATAGAGGGACAATGTTCGCTCTTTTAAAAATGCTCTATATTTCCTGAGTGTCTAGGGATCTTCTCCATATCCAATATAAGGGTGTAGCTATTTCATTATTTCATTTTTACAGTTTTTAATCAGTAGAACGTTCCATTTGTCCGGACCTGCAGCTGAATGTGATTTCATTTGTCCTGTAGCTCTCGCTACATCTTCTGGGATAAAATCAGTCTGTTATACATACTTCTTGCTATATATATATATATATATATATATATATATATATATATATATATATATATATACACCTTGGTCAACCTTGGTTTTGCTTCCGCCCGAATTGTTTATTCTGACGAAAGTCAAGCTTGTCATTCCACTTTAGACCAACAGTTTAACGCTGAATCCGAACCACGACCCACCATCAACCCAGCGTCTTAACCACTAGGCTACCCAGGGTACCCATTTATCTACCAAACAATTTTTCTTTTTATTGCGTGGAAGAATGAACAGCTGGGTTTTGCTGCGCGTGGCCTGCGTCACCGGGTCTCGATCCCGGGGTCCGATGGATTCATAGTCAGCGAAGCTAACTACTACACCACTGAGGTGAGATAGCGTGTGTATGTGTGTTATATATATTATATATATTTTAATGTTTTACATTTTAAACTTTTCTATAATGTTCCCCTAAATTAATTATAATAGTTTTACTTACATTTATGCTTTTCTTATCTTAAAGGTAAGCCCCCTTTTAGAGTTCCTTTTACAATATTTTATATTTTAGTTGTATTAACTCTATAATTTCATGTTTTAATTTTTATTTTCGCTGTGATATTTGTCAGTATCTATCTATCTATCTATATATATATATATATAAAACTGCAAACACGCAGTATAATTAACGTAAAGAACGACGTTTGTATAGGAGATATTCCGCGCAAGATGAGAGAGAGAGAACGAAACAAATGAAAAAATGAGGTAACCACCCGGGAATCGAACCCGGGATCTTCCGATTGGCGGTCAGATATGATAACCATTACACCATGGGCCTCACTCATTCAAATGCCGTAATTCTTCTACATACGCGCAGAAATGTTACGGCATGCGAGAGGTGCCCCCTTGTGGCATTGGTTTCTGCGCGTATGTAGAAGAATTACGGCATTTGAATGAGTGAGGCCCATGGTGTAATGGTTATCATATCTGACCGGCAATCGGAAGATCCCGGGTTCGATTCCCGGGTGGTTACCTCATTTTTTCATTTGTTTCGTTCTCTCTCTCTCATCTTGCGCGGAATATCTCCTATACAAGCGTCGTTCTTTACGTTGATATATATATATATATATGTGTAAAAATGAACAGTGAACAATTCCTATACCATCATTATATGGATTCATCTTCATGCAGTACTTATGCTCGTATGGTTTTTATGTTTGAATGTTCATTTTTACATAAGAAACCAAAATCGCCTAAGCGAGTTTTGGATAGAATTTCGATTTGAACTTCTTTATTCATTACTGTATTTCTCTAATTCATCTTTTCTAATAATGAATTATACACTATGACGTCATAAAATAACTTAATTCTCTTTACGTTTCCCATACCTTGTACACTGAATCATGTGCTTAGTTTTTACTATAGAAGATGTAACGAATATCCCTACGGTCATAGACATAATACCTTTTGATAATGGTAATATTTTGGATAATATTGTCGTTAGTGAAGGGGAAGTAATGCGCTATATTGATAAAATGAAAACGCGTAAATCACCGGGTCCGGATTCCATATATCCCATACAACTAAAAGAATTAAAAGATAGCATTGTTGTGCCGCTAACAAAGATTTTTAATGCGTCTATTTCTGAGGGGTGCGTACCAGATAATTTCAAGTTAGCAAACGTAACACCTATCTTTAAGAAAGGCGATAAAGGTGCGGCGGGAAATTATAGGCCAATCAGTTTAACGTCTGTTGTAGGTAAGCTTTTGGAATCAATAATTAGGGATCGTATAGTCGAACACTTAGAATACCATAAACTTGTTAGAAATACGCAGCACGGATTTAGGAAAACAAATCTTGCTGAACTAATCTTTTAGAATTTTTCCAAAGCGTGGTTGACGATTACGATAGACATCGGGCGGTTGATGTAGTGTATTTAGATTTTCAAAAAGCGTTTGACACCGTGCCGCACAAAACTCATTGAAAAAACTAAGGCTCATGGAATCAGGGGTATAGTAATAAATTGGCTAGAAGAGTGGTTGCGAGGCAGGAAACAGAGGGTGGTCGTTGATGGAGCGGAGTCGTGCTGGGCTAATGTAGCGAGTGGCGTTCCTCAGGGTTCTGTATTGGGCCCCTTGCTTTTTCTTATATATATTAACGATTTAGATGTCGGCCTAGTCAGTACAGTTTCAAAGTTTGCGGATGACACGAAGCTGGGTGGTAGGGCGATTAATGACGAAGATAGAGGTAAAATTCAGGAAGATCTGAATAAAATCGTTGATTGGTCAGTCACATGGCAAATGAGATTTAACGTTGATAAGTGCAAAATTTTGCATATAGGTTCGCGTAACGGTAAATTTGCGTATAGTATGTCAGGGAAAGATTTAACAAGCGTAGAGCAGGAAAAAGATTTAGGAGTTATAGTCACTGGTGATTTAAAAGTAGCGAAACAAAGTACAGCAGCGGTCAATAAGGCGAACAAAGTGTTAGGTTTTATAGCTCGAAATTTTGAGTACAAATCGCGCGATATTATAGTTCCACTTTATAAATCATTAGTTAGACCCCATTTGGAGTACGCGGTCCAATTTTGGAATCCGTATATGCGCAAAGATATAGACAAAATCGAAAGAGTTCAAAGACGAGCAACTAAGATGATTCCGTCGCTTAGGTCAAAGTCGTACGAGGATAGGCTTAAGGAGTTAAAATTGACAACACTCGAGACCAGGAGGTTAAGGGGTGATCTAATCCAGGTTTTCAAAATTATGAATGGGTTCGATAACGTAGATAGAGATAACTTTTTCGAAATATCTCAATATAATAGGACTAGAAATAACGGGTGTAAGTTGACAAGTAGAAGGTTCGAGACAGCAGTTGCGAAAAACTTTTTTACGCATATAATAGTAAATAGCTGGAATAGTTTGCCGGTAGAAGTAATTAGTAGCACGTCTATAAACATGTTTAAAAATCGATTAGACGCATATGTTGATAGAAAGGGTATAGTTTAGGGAGGCAGCGTCTTGGGTTAGGGGATACTCTCTGTCCTTACACACCCCATTTAAAGAGATTCCTCTGCCGAGCGGTGCCCCCCATACTACTGTGAGGTATTGAAAAACTCATGATCTTCACTTGCCCTACAAACACCTTTAAATGGGAGACCCAAAATGGGTGCACACACATTTCTACATTACTGTACAGTCTTTACAGCCACACCTACTCTTTTTCTCGTAAGTGTATATATTGTAATGTATATGATTGTAAATTTTGACTTGGTCCGCTATCGACATGGACCGTGACTTGATGGATACCGTAATGAAATTGACTGGATTCTTTGGATCCGATATATTTGCATGTCCTTTATAAATAGATATAGAGTGTAACATATTTGTGGATAGTAGTCTATTATGACTTGATCCTCTGGATCAGAGATTCTATCTTTAGTTTTAAATCGATAATTAATTATTTTTAAATTGATAATTATTTAGTTTCGTAAAAATTGGTCGTTGCCAATTTACCGGCAGTTTTTACATAAATTTCTTGTTCTTGTGGTTCGGAACCCACGTAAAATTGTAGGTCCCCTCCGCCACCACGGAGGACATACACAATACACGAACACAGTTAGGTAGACCAGCCATGAGTGGATCCTAGGGTCTTTGTTGGTCTGAAACATTATAACATTATATTTGGACATCTTCCGTATTCAATGTATGGTAAATTCTTTAATAATAATGTTGTGGTGTTATGTAGTATAAATATTATTATTCAACCATATTCATCTATACGTCATTAATTTCCCTTGATCATTATCCTATATAAATTTTATTAAATATTCATTTTTACTCGTGTCAATCTATGAAACGCAAAACTTCATGCATTCGTTCGAAAACGCATAAATTCGTTCTCGTATTATTTTTTTCATTTTTATTTTTAATTATATCACCTCCCGCATTGAACTCAAAAATGCTTAGTTAAGTTATCAGATTCAGCTAACTATTGCAGAATTGAACGCTTCAAAGATAAAAATATCTCCTCTCGCTCTGATTTCAAATTTATAACGTTATAACATATTATAACATATTATGTTGTATATAAATCCATACCGTATGTGCCCATGTACTTTGTATTATATTTCTAACATCTTAATTGTCTATTAATATGAAACACTCTAAAAAAAAAAAAGTTATAGTAACTGTTTAATTGTAATTAACTGTAATACTTTAATTTAATATAACGTAATGTACTTTAATGAAACTAATTAATAATAACTTGTAATGTACTTCATTGAAACTGTAATTAAATGTAATGATTTAATATATACGGTAATGTAAGAATGTACTTTAAAATGGAAGTGTAATTAAACAATAAGTGAATATGAATTAATTGGTAATTAATTGGTAGTAACAAGAGTGCCTCTAAATAAAGCAAAAGATTACTTTTTCACAAAGTTCCTCCTATAACTTATTCATCATATTCTGTCTGCATATAAAAACCCTTTTACATACAGTTTAAGCAAAAAATTATTCATAGCAAATAAACCAGCAAATTACACGCAACACACGACACCCAAAACTGACAGTGCCTCTTGCTCGGCCGAGAAAAGAGAAGGAACATGGATGGAGAAGGAAGAAAGAGGGAGGAAGGAAGGAAGGAAGGAAGGAAGGAAGGACAGCAGCAGTAAATAAGAGACTAAAGGAGACTATGCCCAAGTAACTCGCATTATATCAGTGGTTTGTTGAGCATAAAACTTGATACGGTTAACTGTACACCAACCAATACCGTTAATATGCTACGACAGACACTGAGCCTCAAGCCACTCGTTTTCGCTCTGTTTCGTACGAAACATGAACCCGTTACCCTTCGTCAATGACGTGTGTCTTATTGTAAATAAGGTACAGTCGATGAACCACCGACCCTTTTCACTGTTACAACAGTAGAGGAACAAATAGATTAAATGCATAAGATTATTTCTAAGCACTTTTTGCACTCTCACTCTCGCATGCACGCGCGCACAATTATAAAATATATACACGGTATACGAGCGGACTTCATTTTTATAAATTTTGCTCCCGAAAGATATTAGAGGGTAAATGTATTGTGGTTCGGCCTATAAAGTTTGATGAGAAGTGATTTATGGTTATTTGGTGCATCTCTCTTCCTAAGCCTACTCTCAAAGTTTTTAGTTATTACTAACATGAAATATATATATATATATATATATATATATATATATATTGTACACACACAAGTATATATACACTAGAATGCCCAATGCGGAACCCTCCCGAAACAACCTAAAGGAAAACTGGGAAGGACGAGTGTGTTACTAAGGCCTTTGCTGGTTCTCCCTTAATGTGTATACTACACTTGGTACAGAATACCCTAGCCGTTTAGGCTTATATAAACGTACAGACAGAGATCTTCATCATCCCGTATTTTTTATGGAGGAAGGAGGGGCCAAGGGCGAATAACCGCAAAAGCGCCCCCCACCCTCCCTATAGAAGAAGAAGAGCAAACTCAAGGTCCGGGGCTTTCGAGATGCCTAGACTGCGTTTCAAAGATGGGAGGTCATAGACAGGAGGAAAGACGGATTGAGGAAGATTGCTCCAGAGTTCACCGGTTGAGTAGATGAAAGATTGGAAATACCGATTGACTCTTGCATTAGATAGTTGGACATAAAAAGTGTAGAAAGTGTAGAATGAGAAAGTGTAAAAAGTCTGGTGCTGCGTGCTCTCCTTAAAGGAGGAGGCATGCAGTTAGAGAGTTCAGAAGAGCAATGTCCGTTATAATAACGATAGTAGAGAGAGAGTGAGGCAATATTGCGGCGAAGATAGAGAGATTGAAGACAGTGAGTAAGAAGCGGGGAAATGATGAGACGAAAAGCCTTGGATTCCACCCGGTCCAAGTACGGCTGTGTGGGTTGAGCCACCCCGTACATGAGAAACATACTCCAAACAAGGGCGAACAAGACCCCTGTACGGAGACAGCAACCAAGTGAGGATGAAGAAACTGCGGAGGCGGTACAGCACACGTAACCTCTTAGAAGCTGCTTTTGGAAGAGAGTATATGTGATTCTTTCAGGAAAGATCACGAGAAAACTAAACGCCAAGAATGTTAAGAGAAGAGGAAGGATTGAGTTGCGTGTTGTTGAACGTAAGGGGATAGTCGTGTGGAAGATTGTGACTAGACAGATGGAGAAACTGAATTTTTGAGGCATTGAAAGCTACAAGGTTTTCTCTGCCCAAATCAGAGATATCAGAAAGATCAGAGGTCAGGTGTTCCAGAGCCGTCCTACGCGAATCATGGAGTGACTGCTGTGAGGGATGCTTTGGGAAGCGTACCAGAAAATCCTGCACAAGGGCTAGACACATGGAGTGCCACGTTTCTGAAGAAATGTAAAAAGAGTATGGCCAAGCGTCTCCGTTTTGAGTGGGGACTCGCAGATCAGAGGCTAGGAGAAGTACTTTGCTTCTGCAAACCGGGACGGGAGGAAGGTAAGGTGCTTACCTGGCCGGGGAATGGCGCACTTAAGGAAGGAGGTAGAGAAGCTGCGCGTGGCTAGTCGGAGGACTGCGATCGTTGTCCATGCTGGTGGCAACGACCTGTTCCTCAAAGACGGTAGGGTAGGTCCTAAAGAAGGGATCATCACTGAGATCATGTCTCTTACGGATGATCTAAAACTGAAGACAGACAGGGGAATGTTGATGTGTATTTTACCGCGGATGAATGCCAGTGACCACGCGCTCAGTAAGGTCATTGGTATCAACGAGAGGGTGCAAGACTTGTGCGTCCCGCTGGGCGTGAGGTTTATTGACCCGTTCAACGCATTTTCGGGTAGGTAGGACCTTTATCAGAGGGATGGTGTCCACCTCAATGACAAGGGTAAAGGTGTGCTAGGCGTGCTGCTCGACCGGCACCTATACAGAATGGTGAGGTCGAGCCCGGGGAGAGATGACGGGCCCGCACCGGGGAGAAATGATGTTGAGCCGGTGGCGGACGTACCTTCAACTGAAGGGTGCGTCCAGGTACAGGTGAGTGACCCTCCTTCCACGTTGGAGGGGGCTCAGGCTCCTGCGGAAGTTGCCCCCTCGTTGGTGAGGGGTTCTTCAACTCCCGACAACCCTGGCTGTTCGGGAAACGGGTCGTGCTAGGGGGCGGTCAGAATGGGGAAGGCTCCCTTCGTGCAATACTTTTTAATGCTAGGTCGATTAGGAATAAGTTTTGCGAGCTACGGGCGCTCTTAGCATCAGAATACCAGGATATCGTTGCTATCACCGAGTCCTGGATTCATACTGATCGTAGGGACTACGTTGGGGAGTTCGAAATTCCCGGGTATAGAATGTTTTGCAAAGACCGCACCCGTGGGGAGGGGGGAGGGGTACTAATATACGTGAGGGACACGTTGAGTCCAGTTGACTGCCAGTTCCGGTCGGAACGGGAGCTTCTTGGCGTCGATCTGAACGTGGGAGGGACGAACTATAGGTTAATCTTGGTGTACAGACCTCCGCATCTCCTCCTCGAGGAAGATACAGCCCTGTACACCGAACTCCGTAGCCTGCTAGGGGATAGGGTGTGTGTAGTTTTACGAGACTTCAACTGTCGCGGCATAAAGTGGGAAGACAGGACTGCTGATGCTGAAGGGAGGAGGCTAGTTGACTTTGCTGATGAGAACTTCCTGACTCAGTGGGTCAATGAGCCTACACGAGGCGAAAGCGTTCTAGACTTAGTATTCACGACCGAAGACAACCTCGTCACTGGCCTCACCGTTGACGAATCGTTGGGCGGGAGTGATCACGGTCTGATTAGGTTACGTGTGTGCGTCCCTCGGGTAAAGCGTAGTAACTCGAGAGGCAGTAAGCTCGATCAACGGCGGGCGGACTTTGTTAGCCTCCGGGATAGCGTAGGTGAGATGGGGTTAGAGGTCGGCGGCAATGTTGAGGGAGTGTGGAGTGCATTCCGGAACGAGTTTATGGCGCTGCAGTCTGCTGCCATACCCTCAAAACCGGTCACCCCTGCTTCAACGCAGCCTAAGTGGTTCAGTCGTGACATCGCTTCGGCTATTCGAAATAGGAAAGTAGCGTATAGGAGGGCGAAGGCCAATCGTTCCCATGAGAACACTGAAGCGTATGTCCGCCTGTGTAGGGAAGTGAAGGCGAAGGTTAGGCTAGCGAAACGTAACGAAGAACTACGGGTGGCAAGCCTCTGCAAGGGGAACCCTAACGAGTTCTTCAGTTATGTTAATAGTAGAAAGCCCATTAGAAGCACGATAGGTCCGTTAAAGGACCGAAGCAGCGTTCTGCGGACTTCCGACGCGGACATCGCTAATGTGCTTAATGAGTACTTTGCGGGAGTGTTCACCAGGGAGGACACCCGCATCATCCCGGAGCCAGGCGTCAGGCACGAAGGTGCTGGCCTGGATAGTGTTCGATGTACTGCGACAGTCGTTGCCGATAGAATAGACAAACTGAGCGCGTTTAAGGCTCCTGGGCCAGACCAGTTTCTGCCCAGTGTTGCGGGAGGTGCGCGACCAGGTGGCACCCCACCTGGCTACAGTCTTCAACAAATCGTTGGAGACGGGCCAGGTGCCTTGTGCCTGGAGGGAAGCCAACGTGACTCCTACCTTTAAGAAAGGGGATCACGAAAGTCCAGGGAACTATCGTCTCATTAGTCTCACTTCAGTTGTAGGTAAATTATTAGAGAGGATAACAGCAGATAGGATCGTTGACCATTTGGATTCCTACAAGCTGCTTGGAGACTCCCAACATGGGTTTAGACGGCATAGGTCGTGTCTCACCAACTTGCTCGAGTTTTTCTACGTTATGTTGAGTGAGTATGATAAGAGTAGGGCGATTGATATACTTTGTCTCGACTTTCAGAAAGCAGTTGATAAGGTACCTCACCGCCGGCTAATGACGAACTGGCTGAAGAATAGGCGGCAGAGGGTTGTAATTAAAGGGGCTGGCTCGGGTTGGACGTCGGTCACTAGTGGGGTTCCTCAGGGTTCCGTTCTGGGGCCGCTGTTGTTTATCATTTACATAAATGATATAGACGGTGGCATCGTCAGTCGGATCGCCAAATTCGCTGATGACACCAAGCTTGGGGCCAATGTTGGGACGCCGGAGGCGATAGAGCAACTGCGTGCGGACCTACGTAGGATAGGAGTGGTCCGAAAAATGGCAAATGCCATTTAACTTGGGTAAATGCAAGGTGATGCACATTGGCTACGCCAATCCCAAGTCGGACTACTCTATGTTGGGGAGTAATATCGAGGTGACTGATTTGGAAAAGGACTTGGGTGTGCTAATTAGCAGCGACCTTAAGTTTACGAAACAGTGCGTAGAGGTGGAAAAGAAAGCCCAGAAGCTGTTGGGTTATATCAGGAGGCAATTTCAGTTTCGGAACAAGGAAATTGTGCTCTCTCTGTACAATTCTCTGGTTCGGCCGCACCTGGAGTATGCTGTGCAGTTCTGGTCGCCCATCCTCAGGAAATATATTTAGAGGCTAGAGCGACTGCAGACGAGGGCCACAAAGTTAATCCCTTCCGTTAGGTATATGGGCTACAATCAACGCTTACGCGCCCTGAACTTGTTTTCGCTGGAAATTCGGAGGTTGCGCGGTCAACTCATCGAGGTTTTCAAGTTCTTACGCGGGTTGAACGATGTTGATTTTAGAAGCATGTTTAGTTTAAATGATAACCCAACTCGCAACAATGGTTGGAAGTTAGATTTGAAACGGTTTAGGACTAGTGTGTGTGTGAATTACTTTACCTATAAGATCTGTGACACGTGGAAGAGGTTACCTTCAGAAGTTGTGAACAGTTCCTCTGTGGATCATTTCAAGAAAAGGTTAGACCAAGTCTTGCATACTATTTGAGTGTGTAGAAAATTTTCTGTGGCACCCGTTGCCATTGGTACCTCCTCGGTATGGGCCGCAAGGCCTTTTGAGGTACTTCTTTTCCTTGTAACTCCTTGTAACTCTCTCTCTCTCTCTCATATATATATATATATATATATATATATATATATATATATATATATATATATGGGATGAATTTCACAAACACGTGAAATGAATGAATGCTGCAAATCCAAAAGGAAAAAGAAAAACGGTTCCAAGGCCTTTCGTGTATTCAGAGCTACACCTCGTCTGGGAATGACGAGGTGTAGCTCTGAATACACGAAGGGCCTTGGAATCGTTTTTCTTTTTCCTTGTGGGTTTGCAGCATATATATATATATATCTTGTGCGGGACGCTCTTCTACACAAGCGTCTTTCTTTACATTAATTATACTGGGTGTTGTTTGCAGTTAAAATGTATATATGTACGGCATGCGAAAGTGCCCCCTCAGGGCACTGGTTTCTGCTCGTATGTAGGAGAATTACGACTTCTGATTGATCGAGGTCCATGGTGTAGTGGATAGCATATCTGACCAGCAATCGGATGATCTCGTTTCATTTGTTCGTTCTCCCTCATCTTGTGCGGGACGCTCTTCTACACAAGCGTCGTTCTTTACATTAATTATACTGTGTTGTTTGCAGTTAAAATGTGTGCGCGCGGTGTATATATATATATATATATATATATATATATATATATATATATATATATATATATTAGTAAAATATCTTTAATTTTAATAGTAATTATTTAAATGGAACAAAATTAAGGCCGCCGCACACCGAAAGCCACGCTAGCCCCGCCACGAACGCGCCCGCCACGTGGCTCAGCATCGCTCTAATGATTTTCAACGAAGCAACGCACACCGAAAGCCACGCTAGCCCCGCCACGAACGCCGCCACGTGGCTCAGCATCGGTCTAATGATTTTCAACGAAGCAACGCACACCGAAGGCCACATAGCTAGCGTGGCCTTCGGTGTGCATTGCTTCATTGAAAATCATTAGAGCGATGCTGAGCCACGTGGCGGGCGGACGTGGCTTTCGGTGTGTGGCGACCTTTAGTGTATACATTAGTGTTGCAAAGGGAAAAAATCGACCAGACCAATTACAGAAACGGATTCGAAGGCTAGGTTTTCAGTCTTGGGGTCTAAGACTTTTCAATGTGCCCCTGGTATGTTATAGTTAAAATATAGTTAAACGAATTGTAAAAATTATTATGGACAGTCCTCTCTCTGCATAATTATTAAAGGTGAACAGAGTATGTGAATCTGCCCCTCCCAGTCATTTTGCCCATTTTAATCAAATAAATCTGTTAAATATTTAAAACGTAAATGAACCTAACTCCCGACAATATATATATATATATATATTTTTTTATTGGGGTTGTTTAACCTCCTTCGCAACATCTCAGGTCATATGACGGAGGGGACCTACAGCTTTACGTGGGATCCGAACCACGGGTCGCTACATAATCTGGGCGCGGAGGACGGTCTCCCATCCAACTACTACCCAGACCCAATGTCGCTTAACTTCGCTGATCTCCGGGAAGCGGCGTTACGACATCGGCTACGACGTAGCCCATACATATATATATATATATATATTGCGCTTTACTTACAATGTCGGGTGTTTGAAAAGTATCTATCGAATGGTAAATACAATCAAACTTTTATTTCGACGGGAAATTTATTTAGCTTTCCTTTTGTGAAACACTCCGTTTCTCAATACACTATGTTGAGAAGTGATGTGTTTATAATCTATCATATGTGAAAATAAAAAGTGCGGATACTTATTGAATTACTCTTATATCAACGAGAGCAAAAAGCAGGAATGCTGAGATTTGACCTCCTTCAATATTCATACCAATCAAGTAGTGAAGTATGCATGTATTAGGGTTTCTCCTTATATGCAGATTTCTTCATCCTGGGAAATCCCGGGAATTCCCGGAAAAATAAAGCCAATTCTCGGGATCCCGGGAAATCCAGGAAATGGTTGTATATTTAAGAGCGGTAATTTTTTTTATTGTTCAGTGATAAAATACCCTTTTAGAATTGGGATAACCAATTACTTATGCCTAGATGACCACTTTTGCATTGTAATACTTGAATTGAGTTTACCAATCAGTGGTAGCTATTTATTAAACAATATTTATCATGCGTACTCAGGAAATAAGAATGGTTTCATGTATTATGATGATTTAGTGAGTGACATTAGTATGCATTTTTATTTTTGATTTAGAAAGAATACTGAAAATTATATCTTTCTCCACAATTTTTTAAACCCATTTTTTCTTCTTTTTTGATTCAGAGTTTATTATAAAAGTAGCTAAACTGACTAAAATGAAGAAAATGAGCATTTTTATGTATTTTCTTCCCTAAAAATAGCCCATAAAATGAAAATAATTATTTAGCATATTTTTAGCATAAAATGGAAACAGGTTTAGCATAATTTTAGGCGATTTAGCATAATTTAGCAGCAGGTTTAACATAATTTGGCTAAAAATTTCTGGAAACACTGCAAGAAAGTTGCCAGAACTATGTGACAAAAAGTAACCCAGCTTTGTAAAAAAAAAGTAGTAAAATTGAAATTCAATATCACAATTCAAAACATCGTACAAAAGTCGAAATTATCGAATTTATGCGATAATTATCGTACGTCTGGCAACGCTCTGTGGGTCAGTAAGAAGTTGCATGCAAGATGAGTTGCCTGCAATCGCTAGATAATATACTGAGACTCGGTTCCTTGTATTATACGCAGCGCTAGCGACATTCCCTCGGCCAGTTTTTGGCATACGGGCCCACTTTTAGATTGCTCTAAGTTGCTAATGCTAGTAGGTGTTCATTTAAGAAAGCAGAAAAGCAGAATAAAATGTGGTAAATATTATGCAGTTTTCTTTAATTCTACCCAAGAGCCTTCTAATAACAAAAGAAAAAACAAATAAATCAATCAAAAATAAATTAATTCATTTTAAAACGCCGGGATTTCCCGGGATATTTGTCCAATTCCCGGGATTTTCAAATCCAACAAAAACAGCCGGGATCCAGGAAAGAAACCCTAGTATGTACTATGTATGTATGTCTTTCGAAACACGACCAAATAAGTCACAAACGCTTTATTAATATTATTCAGTTCGTCATGAGGGAACGGATCTTTAGTTAATAATTTAAATGAACTTCGGTTGCTAACATCACCCGCGAAAGCTTCTACTTACCACGTTCACATCGCAACCACCACCACCTTTCTTGAAAGCAAGTGCGTCGTAAAAAGGATTGGTTCGAGCGCACAGACGCGTCTCCGTTAAAAATGGAAGCCCCTTTATGATAGTTTACCGCGACAGGCCAACACTTAATTTATCAATTTTCTTATTAGCTCCTTTTCATTATTATTTTTCTACAAAACTACTTCGATTCTACAGTACTAAAAGCAATTTAACGGTGGGTCTATTTCCAAACCTTTTATGACCACGTACCAAAAACTAATTGCATAACATCAAACTGCAAAAAAGTTCAAAGCAAAATTTTCACCCATATATAAGAGTTGAACGATTCGATCTGATGCAAGACTATAAGACTATGTAATACATGTTTAGTTAGTTTAAATTACGTTATATTCGGTTTGGTTACGTTGTTACATTATGCCCGGTTAGCTTAAGCTAGGTTAGGTATTTTTACTTAACTATATATAATATATATCAGAAGTCTGCACTCATAGGCAGAATTCACTTTTTACTTTTATTTTAACAACAGTTCAAATTGCATGTTATTAATTTGCATACACATCAATTCTTGCACGTACGCTTCTTTCAATGTTTCTTAGTTCTTTCACACTGAGTTTGGCATATAAAATTAATAAATAATCCTAGTCCAGATTTCTGAGACACCTTCCTTTATATATATATATATATATATATATATATATATATATATATATATATATATATATATAAGAATTTCAACTGATATTAACGCAGCCACCTGAAATAACCACGAGAGCAGTGTTTTGCTGTTCCCTAGTCTGTAGTTCCTTCACGAAGAGGAAAATCGTATTCAGAAAAAGTGTTAAGAAACGAATATGTACTTGGGAATGTCGTCGTACGAAAGCCTGAAGAACAGATCGAACATTTATTTTAAAAAAATGCGAAAGCGCAAATGAACAAAATTACCATCCTTGAAGCTTCGTGTATAGGTACAAGTAGAGAATTTTTTGATTTCGTACCAACCTGTTAGAATGGAGAGAGAGAGAGGGGGAGAGAGGGTCCGGGAAGAGCCGAAGGGAGAAGATTCCTCTTCTATGTAATTTCAAGTGGGCCGAGGCACTTCTCGCCTCTAAATTAAAACCCACCCCCACACACACACACACACACACACACAAACGCGAAACGCCGCCACGTGTTTCGATGCCTATCTAAATGCCTATTTAAAGGACGTCCAAAAGGGCTTCGAACGAACCACGATCGAAACTACGAAAGAGAAGTCACTCCACGCGCCACTGCGATGGTCGTCAATGAACTGCCTCAAACATACTTCTCAGGCAGTTTCAAGTCCGTGCTCTCTCTCTCTCTCTCTCTCTTTCTCTTTTCTCTCTCTCTCTCTCTCTCTCTTTCTCTCTCTCTTCTCTCTCTCTCTCTCGCTTCGCTTTGCTCACTCATTTCGCGCTGATCAATACTTGGGTTTCAGAATCCACAGCTTCCCGCCCACGATGTACGAGACTCTCGCACGCCCGTGAATCCTATTGCATGGGCGTGAGCTGTATGAGCGATGCTGCTGGATTGCAAGAATTAAGAAATAAACTCTAAACTCGCTCGAGTCGCCTGCCAAAAAATTTCTATTCTACCTTGAACGAAAACCTATGAATTTTTACCTGATGAAATCTACGCCATTCCATGAATAGAAGTTAACGGATATATATACACTATATTAATGGTTGGTTAACGTATTTAGCGTATAAAACGTCATTAACATAATTCTTACAAGTATTATTATTCATTTAAATAAAGATTAGGCGAAAAAAAGCATTTTTATTTATATAATTCTACATAACGGTGCCTGAATTTTTATGACTACACGTTACAAAATATTCTCTTAATTGGACCCCCTTAACCCTCTATCGCACAACTTTTTTGTAGGGTTAAGTCTAAATGCGTGTATTTGAAACGTTAAATAGATGCAACATGGTACCATAAAGGGTTAAGTATAAATCTGGAAGTCAGCAATACTCGACACAACGCGGTAAAGATCATGTGTTAGAGGGATCAATTTTATCACGCTTTCATCTAGGTCAACGGGCTACGAAACAGAAAAACGGGATAAATCGAAGAATTTACAGCTCGCATTCCTCGAGTGAAAATGGATAAACTTTCACAATATCCCGTTTCAATACTTTTTTACGGCTATAAACGTTAAACTAAATCGGTAAAACCTCTTCTCGAAACAATATCATTTTATTAAAACTCTTATTTCAATTGCATACTGGAAACGATCTAAGGAGGATTAGGATGGAAAAGGTGTCGCGCGCAGCACGCGCAAAACGAAACATCAAATAATGGAACATACTCTATAACAACATAGTTAAAAAAAAAAAAAGGGAGAAAGAATTAACATTACTTTGCAAATACCTAAAAAGATAAAAGATTAAATAAAGTAGCCAATATTATATATATGTATATTGGGTCGGATAGTAGTTGGATGGGAAACCGTGTCCAGATTATGTAGCGACCCGTGGTTCGGATCCCATGTAAAACTGTAGGTCCCCTCTGTCATGCGATTAGATGTTGCGAAGGTGGTTAAACAACCTAATCATTTTATAATATATATATATATATATGATGAATAAAACCACGAAGGAAAGGAAACACAAAAAGGTGCTCAAGCGCTTTCGTCTAATGACATCCTCAGGAACACTGAAGTACATAAAAGGTTACGGCCTATATATAGGTTACAGAAAGAAAAAAAATAAAAATAAATAAATAAATAACATACACACAGACATATATAATATATATATATATATATATAATATACACACATCTACACACATACATACATATATGCAATAAACGGAGAAGTAAAAATAAAAAATAAAAATTAGAGGATTAACAAAGAGGCATACAGATTTGTAAGGAAAAATATCGATTTTTAGCACAAGATCAAATGAATTATAAAAATACAAATTTATACTGGAAATCTGCCCGGGTTTTAACACTGCCTTTTAGAGTCAAGTTTCGATATATATAAAAATAAAATGAAGATTAAAAGTTAATAAAGTAGCATACAAGTTTACCAAAGATTTAGCGTCCTACCCTTTTTATCTAAATTTGTTTTGACGGAATTCAAAACAACAGGATCGAGTTGAAAAAGACCTTTGCTTATGTTGAAGTTATTTGAAAGTTGGATAATGGCAGACTCAAGAATATTTCTATTAACAATGTTGCTAGAATGAAATAAAACTGAAGCATTATTCCAATCAATACAGTGGGATAACTCTGACAAATGGACAAAAAGAGCACTGGACAACTGTCCTGTTCTAACGGAATATTGATGCTGTTTTATACGTGTGTGCAAATCCTTTCCCGTCTGACCTATGTAAAAGGAATCACATTGTTTACACCCAATTTTATAGATAATGCCTGAATTATTAGTAGGGCTATTTTTTTTTACTATTTTTCACAATATTGTTATATGAAAATACTACATTAATATCCAAAAGTTTAAGTACATTAGCAATGCCTAAAAAGCCCGGGAAAATGGAAGTACTAAAATATTTTTTGACAAAGTACGAGTGTTATTATTGACACGATAGAAAGTTCGTTTTGCCTTGTTGAGACAAGATTCCATAAACGCAGATGGGTAACACAGATCACTTCCAATACCGTTGATTTTTTCCAATTCGGCATCGATGTATTCCGGACTGGCGATCCTAAGGGCGCGGAGAGAAACATTGATGAAAAAATGGCCTTCTTAGTGGGGGTGTCATGTCCCGAGTAAAAGTGTACGTAGGACAAATTGTTTGTTGTTTTCCGATAGATACTAAACTTAAAACCTGGGCTTTCCCTATGTACACGCACATCCAAAAATGGGATTGAATTGTTTTGTTCCACTTCTAAAGTAAACTTAATGGAGGGGACTTGATCATTTAACTGAAGGAGGAAGTTATCCAGGTCACGATTCATGGGCCAGATACACAAAATATCGTCGACGTACCGCAACCAAGGGATGCCAACCCCCAGGATTCTCGGAATGTAAGTAATTTCGAAAAACTCCATATAAATATTGGAGAGGAGGGGCGATAAGGGGTTGCCCATGGCCATCCCAAACACTTGTTGATAATACTCGTTATTGAAAGTGAATTTACAGTCTTTGATGCAAAGCTTAATAAGTTCCAAAACAATGTGTGAAGGTAGTGGCAGGTCATACTTATGTAATTCTTGGGAGAGAAAGTCAAGCATATCATCATTCGGCACTTTTGTAAACAATGAACAAACGTCAAAACTGATCAATCTATCGTTAGTTTCAGTACATGCATTATTCAATTTTTCAGTAAGATCCATGGAATTTTTTACATGTGAATCAGAGATAGTTCCGAGAATGGGGGACAAGACTTTGACAAGCCATTTGGAGAGTTTATAAGTAATAGAGCCCACCGAGCTAATAATAGGGCGCATGAATCGTGACCTGGCTAACTTCCTCCTTCAGTTAAATGATCAAGTCCCCTCCATTAAGTTTACTTTAGAAGTGGAACAAGACAATTCAATCCCATTTTTGGATGTGCGTGTACATAGGGAAAGCCCAGGTTTTAAGTTTAGTATCTATCGGAAAACAACAAACAATTTGTCCTACGTACACTTTTACTCGGGACATGACACCCCCACTAAGGAGGACATTTTTTCATCAATGTTTCTCCGCGCCCTTAGGATCGCCAGTCCGGAATACATCGATGCCGAATTGGAAAAAATCAACGGTATTGGAAGTGATCTGTGTTACCCATCTGCGTTTATGGAATCTTGTCTCAACAAGGCAAAACGAACTTTCTATCGTGTCAATAATAACACTCGTACTTTGTCAAAAAATATTTTAGTACTTCCATTTTTCCCGGGCTTTTTAGGCATTGCTAATGTACTTAAACTTTTGGATATTAATGTAGTATTTTCATATAACAATATTGTGAAAAATATCATAGTAAAAAAAAATAGCCCTACCAATAATTCAGGCATTATCTATAAAATTGGGTGTAAACAATGTGATTCCTTTTACATAGGTCAGACGGGAAAGGATTTGCACACACGTATAAAACAGCATCAATATTCCGTTAGAACAGGACAGTTGTCCAGTGCTCTTTTTGTCCATTTGTCAGAGTTATCCCACTGTATTGATTGGAATAATGCTTCAGTTTTATTTCACTCTAGCAACATTGTTAATAGAAATATTCTTGAGTCTGCCATTATCCAACTTTCAAATAACTTCAATATAAGCAAAGGTCTTTTTCAACTCGATCCTGTTGTTTTGAATTCCTTCAAAACAAATTTAGATAAAAAGGATAGGACGCTAAATCTTTGGTAAACTTGTATGCTACTTTATTAACTTTTAATCTTCATTTTATTTTTATATATATCGAAACTTGACTCTAAAAGGCAAAGTGTTAAAACCCGGGCAGATTTCCAGTATAAATTTGTATTTTTATAATTCATTTGATCTTGTGCTAAAAATCGATATTTTTCCTTACAAATCTGTATGCCTCTCTGTTAATCCTCTAATTTTTAATTTTTATTTTTACTTCTCCGTTTAGTGCATATATATATATATATATATATATATATATATATATATATATATATATATATATATATATGTGTGTGTGTGTAGATATGTATGTATATATATATATATATGTTTGTGTGTATGTTATTTATTTATTTTTTTCTTTCTGTAACCTATATACAGGCCGTAACCTTTATGTACTTCAGTTTCCTGAGGATGTCATTAGACGAAAGCGCTTGAGCACCTTTTTGTGTTTCCTTTCCTTCGTGGTTTTATTCATCATAAATATTTTCACGTGTTACTTTCGTGAAATAATTTTCATATAATATATATATATATATATAAATTATTTCACGAAAGTAACACGTGAAAATATTTATGATGAATAAAGCCACGAAGGAAAGGAAACACAGAATGGTGCTCAAGCGCTTTCGTCTAATGACATCCTGAGGAACACTGAAGTACATAAAGAGTTACAGCCTATATATAGATTACAGAAAAAAAAATATATATATATATATATACAATAAACGGAGAAATAAAAATAAAATTAAACATTAAAGGATTGTGGGAGGAGCATACAAATTTGTAAGGAAAAACTATCGATGTTTTAGCACTTTGCTCGAATCCAACACAAGATCAAATGAATTGTTTCTAACCAATGTTATAGTTAATTAAAAAAATAATAAATTGAAAAATAAAAATAAAAATAAAACTTATAAGAGGAGCATACAAATTTATACTGGAAATCTGCCCAGGTTTTAGCACTCTGCCCTTTTTGTCTAAGTTTGATGTATATAAAAATAAATTGAAAAATAAGTTTTATTAGAGTAGCATACAAGTTGTCAGAGTTATCCCACTGTATTGATTGGAATAATGCTAAAGTTTTGTTTCACTCTAGCAACATTGTTAATGGAAATATTCTTGAGTCTGCCATTATCCAACTTACAAATAACTTCAACATAAGCAAAGGTCTTTTTCAACTCGACCCTGTTGTTTTGAATTCCTTCAGAACGGATTTAGATAAGGGTAGAACGCTAAACCTTTGGTAAACTTGTATGCTACTCTAATAACTTTTATTTTTCAATTTATTTTTATATACATCGAACTTAGACAAGAAGGGCAGAGTGCTAAAACCTGGGCAGATTTCCAGTATAAATTTGTATGCTCCTCTTATAAGTTTTATTTTTATTTTTATTTTTAAATTTATTATCTTTTTAATTAACTATAACATTGGTTGGAAACAATTCATTTGACCTTGTGTTGGATTCGAGCAAAGTGCTAAAACATCGGTAGTTTTTCCTTACAAATTTGTATGCTCCTCCCACAATCCTTTAATGTTTAATTTTATTTTTATTTCTCCGTTTATTGTATATATATATATATTTTTTTTTCTGTAATCTATATATAGGCTGTAACTCTTTATGTACTTCAGTGTTCCTGAGGATGTAATTAGACGAAAGCACTGAGCACCATTCTGTGTTTCCTTTCCTTCGTGGTTTTATCCATCATATATATATATATATATATATATATATATATATATATATATACTGTATTATAATATATATATATATATATATATATATATATATATATATACACGGTGAGTCACGACAAAATGTCATAACTTCGAGAGCTTATACCTGAGGTCATTCCCAGCCAAAAACTTCACATGAACATAGGTCCAATTCTTAACGGTTATGGAGCTATGGATGTTTGAATTTCAAGCATGCGCATGCGTGACCTTGAACTGAATTGAGTTACTAACCGAACTAACTACACAGTAGAGTGTTGCGTTTCATAGCGTGCAGTTGATGTTTTGTGCGTTCAGTATGCCTTCTACGTTTTGAAATGCCGAATATGCCGATATGGTGTATGTTTACGGATTTTGCGATGGAAATACTACTGCTGCTGTCGCTGAATACCAGCGACGTTTTCTAAATCGAAGAATTACGGATCGACGAGTGTTTAGCAACGTTTTCTGGAGATTGCGAGAGAGCGGTTCATTTCCTAGCGTTACTGTTTTATCTGAGCGTCCGGTACAGGATGTGACTGAATAAGAAAACATTATTCAGATGGTACGGCGGAGTCCTCATATTAGTACGCGAAGGATTTCTACGTCTTAGGGTTCTTCAAACGAGAGTATGTATAGCGCGTTCAGCACCTCCAACCTGGGGATCGTGCCCAACGGCTGGAATTTTGTAAGTGGCTCAATGCCGATCGACAATTGCATCGATACGTCTTGTTCTGTGATGAGGCTCAATTTACCCGCGACGGTGTGAACAACAATCGCACTTCACATGTGTGGTCAGAAATGAATCCTCATGCCATTGTGGAAAGTAATTTTCAACATCGGTTCAGTGTCACTGTGTGGTGTGGTATTCTCTACGGTCAGCTGATTGGTCCGTTTATCTTCGAAGGTGGTCTTACAGGTGACATTTATCTACGATTTCTGCAAGACGAACTGCCGCCACTGTTAAGATGTACCTTCGACAACACGATTGTGTATGTACTTCCAACAAGACGGAGCTCCTCCCCATTTTAGCCGTACAGTGAGAACGCATCTCGATCATCGCTTCCCTGTGTTGGTTTACGTCGTCGTCGTTGGCCTAGGCAAGCTACGGCTTGGGACCGTAGCGCATCTATCCGGTATAGGTTAACCTGGATGATGTAGCCATAAGCACTGCCGCTAGTTAAGTGCCAACCAGTGATTATCTCACTAGCCGTATTGAGTCCGTTAGGCGAAACTGCGACAGTACCAAAGGTGGAAAATATAACCATTGGTTTTCTATTGTTTATTTGTAAAATGGACATGGTATTAGATTAAAATAAATATTTGAATATAAATAATTAACTGACAATTGTGATATATAATTAATTATGTTTACATACAATAAAATAATATAGTATACATAAAATTAGTATTAATGTGGTTCACAATTGAATTATAATGGGGTAACTAATTTAAAATGAATTTATACTATTCCGAAATTCAAGACGGTAAAATTAACATTTATCTTGAAACTAAAATAAGAGTATTCACTACACACCCCCACCAGAGAGGAAGTTCAAAGAGTTCCGAACGACACAGATTTCCGCTGAACCTTTTGGTAGCTACATGTACCTCGCTTAAGGTTGATTCCAAAAACGCAGGCTTAAGACGATCGATAGAAACCTTGTCGACCTTGGAACCGCGCTGGATGAGGAATGATTTGCGCGTACGTCGGAGAACTTCATAGGGTCCGTCATATGGACATTGAGAGGCCGTTTGGGAGAGGTACACGAACGAAAACGTGGGTGCAAGATTGGAGGGCTGGGGAAACAAAGATGTTCTGTTGGCTAGTCAATCGAGGGGGAACAGGCTGAAGGGACTGCATGTGAGAGGAAAGTGTTTGAGCGAATTCCGTAGGATCACATGACTTATCCCCTGCAGTGAAGTAGCCACCTGGTAGCCGCAGTGTTGTTCCATAGACTAGTTCAGCCGCTGTAGTCTTCAGATCACTCTTAAATGCAGAGCGAATACCAAGCAACACGAGTGGAAGCTTATCCATCCAATGGGAGTCTTCGTGACACATAAGGGATGACTTCAGCTGGCGATGGAAGCGTTCGACGAGGCCGTTAGCTTGCGGATGATACGCACAGGTATGCGCATGTACTGTACCCAACAAGCTGGTAAACTTCTTCCAAAGCGAAGACTCAAATTGGCGACCTTGGTCAGTGATGACTTTTGTCGGCAATCCAAATCTTGATACCCATCCATGAAGAAAGGCTCTTGCAACAGTGTCCGCTTGGATATCAGGAAGTGGGATGGCTTCAGGCCATCTGGAAAAGCGGTCGAGACAGGTGAGCAGATAACGTTGGCCTTGAATCACTGGAAGAGGGCCAACAATGTCTACATGAATTATCTCAAATCGCTGGGATGGGGGCGGGAATGCGTCAAAGGGGGACCTGGTGTGCCTTTGGACTTTGGCACGCTGGCAGGCAAGGCACGTTTTGGTCCAATGTTTGACATCTTTCCGCATCGAGGGCCAAACAAAGCGAGAGGTAACCAGGTGTTGCGAAGCACGGATACCAGGATGGGAGGGCTTATGAAGATCCGTGAAGACTGCTTTTCTGTGACATGGAGGGACATAAGGGCGAATAGCAGCTGTTGATACGTCGCAATAGAGGGGCACAGACAATCCTGGCATACTCATTTCTTGAGGGAAAGTGAGTGAGTGGAGTCTTCTCTGAGCAGGTCTTGTAGTTCCGTATCCTTATCTTGATCCTGTGCAATAGCATTCCACAGTGTAGAGCTGAGGGTAACAGAAGTAATCTCTATTCTTGAAAGTGCATCCGCTGGAGTGTTCAAGACACCTTTGATGGCGGATATCTGTGGTAAATTGCGAGATATAATCGAGTTGCCTGATGACTCTGGGAGAGTGGTTACAGCTTTTTTATTGAAGACAGTGATCAAAGGTTTGTGGTCGGTAAAACACAAAACTCTCGGCCTTCAAGGAAATGTTGAAAATACTTCACGTTTAAGTAAATAGCAAGAAGTTCACGTCCGAAAGCACTATAACGCGTTTGGGCTGGCTGCAGCTTTTTCGAGTAAAACGCGATGGGTGCTTGTTGACCGTTAATGGTTTGTTCCAACACCACCGATCGCAACATCTGAGGCATCGACCGTCAGAGTTAGGGGGGCATTACTGATAGGAAATGACAGAGACAATGCACTATTGATAGCATTTTTGGCATTGTCGAACGCCTGTAAACTATCGCTACACCATACCAATTCGTTACCTTGCGTTTGTGTGGATCATAGCGTGTAGAGGAGCAAGAACACTGGCACAGTTTTTAATGAACTTGTGGTAATAATTTACCAAACCTAGAAACCGACGTAACTCACGCTGATTATTTGGCATAGGGTAATTTTTTATCACTTCACACTTGTCCTGAAGGGGGGTAATTCCGTGCTGCAAAATCGTGTGACCAAGAAATTCCAAGGTTGGCTGTGCAAACACACACTTAGATGCATTAATAGTAACACCGTATTGTTCTAAACGTTGAAAGAGGAGTGAAAGATGTTCCTTATGTTCCTCTTCCGTTGAGCTGGCCACAAGCAAATCATCGATGTAGGCATAAACAAAGTCTAAGCCTCTGGTGACCTCATCTATAAACCTCTGAAAGGTTTGCGCAGCATTCCGTAGCCCGAACGGCATCTTCAAAAATTCGAATAACCCAAATGGTGTACAAACTGCAGTCTTGGGAATATCCGAAGGCTCTACGGGAATGTGGTGGAAAGCCTTAACGAGATCTATTTTACTGAAGATAGATTTGCCGTGGAGAAGAGAAGTAAAGTCTTGGACATTTGGTACCGGATATCGGTCCGGGATGGTTGTCGAATTCAAAAACCGGTAATCCCCACATGGTCTCCAGTCTCCTGACTTCTTCTGGACCAGGTGTAGGGGAGAGGACCAACTGCTTTGGAAGGTCTTATTATCCCAAGATCCATCATAAGCTGGAATTCCGATTTGGCAGCTTTCAGTTTGTCCGGGGCAAGACGTCTGGGTTTGCAAACACAGGGGGACCTTTTGTTGTAATGTGATGGGTAATGGTGTGCTAATGGTATCACCCATCTGCATCGGTTGAAGAATTCCTGGATATCGCTGGAAAAGGCACTGGTACATGGAATTAGGGGGAACGAGGGAAAGTGCAGAGTTCGAGGCGTCCGGAAGGGCAACCTGTTTGGCAAGAACAGAAAGCAGTGTGGCCTGGTCGCATAAGCGTCGCTTGTCAAGATCCACCAGGATGAGTTTGAAATGCTGGAGGAAGTCAGCGCCGATTATGGGATGCCGCACTTGAGCACAGATGAAAAATCCACTTGAAGGATCGGTGAAGGCCCAAGTTTAGTCACGCGACTGAGTACCGTACGTGGGTATGCGTGAACCGTTAGCAGCGTATAGAGGCGGAGATTCCGAGTGCGTATGACCAGATTTTTGAGGAATACACTGACTGACGCTCCGGTATCAACCAAGAAATTGACACCAGAGTCTGTCCTTTATGAATAACAGGTTGGCAGTGCGAGTACTAGACGCCATTAGGACTCGCTGCTGGGGTTTTCCGACGAAAAATTGCAAGGGGAGATGCACTTCCTAGCCTTCTTTCCAAATTTGGCGTGGTAGAAGCAGATCTTCCGGAACTCGAACGATGCCTCTTCGTAAATCTTGACCGAGAATGGCTTCTTTGCCGTTGATTTTGTAGCAGAGAACAAACGTGGTTGAGTCGTTGACTTAACTCTTTCACTTTCAACTCCAGTTCCGATTGTGTGTTCACGTTGTTGACCGGAGCTGTGTCAATCTCCACTACTTTGTCGGCAGTTTCTGCTAGTTATCAACTGGAGTAGCAGGATCCATAGTGGCCAAGACACGCTGAGCTGATGGAGGAAGTTTCTGCAAGAACAACTGTCTAAAGATGTCCTTATCGAAGGTTTGTGCGCGTTCGCCTAGAGCGCAACTGCATAGCCCTCAGCATTTGAGTGGGCTTACGGTCTCCAAGTTCTTCTTTTGAGATTAACTGATGTAGTTTCTCACGCTCGGAGACAGTGGTGCGGCACAGGATGGCAGACTTCAGATCGTTGTATGGGTCCTCACTCGTGGAAGTAGATACGATGACGTCACGGACTTCAGAGATGATGCTCGCTGGTAGAGAGGACAAAACATGATCGTATTTCGTCCTGCTAGCGGTGATCCTTCCCAAGTTGAATTGTGATTCCACTTGGTGGAACCAAATAAATGGATCACCCGGCCAGAAGACGGGGAGCTTTACGCTCAAGTGGGAGATGGCACCAGCGTCGTCAGGCATCTTCTCCTATGCTTGCTAACGTACAAGCAAGACGACAAGTTCCCAACGAAGGAGTGGAGGTTGAGACGAGCGCAGGCACAGAGCGCACGGGCAGGGGTGGGGGCAGAGGGCACGAGCGACATTACAGTCTGGTCCTAGTCGCTCGGGTGAAGGGGGTGGGCACGAACGACGTTACAGTCTAGTCCTAGTCGCTCGGGTGAAGGGGGTGATGGGCACGAACGACATTACAGTCTAGTCCTAGTCGTTCGGGTGAAGGGGTAATCCAGCTCCGGGGTCACCAATTGTTGGTTTACGTCGTCGTCGTTGGCCTAGGCAAGCTACGGCTTGGGACCGTAGCGCATCTATCGGTATAGGTTAACCTGGATGATGTAGCCATAAGCCTGCCGCTAGTTAAGTGCCAACCAGTGATTATCTAACTAGCCGTATTGAGTCCGTTAGGCGAAACTGCGACAGTACCAAAGGTGGAAAATATAACCATTGGTTTTCTATTGTTTATTTGTAAAATGGACATGGTATTAGATTAAAATAAATATTTGAATATAAATAATTAACTGACAATTGTGATATATAATTAATTATGTTTACATACAATAAAATAATATAGTATACATAAAATTAGTATTAATGTGGTTCACAATTGAATTATAATGGGGTAACTAATTTAAAATGAATTTATACTATTCCGAAATTCAAGACGGTAAAATTAACATTTATCTTGAAACTAAAATAAGAGTATTCACTACACCTGGTTGATGGATCGGTCGTGGTGTGCACAAAATTGGCCACCCAAGTCTCCGGACCTAACCCCCTCTAGATTTTCATCTGTCGGGGCGCATGAAAGAGCTGGTGTACCAGAGAAAAGTGGAAACACGAGATGCATTGCTCCGTCACATTTTGGATGCTGCAGCCCTCATAAAGAACAATCGTAATGAACTAATACGACCTACACGAGCGATTCACAGACGAGCCGCGACGTGTATTGAGGCCGAGGGTAGTCATTTTGAACAGTTATTGTAAATTCATGAATAAAAACTTTAGCAGCTATATATATATATATATATATATATATAATATATATATATATATATATATATATATATATATATATTATATAATGATAAAACCACAGAGGTCGAATCTGTCAGTTGTGTAACTGCTGTTACGATACGAGCACATAAATGTTCCAGCTTCATTCAGATGGCATTTTAAACACCGTCGTCTTTCAACAAGATAGGGCACCTTGTCATTACGCAAACATTGTTCGAGAGTATCTAAATGAACAATTTCCAAATCGGTGGATCGGACGTGGAGGCATCAGGCCCTGGGCGGCTCGATCTCCTGACCTAACACCCTTGGATTTCTTTGTATGGGGCTTTATGAAATCAAACGTCTATCAAATGAGGGTTACAGATCTGCAAGATTTACGTGCTCGTATCGTAACAGCAGTTACAAAAATAACCCCTGTCATGTTCCAAAATGTGTTCCGCAATGCTGCTGACAGATTCGAACTCTGTAGAGATACTGTGGTGCTCATGTAGAATCATATGCTTAAGTATTCATTAAATGTATGCCTTCGCTTTGTGTAGAAGAACGTTCCGCACAAGATGAGGAGGGAGAACGAACAAATGAAAAATGAGGTAACACACAAAGCGTCGTTCTTTACATTAATTATACTGTGTGTTGTTTGCAGTTAAAATGTATATATAGGTATGGCATGCGAAGGTGCCCCCTCAGGCATTGGTTTCTGCTCGTATGTAGGAGAATTACGATTTCTGATTAATCGAGATCCATGGTGTAGTGGATAGCATATCTGACCGGCAATCGGAAGATCCCGGGTTCGATTCCCGGGTGGTTACCTCATTTTTCATTTGTTCGTTCTCCCTCCTCATCTTGTGCGGAACGTTCTTCTGCACAAAGCGTCGTTCTTTATATATATATATATATATTTCTACTGTTAGTTCATTTGTGTATTAATCATAATTTAAAGGTGACTTAACGTATATATCATGTATTTAATGCGAGAGACCAGTAAAGCCTAAAGATTAAGGGACAAAATATGAAAAATGAAATGTCTAACTTACAGCATTATTGTATTATTGTAACATAAAATGTAATATTGTATTAGTGTAGCGTAACAGAAATTGTAATATTCTAATATTTTTTAAATAAATTTATAAGTAAATAAAAAATAAATATTTTTACAATGACTTTAATGACTTCAGTCATTTAAATTCAATGTCTAATTTTCATATATTATTTCATTTCTGTATTTTAAATTAATTAATACTTCTTATTCATGATCTATATATTATTAATTAATCATAATGATAACTACCTCTAAAGTTATTTTCTTTAATTAAGCTCAGAATGCAGTAAAGCTTAAACCCTAAGTAAATAAGGGCCACATTAAATAAAATCAATAGTCGAACTAGAAATGACTTATTTCACGTTTGGACCTAAAATTGTGAAATTGTAACATTTATTTTATAAATAATTATTCGTTCATTCATTCACTGAACAACAATGCCTGTTCCACTTCTCAACAAACTGACCACAACCCATTCAGTTTTAAATTGCGCGTTACGCAGATTGTATGCACACATTCATAATCACATCAAATCGTGTTCAAACGTATTTTAACGCGTATGAGGTGTATCGGAAACGGGAATCGCGTGTATAACCTAATAATAAACCCACTAATAACCTAATAATAACCCACGGTTAACTCGCTTAATTTCATTTTTACATACACGCGGTACACGTACATTTTTATTACTGAAAAGTATACGCCTATTAAGAACAACTACGAATGAAACAATAGTTATTAGAGAAAAAAGAGAAGGTTTTTAACTTTGAAATTTGGCAACTTCCTCGCGGTAATGATATCTTTAAAAAAAAAACCAATTATTCTAAAATGATTTCAACACAACTGCATGCACGCAGCGTTTACAATTTAAAGTAAACTACTCTGGGAGCATGTTTTAATTTTTCAACCTAACTTCATAACCCAACGGATAGTACACGATTACACACGCTTGCTTCGATTCATAATGAAGCGTCTTGCTCGAGAAACGCACAGACTGTGTACAGTAAATTCACAATTTACGTTGAACGCACCGAATTTTCACAGTTGGGAAACAAAACTTTGCTTCTTTAATTAATCGCGCAAAAGTGGATTGTTTCAATTCAAGTTCAGCATCGAATATAAAAAACTTCCAATAAAAAATAAGATGCATTTTCGCAGGTTCTTAATACATAGACTGTATATGATACATACATATATTATAGATCAGGGGTGGAGAACTTTCATTGTGTGGCGGACAAATTGTAGCTTTAAAAATAGTTTGGGACATCATTAAGATGTAAATACTGTACGACTTTAAATAATCAAACTGTCCACGGACGGCAGGTTCCCCACCTCTGTTATAGATAGATAGATAGATAGATAGATAGATAGATAGATAGATATAGATAGATAATGATGCAACTGGACTGGACTCGATCACTAATTTTTCAATTTTGCGAGTACATGGTGTGAATTTTAGCCAAACTACTGTACTTACTTCCTTTAATATGTAATATGAACACCACATTTCTGATACAATCTGTGATTAAACTGTGTGAAATAAGCATTTTGGATTCGGGATTGGTCCGGACCATTCTGAAGATATCAGGTCGCATCACTAATATACCGGGTGTCCCATTCGAAATGAAACAACTTTGAAACCTTATAATTCTTTATTGAATGATGCAAACAATGTTATATTCACACAGTAAATAGTCAATGTCATAAAGTTTCATATATATGTGAATTATAACATTTAGATACATTGTGCACAGCATAATGTTTCCTTTTGTTAAGATCTTCACATGTTATATGCTGAACAATTTGAAGCTTATATGGATAGAGCTGCAGCTGCTTGCGCACGACTCTATGCACAATTGAACGCGGAATCTGCAGTTCGACACTGGCACGACGGATGGACTTTCTCGGGCTACAACTAAAGGCGCCGCGTATTCATTCAACATCTTCCGATCTTGTTCGCCCTCCAGTGTTCCTTTAGAACTACATAGTGATGTTAAAAAATGGTTTTTTTTATGTCCATGTTGTTGTTTTTGTCGTTTTTTTTTTTGCCAATTTAATTATAAGGTATACTTTTGCAATGATATATATTATAAAAATAAATAAATAATAAAATAGGCCATATGGTACCAGTATAGAATGTCCTTTTCAGCCTATTTACAGAAAAAACTGGCCTCTTTCTTGCACTGAAAGTCTTGTATCTTGAGATCCGTTAAACTTGCGAGAACACTGGCTGGGAGCTGACTGCCCATTGTCCAACCTTTCCAGGACTCTCCCATCCATGCCTCGGATTTTGAATCTCCCACTTAACTATCCTTTAGACCCGCGATGACATATTTTCCCCCCCCGAGACCATCCATATATATATACATACACATACACCCATATACATAAATACTTATATACACATATTTATATTTATTATATACCCCATACACACGCATACATCCAGAATTCCAGATACATACGCACGCATACTCACATATATACTAAAACTCATACACCTCTATTTCGCCCTTTCATTACCTCCGAGATCATTTAGCACATACAGTAATATCCATACAGCCAAAAGAAACCGATTAAGCACAGACAGAGCAGCAAAGCTAGTATTTATATCCCAAAATGCAAAATTCCAAGAAAGTGAAGTAAAACATGGTGCTACATTGGCTTCGTCAACATCCAAATCTGCAATAAGTACCAGTACCTGTGATATTGAAACTATATGCTCTAATCAATCTAGTGATAATGATTCTTCAATGGAAATAGAATCAGATAATGAGTTAAACAGCACTAGGTTAACACAAAGGTTAAAGAAAGAGATGAATATTTTTATTTTTTAATTTTTCTATTTGGAATATATATATATATATATATATATATATATATAATATATATATATATATATATATTATATATATATATATATATATATATATACACACACACTGGTATTCTTGCCAATCACAATTATATATATTGTTTTATACCAGTATTATGTATTTTTTATGTATATTATACCAGTACCTGTGATATTGAAACTAGCATATATGCTCTACCCAATCTAGTGATGATTCTTCCGTGGAAATGAAGGTTAAACAACATTAGGTTAACAAAAAGGTTCAAAAAAAGGCGAATATTTTCCTTTTCTATCTGTATCTGGAATATATATACTGGTACTCTTGCCAATCAATTATGTATATTGTTTGAAACGAGGAAGAATGTTTTATGTTCTAGTTAAAAAATATATATACATATAAAAATGAGGGTTTGTTTTTCCTTTCTATTATATACTTTTTGCGTGATTCAGTTTTTCTAAAAGATGACTATATATACTAGGTATAACCGTATAAGCATGGTAGTATAGTAAATTATAGGTAATACTAATATACTTATTAGATTAAAGGAAGAAAAATATGGAATAAGTTTAAAACAATAAAAA